>CM067367.1:50494899-50983883 GCA_034401795.1 Chaetoderma sp. LZ-2023a
ACGACACGACGATGTTTAGAGATGGCGATAATGAGGATGATGATATGTTGAATATGGTGGGTGAGTAGGATGAAAATGGCGACGACGATTTACTAGACGAACGTGAATGAGATAATTACACTAATCATAAGAATGACGGCTACGGCGATGATAATGACACGTTAAATGAACATACCTGTCTGATTATAAGCACATTTAAAATCGTAATCAGCACAAATGGGATGAAGAAGTATAAAGCAGCGTCAATCCAGGCCCAAACTCTCAGCAAAACCATATGTTCAGGGGCGCCCATGCACGAGGGCACCCCATACAGGTTATCCGGATCAGTACGAATTTGAACTGTCCACAGAAAATGTATGTGTATGACAATGAACATGCAGAGCAGGGAGAGTGACATCTTCCTAGCTTTCGCGGTGTTACAGAGTCTGTTCGCTCTAAACGGTGACGACACAACGATGAATCGTTCCACGGTAACGGCAACAATTAACCATACACTGACGTCACTACAAACGTATCCCAGAAACTCAAATGTCTTACAAAGCCACTGAGCGTGATCGCGGACATCGTGCCCGGTAAGCTCCCCTAACCAAACACGCAATAGCCCAATATACAGCACCAAAAAGTCAGCAATCGCTAGCACAGACAGGTAGAAATAAGCGGATACCTTCACCATCGCTTTTTGTCGGAGGATTATGAAGGAAAATATATTTCCAATTGTGCCCAGTATTAGAATAACTGGTGGGATGTACAACATGAGAAGTTTATGCGCCCGGTAAGCCGCATATTGTGAGAGGAGTGCCTCGGTAATGGGTTCCCGGTTTACATGGCGTATAAGGGAGTACAAGTCGCTGTCCTTTTCTAATCCGACATATTGTTTAAGATATTCTTTGTCTGCGTCCGAAAACCCTTCTATTCTGATCATAATATCGGTCAGGTTCATATTAGAAATGAAATTCCTGGGTCGATCTGCAAATGTCATGCTGAAAGATAGAAAAGATTGGCATGTTATTTTATCTTGAATACAAACAATAACATGTTTAACCTAAACTGCTCAAAATGTTCCAAATATGGGAGATAGAACAGCGCGCCCACCACACCATATGTAGGGACACGATATATGACGCTGCGCACGCACTCACGCACACGCACGCGCACGTACGTACTGGCACGCACACACATGCACACGTTACTAGAATATTGGACCAACTACTCTACAGCTTCTAATATTCCCATGGAAGTCAAAATGTACTTATAAGATGTTACATGTGTCTAAAGCATGCTATTCAAATGTGACATTCAAGCAACTCCTCTGTCTCTTGGAGCAACATTGGCGACCCATCACAAATCACAGTATGCCGCAGAGACTACTCTCTAACTCTATACTGTATAATTTGTCTGTGAAAGTAGTGCATCACCGATGGCCAATGTTTGCCATGAAATACGGTGGCTCAGAAAAGCATCAGAGTTTTAGATACTAAGTGCCAATAAGTATCAGACCAGTAGAGATCACCATAATATGAACGTGTTGGCTGTTTTGCAACAAGACCTCGAAAAATATGACATGAGGGCACAAGAAAACGAAAATTAACGCAGCTGCATGAGAGTGCATCATCATCATCATCATCATCATCATCATCATCATCAGCAGCAGCAGCACCAGCAGCAGCCGCCGCAGCAGGAGCAGCAGGAGCAGCAGGAGCAGCAGCAGCAGTAGCAGCAGCAGCAGAACACGTATCACACAACCAGTAAAAGTGACGGGAAAAAAAAGAAAATTCAAAATTTTGTTTTTGGTGTGTTAAACCACATTTCTCAAAATAACATACTGATCATATTGGCAACTGATGGTTCCATTTCAGTTTTTATAATCATCCACATATTGTTATAAAAATAAAGCTAGCCTGTGACTAAATAATTTTCCCTAATATAGCCGCCATTTTTCAAAATGACCGCCGTCGTATTTTAAAAACATGAATACAAATATATAATGCTCATAGTATCCTAATTTTACCAATGTTTAGTGTTTACATCAGCCAGCTATGTAACACAAAACTTTTGGAATCTAGTATACGTCATATTTCCTTTCTTTCTTGAACAAGGATGGCGGACTTATAACTCAAAATGGCCGACCTCCAAATACATTTTTCTAGCTCGCCTGGGGTATCCACCAACACAATCTATCTAACTATCTATCCATCCACCCGCCCGTCTGTCCATCCCTCCATTTGTGCATCCATCTACCTGTTCGTCCGCCCACCCGTCTGTCCGTTCACCCTTCCATCCACTTTATTAGAATTAGCAGATTTAATCCATGCAGATTTGATGATTTGGATGAAGATATATCTAATGAAGCACGTGCACTCTACCAGACACAAATAACGAATCGTGGCCAACATACCCAATCTACAAAAAGGGGAAACAGGGCGGGAATGTCCGTCTATGATTTGAAGATTATATAGGACTGACACTTAAAAGGCATTTGAAAGTGACTTTGATAAAGAGGGAATAGTTTTGGCCAAGGCAGCAGAAATTGTTCGGCGAGACTTTATGAAACGTGACAAACTGGATTTAATGCCAATATTTCCTAGTTATGTCAACAACAATCTGATCCACAGTAATTGGGAAAGCTAGTTGTTATGACAATGAGTGGTTCAAACAGCGTCCAGCAATCCAGTAATACCACAGATACCCAAACAAGGTCAACTGGCTCGCAACTGATACGGCATAATGTTATTATTGGACAACACGACGGATCAATTGCCCACTACCACAGCCAGCACCCTGGACCACTTCTTGCTATAAACATGGCAGAACAAAAATCGTGGTTTAGTTGACAAGATGTATGGTATGGGCATATCCATACCATACGATAGATTATTGTCTATTCCCACGGACTTGGCCAACGAAGTCTGTGCAAGATATAAAGCTGAAAATCGTGTTTGTCCCAGACACCTATGCCAAGGCCATTTTATGACAAGTGCCGCGGAGATTACCGATCAAAACTCGCCCCCACCTACAACAGCACACGGGTCATTTCACGGGACGGGCATATCCATTTTCCAACAACTAGCAACGATCTGCCTGGATAGAATACATCTGTCTTCATACAATGGGAACAAAAGCAGGACCCCATATGAACATACGCGTGTAATTCCGGAAACTCTCCACACCAACGAGCATACATTACCAGAAGTTAATGTTGACCCACCTGGATCATGTGACAGAATATATTCAGCCTCGCAAGATGAGAATGAGTGGCTCAGCCATGTGAAAGCAGCAGTTGAGGATGATAGCACACTTCAAGATATGGATGTCTGTATCGTGGACAGCATACCAAGCGACCTCTTACATCAACAGATATCAGCACCTTCTGCATCTTTTCAAAGAGAAAGAAAGTTCCCCCCATGATATGTCACACCAGGAAAGTTATCAAGCAGAATGCTGAATTCTTAAATCCAGGTCAGACACCTGTGATTGCATTGGATTTGTCGTTGTTTGTGCTTGCGAAGCAGATCCAGTCGTACTCGTCCAACACTTACTGAGAAGACAAATAGCAATAACCTTTGGTGGCCTTTATATTGAGATTCCGGCGTTTAGCCCCATCAGTGACTGGCCCGTTAGATAAAAGCGGATGGTCAGCTCCCTTAGCAATGGCGGAGACATTTTCCCGAGGAACGGATGACTCCTTTCTCAAAGCATTCTACTTCGCCGGCCATCAGATTACAGTCTATACATGCTAATGTTCGAAACATATGAAAAATACACCAAGCGCCTACCATCAGATAAAATACCAGAAGAATTTGATGGCTCGCGTAATTCACCTTTCCAGAGTAGCCATCCATCACCTGACCTCGTATGACGTCATAACCAGTATGTACGATGACGTCACAATCGTTACGTCACAAAGGGTTCCATGTAGATCGTCATCAAATCTGAAACAGTCCGAAACGTTGTATGAATTGCATGTCTTTGTAATTCTTTGCTATGTTATAAACATGCTGCCTTAGGCAGCAACAGCACCCAGTCAAATTAGTTTCAACATATTCAACGGCTTGTCTGTGTAGTCTTTTGGAAATTGATGGTCGGGGTGTTCAGAGATCGATTGATCCCAACAGGAACGAGGTGGGCGAGGCATAGCTAAAACCGGAAAGGTCCATTACGACGCATAAAAGAAGGTCCGCAACATAACTATTGGTCTACAACGATGGAACTTGAGTTGAATATTCTGAGAATATGTATAGATCAATGTCATGAACAAAATGACTGCATTGTAAAGGACGAGGGCGGAGCTATTGGCCCTACAGAAAACACGCACAGCTAATGCGTTGGATGTATGCTTGACGAGAAGTGGCGCAAGTAATAATTATGAGCGTTTGAACATTCTGCAGAAAGCGCCGAGAAGACACTAGGCCAATGACCTGACGTTAATCGCTGTGAACAACCAGGGTCGATACAGGTTGAATTTGTCAATCACGTGCGTTCTTTATGTCCATAGAGGAAATTGGCAACCCCGTTGAAGAGCACATCAGTGATCTGTTGGTTCTTAAAAAAAGATATATTGTGTGAGAGAAAGAGTTCGCAACATTTTCCTTTCCAAGCATATGTATCATACAATCCTTTTTCGCGTATTATCGTCGCCGATAGCGCCATTGTTGCTTACAGGATGAAGACAAGAAGGTGGTCACATCATTCGCATAACTACTGCTTGCGTTGAGACCATATTAACGCCGTAGGCTGTAGGTACGTTTCACTCTATAACATACTATGACTATTCATCAGTAAGATTTTGTTGAAATTCAAAATTCTTACATATTTATATTATTCATTTGTGTTTATTGATTACATAGTATTGCCATTTTAGATTTACATCAGCCTTTTGGACTTGAAACAAAAAGAATCCAAAAGTGTTAAAAATCCAACCTGACAGCCGATTTACCACGTGATATGTCGTGTGCTAAATCGGCGGCCATGTTATTAACGATTTTGAAATCTTTTAAAGTGTTTAAAGATAGATAAATTAGTTTTTAAGTCCAAAATGATGACGTAAATCTAAAAAGGCATAATATGTAGTCAATAAACTCAAATGAATACTATGAATGTGTAAGAATACCGTGTTTTTATTCATTGGCGGCCATTTTGCATCTTGGCGGTCAGCTTTGAAGAAATTGACATGGCTCCTAGACCAGATTTGTTCGGTATATAAAGAGCTACAATTGTACCAATGTTCATGCTATTCACCCAAAATGCACAAAGGGTTTGGTATTCTGCACCATTCCGATGACTAAAACTGGAGTTGTTAGCAATAATAGACTGAAGCCTAGTTATGGGCGTGAACGAGACCTGTAAGCAGGGACTCGATAGACACCAACCAACTCAATAACTACTTATTACTCGCTAAGCTCCGAGCACGTTGTGGCGTGTTTGAATTGAGATTAACACTTTGAAGTAGAGTCTCAATTTCAAGATAGCTATGCACGATAACTGGTACATATTTTGAAGGTAATATGACTGGAAACTGTTGTTGCATTGTGTTAGCAACAACGTCCAGTCAAAATGGTTTCAAAATATTCATCAAAATGTGGATTCAATTGTAGATTCACAAAGGACATACAATCCAAACTGTTCGTATCTTTAGTGTCGGACCGACGGCATTTAATTGCGTTGCCAACAGTTTCTCAGTCAATCATATAACGTATAATCAACTACGTGACATCATAATCAATTACGCCGTGAATGACGTGTCTAAGTTCGTCACGAACGCTTAACTGATGACGGGCTAAGCTTTGTTGTACGAATCGTATGTTTTTACTATTTAATGAACATACCGTTGAATATTTTGAAACTAATTTGAATGGGCGCTGTTGCTGCCATATGCTTTCAGTCAAATTATTTTCAAAATATCCAACCGCTTACAAGTCTAGTTTTCTGGAAATGAATAGTTCATGGATCGATCGTATTGCAACATGGGCGACGTGTGGGTAGAGCTTACATAACGATGGGCGGGGCATAGCTAAATCTGGATTTCTCAACTAACAAGATATTTATTTTTATTATGACGTCAGATAGTTGAGCGATAAATCGCATCCCCTCATTGTGCATAATTATTCTGGTTTCCATCGTTCTACTCGTCTTGGAAAAACAACTTGAATTTCTTCGGCGGCGGAACAATTAGCCTTCCTAATATAAATGTCTTCCTTCGAACAATCTTGCTCTAACATTTTAACAAAGTAATGGACTCCGGAATACGAATCGAGCATACTGTCCTCTGCCAGTATATAATTACCGGATGGGAGTACTCTCAGATATTCGGCTTCCTCCTTAAATGGAGAATTGAGATGGCTGAGCTACTTAATGACGGAATAGCATGCGTCACGGAATAACAGTACAGTTACTCTAGCATCAACATGGATCTAGAAAATACAACACCGTTATCTCGCGTCACATTAACTGACTGCTTGTTGAATTTCCGCAGACCACATATTCCATGGGGTCCAACTCTCAGTATGCTGAATATGAGCCACCAACAACTTTCAGTTAAATGATTTTCAAAATATTCAGCGGGTTCAGAGCTATTGCCCATTGAAATCTTTATCTGATGGCTTGAAACAGTCAGACAGTTATATAACACATAATGCATATTTGTTTCGTTAATATCTTCATATTAATTGCTGTTAATTGATAGATTGATCTATCACTCAATTGTATGACGTCACAATAAATTACATCACGTTGACGTTACAGTCATTATGACGTAGTATAACTCCGGTACGAAGCAAGAAACAACCGTCAAGCGTACGAAATGTATGTTTATGATGAATTTACATTTTAATAACATGCCGTTGAATATTTCGGAATTAATTTGACTGGGAGCTGTTGTCGCCAAAGGAAGCAACACACACCAGTAAAGCTATTTTCAAAATATCCAACCGTGTGCCTGTATAGTTACCTTAAAATAGGGATTCTGGGAATTCAGGCTTCAAAGTATATAAATTGATCCCAGCACGAGAAAACCTTTGGCGGACAAAAATGAGCAGATAATAGCAGATAATAGGTAGAAGTGTGCGGACCTTAGATACAAATGGATTCCACTATATTCTGGAAACAGTGTTGATGGAAAAGGTTGCTGTGAACGAAAACGGGGTCTTCTCTCAACAATGATTTCGAAGAGACAATAAACCACCCGCTTGTCGCTGGTTTGTCTTTCTTGATAATTGAGTATTAATATAGAAGGTAGATTACTTTAATTGCTGCTTTCAAAGTTCTTTTTTTCCTCTTCTTCTTCTTCCGCTTCCTTTTCTTCTTTTCGTTTTCTTCTTCTTCTTCTTCTTCTGCTTTGTGCAAACTAGCACATGCCAGATTCAATCAAACTATCTTCCCGCATTGAAGAATGAAGGGCAATATCGATTTCGTCGTCTTGAAGGAAGTCTTCTGCTATTTCTGCTGACATTTGATATTTGCGGAGAGTTATGTCAGCGAACTTTCGAGAATGGAAGTTCAGTCTATTCGTAACTTAACCACGTATGCTTGTTTTCAGAATGTATAGCGGATCTTTCGAAGAAAACTCGCGTTTTCTTAATTTGTTGGCTTAGTTCAGGTAATCAAAGTTGATTGCGCGTTTCCCCTATTCTTGAGTGGGTACTTTATTGGCCAATAGAGGTGGCGGTAACGTCAGAGCTGTGAAACCAGCACCTCAGGGATCGTGTTTCTATTCGGCCAACTGACGATCACTGGAAACATAGGCAATCACCTCCACTCTTCGTTGCCTCTCTACACCAGGAGTATAAATGGGTGCCAATGTAAAGACTGGGGGAGTTACCAATAATAGACTGAAATAAGTAAAAAAACAGCCGTGAAAGGGATCTGGAATCAGGGACTAGATAGACGCCAATCAAACCAATAACTTCTTTAGTGACCAAGCGCTATGCTCGTTCATCTCCAGCCATCGTACAATGACCAGGTCTCCACTGGACAATGGCATGACGCAGAGAACGCGTGATGTCTCCTATAGTGCGGGTCAAGTACGAACAGTCCCAGCATGTCTGGGTACGGAACGACTGGACCGGGTACGTTCCAAGCACGCCCCCCCCCCCCCCTTGGGTAGGACAGTACGCGTGTATAGAGCCATATACGAGAGGTCCGTGAGATCGCCTAGCGCGCATGCGCGCTCGTTGATTGGCTGTGGCGCTCCAGCTGTGACGTCACGAGTACGATAAACGGCGCTGGAAAATGAGATTCGACAACAATAAGGTGACACCCGGATAAACGGGAAACGTAGAAAATTACAATGCCAAACAAAATGTTAACAAATACAAAGAACCAGATATATCGTCCCTGTAACATCCTGGACATCCCTACTCCACCCCCACCCACACGCCTACCCACACCACCCCATACTAACCTAACTATCCTAATCAAACTACCATCTAATCTATTCTATTCAGCTGATAAATTTACGATGTCAAAATTATAATTGTCGTCAACGGAAATGCCGACAGAATAGATGGTTAGACCTATGAGTAAGGACGTTTTAGAGTCAAGGGCACTGTGCCGTGGATGTACTGAGTGGCCCAGTCTTTTGTGATGGCCCATAGGTCGAAAGGACTGTATGGTTAGGTTGACATAAGTAGACCTAGTGGCTGAAAAATGTAGTGAATAGACGATCACTAATTTAAGTTAGATTAGGCCCGAATCACGTGTGTTCGCGAATAATGGTGATCTCACCACACCACGCTTCCTTTCTTCATTTTATATGGATCAGTCATCCCCGATCCCTCCCCTGTTTTGACTCTTGGATTTAGGGCCGTTGGTGTCACGAAAAAGAAAACCGCTTAGAATCAAAATTTCAACAACAAAAAATTCAGCCCATGAAGCCATTAATACCGTTTTGAACCTGGCGTGAATGGGACTTGTTTAGCAGGTACCCGAACTATACGCCAACCAAATTAATCAATCGATTCGACAGCAGTCGCTAGAGAAAAGGTGGTGGTGAGGTACCTGGTCTGAGAATAGCGAGTCGAAGTTGCCTGCTTACCGCAAGTGGGCTCCCTATAGCCACTGCGGTGCCTCTCAGTTTTGAGCAATTGGCCCTGGGGTACTAGCCACCACATACACATCACAACGTTGTACGCTCCTGGAAAGATATCACCCTGGGGCAATAACTAAATTCAAGTAAGGTGACACAAGCTACCAACCGCAGAAGAACCTTCGTGTGGATGGGCCTGTTGCCCCCGATTTAAGCTCGGTGAAGTATGTAGGGCGAGTTATGTGCTCGATGGATAACTCGCCAGATCTGCTGTACCACGCCAACCAGTGGTGAATCAAATCCGTACATGTTTTGTGTTCAACTTTAGACATTTTGACCGCAGTCAGGGGACATTGCACGATGCATCGTACGAGCTATTCGATGCATCTCGTCTTGTGATCCACCAGAATACATCAGCATTATTAACTTTTCATCCACAGCCCTTCAAAAACCACAGGGCAGCTTTCAATTTCTGCACCAGTACGGAACTTTCAAAATACCGCTTAAATTATTAACTTTGTGCATAGACGTGACTAACTACTAGCCATCCGCAACCGCAAACGTTCTTCTTCACTATTCCTGAGAATGGGCCGCATCAGACAGTTCACCTGCAGCTTTTTCTAGCAGCTGACCTCTGCATCGTGCCATCTCGTGTTCCAAATATGTTACACTTCAACTACTGTGATTCCAGAACTTTTTCCGTACCGATGACTAATAGGTACTCCATCATTGTTATATTATATTATTGTATTCATGTATTGCTTTTATGTAACGGGTACCGATGACTAATAAGTACCTTCCGGTCGTTTGAGACCGCATTTTATAAGTTTGTTCTTTAAATGTATATATTATTCTTATTTTGTGCCAAAAAGCCCTGTCAATGTCGTCTGACCTTCTATTTTACTGTTTTGTGATAAGTTATGGCAGTTGCCATCCTAGTTATATGTTTTGCTTATTTTATATAAAACATTGGAACCGCAGTTCGCTAGGCTACACATTACAGCAACAACAACCGCACCACCACTGATCATGTTCTCATTGCGCGAACATGACATGCGGTCGACTAAACCTGGACTATTTTAGCGCAATAGGATAGGTTTATAGTAGTAAGGCCGATTACTTTGTAGGAGTCGTTTTGTGTAAGTCTCTTTTCCGGGAGTAGCGGGTATGTAACACCGCACACTTGCTGGATTGTATAAATTGGCCATATATCTTAAGGCCTCCATTATATGAGTGATTGTCTGTGTCTATGCTCTTCCAGCCTCCGGGCTTATTAATTGTTTGGACTTCCCTCAATCGCGTTGTTCAGATCTGACTCAGAAACTATTGGCGTTTCTGAGCGGTTAGAAACAAAGTGTCGATGACTGCATACACCTCCCCCGTATCGTCAGATACTAGTTAGTTAAAAAAAACTATGCCAAAGTAGGAAGCACTGCGAAAGTATTATAATTACTGGCCTGCAGTGCATCTCTGGGCGAATTTATATGACCCTAACGACAGGTAAAATGATAGCTACATGGGTGCGGATTTCACATGATACGCCCCCCCCCCCAACCCCCGACACACCGGTGATGGACAGGATTCAGCTCTCCATCTAACACTACAAGTGCCTGGGTGAGGTCCTGGAACCCACCAAGCCCGCACGGCAAGGTCGCTATAGTTGGATAGCTGCATCTTAGTCCCCCACCTTAAAACCTTTATGTACCTTTCAACGCTTATGTAATGTGACTTGTCCCTGTGCTGTTATATGTGATCATTATGCGATGGTGACGGGACCATTATATGATCCGGAGCTTTCACCGCATAGTATTTCCACACGCTGTCTAACTGAGGGGGATGCTCCATAGGGTGACCATACGGTCATTGAGCATTTTCGCCCATCAGGCTTATATGTTAAAGATAGTTAGCTTACATTGTCATTTGCGGCTTAACCTTGATCTGGACCCAAAAACTAAACGTTAGGATAGGATCTAGCATAAGGACTGCATAAATAAAGCGGCAACAACTAATTCAGTATCTTTGGACTTACATCAGATGACGATGTTGAATTCTGCTGAAATCATCCACCCCCATCTTCACATAATACAGCGTGCATCACATTAAACCTATAACTTCACTAGGTTGGCTCTTTTACATAAATTGATTTGAACAAGAGAGTGACCCTTTTTTCCATCTCCCTTCATCCGCTTCGGCATTGTAGGAATTTTCCTGTGACTGAGGCCCACGCAAGGCACTTTCCTCTCGCAACAAATAATATTTGTGATAGGGGTTAATTTAGTTTATATTAAACTTGCTAAGTAGCCGCAATGGGATCCTCCTTTGCGGGGATGCCTCACGGATCACACTCTGTGAGGTACCTCTGGCGAGGACCATGATGACGGGTCATCAACTTTACTCTATGTACTTGACTAGCAGCAAACGAGTACCATTGTTTCACAGTTAAGTTATAATTATTGCATTATTTAATTATGTCACAGCCCTAAATGGATCGAGTGGATCATCGCACTGATGACACCAACAGCGAGGATGAGACCGTGAGGTTCAACTTCTGCGACAATGGTCGCACGGCCCCACTGAAATGTGAACATTCCACCAGCTCTAGAAGTCAGTCTTTTGTATAATGCGGCAGAACGCAGCACCAGATCCTCAACCCCGAGTGTAGCTGCCGGGGGCATGCGTGGCTCCACCGCTTGCCATCGTTGTTGCTGCTGCTGCTGGTCAGCCAGCCTCGGCGTTTGGGAGCAGTTTCAACACATCCCGGTGGCCACAAAAACTGACCTCCAGGGCCGGTGGAACGATCACGTTCCAGTGGGCTCGTACAGCCATTGCTGTGAAAATTGAACACTACCGTATCGTCCTGGCTGGTCATGTCACCGGTGTGACTAGCCATCATTTCCAAGGTGGCCCAATTTACTTACTTGATTTTGTGTATGCTTGTCACTTGTGAACGGTGTACGTAAAATGAAAGTGATGATTTGGGTTTATGTCTCGCCAGAGGTACCTAACGGATCTAGTCATATATAGACAGTATCATGAACGGTACCCCTGGTGGGGGGAAAGCTCCAGTCAGGGCACATCAGTTGGCTTAATATAAACTATATCTGCCTCAGGCTGACCAAAAATTATTAGTTTTGCGAGAGGAAAGTGCCTCGCGCGGGCCTCTATCACAGGAAAATGCCTACAATGCCATAGCGGAGGAAGAGAGAAGATAGGGGAGAGAGAAGCCATCCTGCATAATATGCAGGGGGAAAATGGGGAACCCGTACCAAACGGTGCCAATGATGGCTGCATCGTTACCGTTTGCTTGAGAGGAAATATATGATGGTGCAGTACTGTGGTCTGCATGGAGGATGGCCGAGGGAAAAAACCGACCATCACAATGAGGGGGAAGAATGGGGAACCAATACCTCTATGCCATGGATGACTATGCCCTTGACATTTGTTTAAGAGGAAATTTATGATGGTACCACACCATGGCGCCGTGGGAGGAGGCAACCGGTGGGAAGCTAACTATAAAAATGTAAGAAAGGGGTGGATGTAATCTCATCGTTTGCATACAAACGCTAGAGAGAATCCCACGGTAACGAAAAATGAGGAGGAAAATTATATTAGCCTACACTACACAAGGTAGGGAATACACAATTTTTGCGAGAGGAAAATGCCTTGCATGGGCCTCCGTCAAAAAGAAAAATGCCTTCAACGCCGAAGCAGAGGAGGAGAGCGGTACAAAGGCCCGCCCTCCTATTATACAAAGAGAGAGAAAAATTATCATGTGTACTTATCCTAATGTAGTTATTTTACTGTTGTGTGCCTACCGTGTGTACGTAAAGATGCGGTGGGTGATTTCCATTGATTTCAGCACCGTTGTCTTATGAAAGTTAAAGATACAGTTCTAGTTGGTACCGTAATTTTTGTGTACCTAAAAATGGCATAGACTAACTTTTAGTTGTAAGTCCAAAACACATATGTTTAGGCCGCAAATGGCGTAGCACCAAATGCCTTTAATGAATACGCCTTCCTGGCGAGGATGCTCGGTACCATTGCCGATACCCCACGGAGCATCTCTCCTCAGACCAACAGTGTGCAACAGGTTGTCTGGTGGTAGCGTCAGAGCTGCAAAGTGATCCTTCCACATACCGCATCACAAGCACAAATAACAACACATGGACAAATCACATTGACAGAAGCGTGCTTAGAAAGCGGAAATTAGTGGGGAGAGAGAAACGTATTTCCATCTATGGTAGCTATCCCATAGGGCACGGTGAGCTCTAATGCTTCACCCAGTCACCATTATGAGTTAGATGGTGATCCGTGTTTCTATCCGTCACCTAAGCTTTCGAGTATGGACTGTATGAGATCCATACCCTGGCGTTACTGTTTAGCTGCTTTAGATTTGGAGAAAGTTGCCTAAAGAACACTGTTGGGACGGCAATAATATTGCCTTGTTTATATTTTCGCAGTGTTTCCTACTTTGGCATAAAAAAGTCTTGCTTAATAGGTATCCGAAGATACACGTGGTATGTATGTGAATGGCAAATTGATTCTGGCCGGCAAGAAACCTGCGGTAGTTTCTTGAGACGGTCCTAACCATTCTGAGGGTGGGAATTCAAACAATTATTTCGGCCAGACGACCAGAGAAGCGTGGTCAAAGGCAGTTACTCTCCACTTTAATTTAGGAGGGCTTAATATGGATGGCCAACTATGAAAATCAGTAGTACAGTTTAAACAGTCTTAGTGACCGTGAAGAAGAGTTTTTAATAACCATTCTCCCTTTGAAAAGTAACTGTCCTTGGCTAGCTTAAAAACCTATCCTATCAAGCTATCACAGTTCTAGGTTTAACGGTAGAATGTCATGTTCTCTGGTGAGAGCATGAGCAGCGACCGTAATGTAAAATTGGTGCCATTGGGAGAAAATATGGTGATGCATTTGTTGTTGATGTATAGTGTAACCTAGGTGTACTGCGATCCAACTATTTTTGTGTTTCTTACTGCTAACTAACAACATTGGCAGAATGCCTGATTAAACACACGCACGCACGCGCGCGCGCGCGCGCGCGCGCGCACGCACGCACGCACGCACGCACGCACGCACGCACGCACGCACGCACGCACGCACGCACGCACGCACGCACGCACGCACGCACGCACGCACGCACGCACGCACGCACGCACGCACGCACGCACGCACGCACGCACGCACGCACGCACGCACGCACGCACGCACGCACGCACGCACGCACGCACGCACATAATATATATATTAGGAATATGTGGTCGATTCGACCAACGGTGCCGTCTATTTGTTGACACCATTTACAATGCATAACATTATATACAGTATTGTCTTAAAGCGGACGTCGCATCCGACCGTACGGTACGACTTAGGGCGGTACTTTATTTATTATTAATAACGGTATACATAACTAAGATATGTTCCTATGTGTGGTGCACCTATTAGTCATCAGTGCAGCTTAAACGTCACATGTAGTCTTTGCACCACTTTCTTGCGGTGTGAGTTGAGGCACAGTGTAGCTGCCGCCTGGAGAATTACTGCAGGATGCTGGCCGTAATGTTTCATACACGAAAACAGTGAAGAATTAAGCCAATTTCGGTGGCTAACAGCTCATAATGCATAGCACATACTGAATAGTTCACCGTAATACCGATATACTGTTTGTGCTTTAAGAGTGATGGATGTCTCCATTGTCTAGAGAGAGTAAGTACATATTATGTTGAATTATTTTCTTGGCACAAGATGGTCCATGCCGTTTAGCTCTTATGGCGCGTAAAGTCCTTATCTGGACTATGGTCAAAGCAAAAAATTCAATGACGCTGGATACGTCCATTGCTTTCTACCACAGTTTATGTAGAGGCACGGCAAGTATGGCGAGACATGAAAAACACCACCGTTCTTACATACTAATTTAGATGGTAATGACCAAAAGTCTTATACCGCAACGAAGGCACCACTGGTGACGGTGGTTAGAATAAAGAGCTTTCTTTTTAATTTAGGTTGTTACACCTGTTGATCTACCAGGAGTGTACACACACTTGGTGCAGTGCGGAACGCAGCTCTCCGGAGAGGGAACCTGACTGTAATAAGCTGCATTGGTGTAGATTGCAGAACGTGAGCTCTACGCAGTAGGTAGATAGCGAGAATGCTCCCACTCAGACCATGTCTGCCTTACTTCTCCCGAGTTTGGCTTTGAGAATGCCTTTTATACTCAGTGAGATGTCGCGCCGGCCGACTCTGCCAATCAGAGCCCATGTTGCGTGCGAAGCAAGGTAGCAATAGCAATCGTGCCTAGCTCTCTCTCGTTCAGGCATACGCTCGGGTGATGTCTATGCTTAGTTGGAGCTCCAAAAGAGTCCGTTTTAATTTTGCCATATCTTCGTCAGATCTGAACCGATTTAATTTCTATTCAGAGTTTTAAATTCCTCATTCGATTCTGATATCAATCCATACCAAAACCTTTGAGGACGGTCCAATATTACGGAATTGCCATAATACATAAGATGCCAGTCTCCACCCTAACGCTAACGCGTCAATGTTTGTTTACCGCTCCTGGCTGTTCATGCGCTTAGTGCGATCTCACGGACTCTTATTTTGTTCTCTTGCTGGAATGGCCATTATGCGCAGGCCGTATGTGGCCTGTGGATGGGTGAGCATAGACCATCCGGACCGGGCCGTCTCGTACCCACCTGACGGTGATCCGTGCTACACCACCACTTCCCAGTTTGGCACCTGTGCTGAACGATACCGCATCGCGGATCGCCGGTCACAGGGCATCGCTAGGCGAGAATTATAAACTTCTCAGGTAGGCGCATAGCCAACAGGAGAAAGAGTGATGCGTGAGGAGCGTATTCATGAGAAGCAGGCACATAGACGTGTGAAAGAGTTTAGGGAGAGAGGCATATTTTTTATATTTTTCTTTCGCCTGGTTTTTATTTGTCCACGCCGTTTTTTGTTTGTTTTTTTTTGTTTTGATGCGGTGTGTGCACAACTTTATTTAAAAGGTGTTTAGGCTTACAATAACTCCCGAGGTATTTTTCCCCGTCAGCGAACGCCCAGGCTCTTGCACACCGTATTTTTTTACATTATAACAGTAATATATAAAAGTATATTTTGAAACGGTATATTTTTAATATATACATTATTATAGTGCGGCCCTTTATTGAGAGTCCGCACGAGTGGCACTCGCCACTCCTTTGATCCGTCCTGTAATAAAGGGAGAAAGGTAATACGAAAAACACTATAGTAATAATAATAATCATATTATTGTGTGTCAGGCAGTTCTAGCGTTATACTCATACTTTTACTTTACCGTGGGCCATATCAATACACTGCGCACGGTGTGTTTGATTGCATAAGCACCGTGAAGTAGTATTTTTGAGGCATGACAGTATTATATATAGTCATGCAGGGCAACCGTGGTAGCCCTGGGGGCCGGGTTTCGATTAAAAAAAATAAAAAAAAAATTTTTTTTTTTTATAAACAGTAACAAAATAATAAGCCATCTCCGTCGTCCCAATTCTTAATGGTACATTTCTTATACTTATTACATTTCAGCTATTTAAGTGATTACAGTAAAAGTCCAAAATTATCCCAGTGAGGTTGTGTCACGCGGTTTATCAAAATGGTCCCTTGGTGAACACAAGTTACCGAAATGTCATGGCTTGGCAGAGCATCTCCGCCAGTCAATTGTGCCAGGTGAGCGATTGGTGATGGTGCGGGTGATGCAGTGACTTCAGAATGGGTGAAGGTCGGTGCAACGGTGCTGCTGGTTCCCGATGTAAACTCTGGATTGGGTGCAGTGACCGGTGTGTTCTTCCGGCGTTTTGCTGCTAACACTAACTGTCCAGCCGGCACCTGTGGAATTTTGAATATTTCCACTGGTTGCGTTATGCTGCGTTTCTTTCCCGTATACGGACTACACAGTTTGGTGGATTTTCGCAACATCGGATTAGCCGTAACGGTGGAGATGGTGTTCGCGCACGGTACCTTAGTCATCACCACTCGTTCTAGCGGTACCGTTGCTGGCATGGTATCAACGGTGTTAATAACTGCGGTTGATTGACTCGGTTTTTCTGACACCTTTCTAGACGGTGCAGAAGATTTATTGTTCTGTCTATCTTACGGGTGGTATGCTTCACTCGCGCCATGGATCTTTTTCTATGGAGAGAATTCAAAATGGTGTTCTGATCCGCAAGTTTGGAGCAAGGTCGGTCCAATCTTCGTGTTCTTCAACAGGTTCTAATATAACAATGGTCAAGTGGTGTCTGGATGCCAAAGCATGTGTGATATCATAGCGAGCTGCGGTGTAAAGATGATTACATTGGTGGCAGTAGGCTCTTTGGCGTAAATGGTCCAATTTGAAATGAAGCTGTAGGTCGGCGTTTCTGGAAAAAAATTTCTGGCCGGGAACGGTACTGCTAGGTGCCCAAGTGCACCTAAATCGTTTAGTTTCTAATTGAAAGAGGAGAAGTTAGTTCCTCATCGGAGCTCTCCGACAACTGTAGATCGTCTTCAAGGGACATCAGGCCATTTTATAGCCACACCGCACGTCTATTCTCTAACTGGTTTTTCGGCACCGACTTTTACTTTGCAAACATTTTTATTAATAATAAGCTGAATATAAAAAGCGGAATTTGGTCTTCAACACGAAAGAGGCCTATTGCCGGTGATCTTCACTTGTGTTGATTTGATAGGGAAGATGAGGGGTGATTCGGCCGTTCCACCTGTGAAGGTCTTTTTTCCATTCTCGCATTGCTGAATGGTTATTTTTGTTCAGGCTAGGAGAGACGGTGTATAGTATAAGCCAAGGGGAGCACTTACTCTATCTTATTATCAAGGGATCACCGGTTTTTAGGTGGTACTAACGGTGAACTATATTATTCATGCGCATGCCTATTCCTTAATTAAAGTGAGGCGGTTTTCTGTTTAGATACTTATAAACTTGCCTAATTCTATCTTAGGCTGGACGGTCCGTAGGGGTAGGTGAGAGCGATGTTACGTCAGCAGCCCATTGACACCTCTCATTATTATCTCATTATTATCGCCTCTCAACTCAAGATTCAAGATTAAGATTATTTATTTTCGTATTTAGTCGTTATTATCAGAGATTACAACAGGCAGCCCACCAAAGGCAATCCTATGAAGTGTTGGACTCCTAACATATAAACATTAATTGCAAAATATATTATGACATATATAATATGATGTAACATAAACAGACATATATTACGTGAGATTATATGAACAGTAGGTATATACATGTAGGATGCAACAGTAAAACAGGACAATTACATTCATGAACATAAAGGGATGGAGGATGGGAGAGGAATGTTGGGGTGGGGGGGGAGCTCATCTATCATAGTAGTAGATCCGGAGTCAAAATGATACCACCTCCCTCAACTTGCCGCCGTTCGGCGATCCACAGCCCCCAATGCCCTCTTAATCCCTGGGGACTTAGGGTCGTTGAGACATGTGGTTGGTGTTTGCCTTTCTTTCCGGTCCTGATTGCCGACACGAGAATGAAGTGATTTAATCCCAGTCAGAGTCAAAATGATACCACCTCCCTCAACTGGCCGCCGTTCGGCGATCCGCGGCCGCCACTGCCCTCTCTATCCCTGGGGCATAGGAATTTGAGACATGTGATCATTTCTCCCAGACATCGCTGCACCCCACCTGTCCGGGAGAACCTCCTCAGGATACCGGTCAGTGGCCGGCCTCTCTATTCTGTGTAGGCTCAGACAAACACGTAGTCTCTGCCAGAGTCGCATCGGCATGATGGGACCACCCACAGAGGCTCCCATCTACCTTGACAACGCTCACCTGGGAGGAGGCTAAAGTGGTTAGCATGTGAACCACGGCAGACTCTGGCATGTTCACATGTTACGCAGAGAATCTTGTGCTGAGCAGGGGTCTCCAGCAGACAACCACGGCCTACCCTCTCCAGCCCATAGAAGTGTAAGACAGACTCGATCTCTTTACGTGGGTGAAAGCGGTCGTAAATGTTTCTCCGCAAGTGGTCGACCCAAGGATTGTACGGGGGTCATCCCGGAAGTGGGCCCACTTGGCATCCAATATCATCGCAGTCTCAGCGCCCTGTGCCACTGCTGTAGACGCCAGCACGGGCAGTACGATGAGAAGCATGGCTATATATGAAGAGTTAAACTGAACAGAGTGAACCCCTCGAGAAATATCTGTGCCAGATCGGGCCCTGCTCCATCCGGTTCAATAGTGATCATCATCCCCGCAGGGGCTAGCTGCTTCACTTTGCCGCCAGCTAAGAAACGTAGCTCTAGGACTATATGAGTCGTTTACAGGCTAGTGAGTCCCACTCACTGAAGCAGTTTAACAGCACCCTTGGCTTTGGTGACATGTGACACACCATCTACCCATAGGGTGCCCTCCTGGAGGTGAACAACTTCTTCATCGAATGGACGCCGCAGCAGGAGCTTTCCACCTGTAAACCCGATCCGGTGACCCAACCCCGTCAGGGAGACACATTCACCTATGTAGGTGAGGAAGGATGATCGCCGATTGTAGAGCTTTCGAACTTTCCCATCCCTTTTCACAACAGTGGAGAGGGGAGTAACCTCTATGTCAATGACTGCGAAAGGCCTATATAGGGGCAACCATGGTTGCCAGTTACCCCCAGGCCCGGCGTGGTGCCACACTTCTTTGTTCTCAAACATGAACTGCAGGTTTTTTGCCAGGGTCAATAGCAGGCCATCACGGACCAACGGCGGGGCACCGCTCGAATAGGGTTTGACCAGGTGAAAGCTGAGCTCGCTATTTAGGGTGTTGATGTCTACCACATCTGTATCTGAGAGCTCAATCAACGGCTCGAGGATGTACTTCCTCTTTGGGAAATCATACCGAAACACGATCTTGTGGCCATCTATGTCGCGACCCAGGCGCCCTTTCGACACATCCTTGAGGTCTGTGAGCATCTCCAGCCCATCATCACCAATGGGGTGGAGGGAGAATGCCTTTGAGCTTGCTTCGTACTGTAGGGAGAATGACTTGCCATCACTCGCTTCTACCTTGGCAGCATCAACTGCATACACATCTGCGAGGTCAGCAAGACCAGTCGAGTAAGCAAATATGGGTTCCATAGCACGCTATGAAAGGGGTTTAAACGAGACATAAAACCATGCCGATTGTCCGACTGCTGATCTCCGGTGGTGAAAACATAATCTCACCCTCTCTAGAGGGGAGATGGGTGGTACAGTACCGTGTAGAATGGGTCCTCTTCGAGGTGCCCCAGCGGGGCACAACATACATACACGCCGATGTGCTACATCAACCTCCGGGCAGTGCACACAGCAGCTCACTGGTAGAAGTCGGCCGGGACATGATAGAGTATCTCCCAGGTGCCAACAGCAACCTATGGAAAGCTATCAGTTCTAGCCTGTTCACACCTGTAAATCACCTGTTTGACAGCCCCTCCATTAACATATACGCCAGCACGGATGGGATATCGGACGCCCATTTAGAGTTTACACTCTTATTACTCATTGACCTGACGACAACATGATATCATACCAGCAATATCTGGCCTTGGCCGAGATGATGAACCTGATAGAGGATTGCCCGTTCATAACCCCTGAACAGATAAAGGGTTTAAATGAACAGATGCCTGCACAGCAACAGATCTGTCACCAAGGAGTGCGCCGACAGCGGGAGAACTGGTATCAACAGAACGCGCGCAGGGCAAGGAGGGACAGGGAAAATTTCCAATACTGGCAGGCCCTCCTGGAGGAGAGTAAGCGGGATGCAGGAGTCTTGACAGACGACGATCGGCCAGATGTCTTCACATACGATGATGGGCCAGGTGTCTTCTTAGACGAGGATGAGCCAGAGGTCATACAGTGGGAAGCGGAAACGGAGAGTGTAAGATCAAGAAAGCCATCCAGCGGCGGACCTACTATCTTGGTGATAAGGTGAAGTTCCGGATGTCACGTCTCAGAAAGCTACTGACACCTGACATAGTGCTGGATGACCACGTTCTAAGAGCCATCTGTCTCAAGACCAAAAAGCTGGTACAGTTATCCAGGCTCTCCAAAATGAACCCTTCTATGACTCATAAGCAGATTCTGCAGGTGATGCCGGTTTAAGCCTCCAGGTATACTATGGCAAAATCAGAGTGGCGGAAGCAACCAGAACTATACACCTCCCTGACTGCTGATGAGGGCGGTACCATCCACGGCTGGCAACACCAGCAGATAGATACCATCAGGCAGAATCTCGTCCATGAGGCAGAAAAGTATGGCAGAATGCGCAATCGATATAAGACAGCCTACAACGTCCTTGCGCGTACAACCACTGCTGCGGGTGTGATTGGAGCCAGTGCTGGTGTGGCAGCTGTGGCCACTCTCGCTACAGGGGTGCGTGCCCTCGTCGCCATCCCTCTGGGTGGTGTGACACTAGCCACCACTGTCTTGGCCACGGGCTTGGGAGTGGGGCAGCGGCAGACCACTAGGAGGTTGGAGAAGCATGCTAAGTACGTGACACTAGCACAGAGTATGCTACAGACTATTGATGAGTCTGTCAGCAAAGCTCTCGTGGATGGCCAGGTCACCGATGAAGAGTACCACCATATATTGAAGGGCCAAGCCCTGTACCGCACTGAGAAACCTAAAGTGCGACAGCAATACCTCAAAGGCTCCAGCGGGCGGGTTGATATGGAGGAGTTAAAAAACGAGATGTTATGGTGAGGTCACCTCGCCGGTCTCTGGAGTCGAGACGACTACAAATAATGTGCTGCGGTAGCTTTAAGAGCACCAGTATAGATGGCCTTCCCACTGAACCTCACGACAGTCAACCGGAGCCAACCGCCCCTCCTGGGTACACCCTTGACTGGCCTTAGAGGCCTACTGGATGATATACCAGAGCTAACACCTTTCTCTATCACAGTGGATGGACGGGCCCGAACCAGCTTCTCCGTCAACCCATGACCGCTAACGAACCGCCCCATCACCATCAAGGATGCGAAGCATGCTCATACTTGGATGGCTGCTCCAAGCCTCTCATACTGGAATCAGCAGCTGAACTTTGCCGTGTGGTGTGCCACGGCGGGCTGTGGAGTAAGTTCCACCCTGCTTCACTCCTATTCTGGTACTCCTGAAGCTGTGCTCATCGCCAGCTGTCTTAGATTCCACGTGTACTTCACTGTGCGACGAATCCTCCATGAGCTGGGTGCAAGCCTCCCTGATACAAACGACTTCGACCCACAGCTCAGCAGTCATAGCATCTCAGTGGTCAGCAGACTACAGAGAGAGTTCAGAGCTCACCCGGACTATCGGTGACATGGCAGCGACAACAGCGGTCTAGGGGTTATGTACAGTGACCCGAGACGTGACTACTCAGGATTCCCCTATCGAACATCCCGACGAGTAGGCCATCGGAAGACAGCAACATTCTCGTTCGATCCAGACTCTGATCCTGGAGCGATAGTGCAAAATATGCACATCACCGGAATCAGGCAGGACTAGCCAGATGTGTGGAAGTATTTTGTCCCACACACCACCTCAGGCCTCACCCCAGCAGGGATCGTTCGGATCAACCAGTCCCTGGAAGCACTGTGCTACTGCCTACTTACAGCGCAGACCCAGCTGCGTCATTCCATAGATGGTGTCAGCGGAGCAGAGGTCCAGGCCATGTTACTTGCGAGCGGTTTTGATGAGGTAGTCCTGGTAGTTATCTGGGAATTTCAGAAATGCTGACAGATTCCTGTCCAATCTCCTACGCCATCTTTCATTGAAGATATGCTCAACAGCCTCCTTGCAGCCAACAGTGAACCCCTCCTGAGTACCTTTTGCATGACCAGTGTCATGGCTCTCCACTACAGCGGCACTGACCTCCTCCCTGAAGTAGTTATTTGCTCCAGACTGGAGGCTATCCAGCATCTCTCGCTCTTCCTGGCTATGGAGGCTAAATATGGCAGCCCACTTCCCGACCGTTAGTAGATCTTTGGGATCGACCCTCGCCTTTTAGAGAGCTAGAATAACAGGACTGTTGGTTTGGCCCACAGGTAGGTTTAGTGCCCTGCCCTGCCCTGGGTGCTGTCAAACTTCTGGTAGAGTATCCGAGTCAGGAGTTCTTTTGTACTACGAGTTGGCGCTCCTTCCTCTATGGCGGCCAGTATCTCCACATCCGTCGGCGGTGTAACCTTGACTCGCTCGTGAATAATGTTGATGTCACGAAGCAGGCCTCGGACCCTGTCACAGTGGGACAGTGCACACCATGGCTGTCGTGCCGACTGTCGTGCCGACTTGTCCTGCTGCCTATAGATAATCTGCTGGAGAACTTTACCAAACATGGCAGCCGTTTAACCCCTCTATATACCCAGACCTTAAACATGCTGCAGTATGTGCAACATCCTGATGGGGCCATTGAACCTGCGACATCGCACCGCACTGATCCTCGGAAGGACTGCCTGACGGTCATTCGACCCAGTATACACGATGAGAACCCATTGTCTGCTGCAGGGAAGTACATTGACTTTGCAATCTCGGCACAGATCCACGAGATCAAGAGCATGACACTCGAGTTCAAGCTTCAGAGCACAATAGCACAGACGGTAGAGCTCCCGCAGGTTCTGAACAGGTGGGAGATCGTGCAGAACAACAGCACCGTGGACACCACCTATGTGAACGATGAGTACCGAGTCCGCTGGCTCGTAAATCAGCCTTCTATGCGAGGGGAAAGGGGTACTACGCTGTGGGGTGCAATGAGGGGTTCACATAATTCGAACTAGAGGCAGGTGTCGAGAAGCCTGTGGCAGTTCCACTCTTTACCATCCTCGAGAACACATACGTGAATCCGGCTGCCATGCAGGATAGGCTGTTCCTCCGGGTGTACACTGAGCAGCTCGCAGATGCGTCGATGAATGCTTCAAGACTTCATGTTTGGCATGATGAGAATGACCAGGAACTGAAGCAAGTGGGATCCAAACAGTGGATCGTGCATGTGGAGCGAGAACATCAGCAGGTCCAAGCCACAGCTAACCAACGGGTAGGGCTGACTTTGCATCGTGGTGCATTGGACTGTGTCACTGTTGCGGTCCTGGTTCAGAAGGGAGGAGTCATCCAGGAGGTGGATAAGCTAGACGACTTCAAGCTTGTGGTTGCTGGGACCAATGTTCTTGGTGAGGTATGCGAGCTGGCTGACTGCCAACTCTACAGACAGAAAACTAAGTCATATGCACTTCTGTGACTAACCAGTGGAAGCGATGACCTCGAGTCAGCACTCAAGGGCCGTCACCACCTCGGGGGCAGGAACATCCCACCTAATCAAAGCAACCGGCTCAGCTTCAACATCGGAAACCTAATAGCTGGGATGCGCTCATTAGGTGTGACGGTACTTTACCTTGGCTATGCTAAGGTATGCATGTCGAACACATCAGGTATTCAGCTTGAGCGTGCGTAGAGCACGACTCCTGTCGTCACAGCTGCAGCTGCCACCACTACTATAAGCTCTGCTGTCTTCTGACCTGTCGATGCTTCATAGTCGAGCGTTGGCTGAGATACAGCCTCGTAGTACTCATCGAGACTCTCATCTGCCTCTTTGAGGCTCTGGTTGGCCTGAGCTCGGAGTTGTCGTCGGCGTGACTCCCTCTGGCGCATATGCTCGAGTGCTTTGCTGTACTCAAACTTCTCCTTAGACAGCTTCTCCATCGCCTGGTTATGATGCTCACGCTCGACCTCTGCCACCTTTTTGTCGGCGAAGCTGAGTCCCCAGTTCGCTAAGGCAAACACGCCCACATTCAAGATTGCGGATGCCATGCTATAGTCTACAGTTTAAAGCTACTATATAGCTGTCCCCAGCGATGGATATGTATGAACCAGAGGCTTATGAAGATCCAGTCGAGGATATAGATGACGAGGACTATGAGGAGGACTATGATGAGGAGGATGATGCAGATGACTACGATGTAGCAGAGACCGCGGGTGAGTATGATGATGTAGAGCCTGAATCCCGCAAGCTAATACATAGAGTGAAAGGAATCTATCGTACTTACATAAAAGGTTCTATCGGTCCGCTGGCAGCAGTTGGGGCTCTGATCGCTCTGTTCACAATGAAGGCGGGAACATGGTGTGGCAATTAGATGAGATGAAGTTGGTCACCACCGTGCCCAGGCAATCGTCGAGCAGTGGAATCGGACACTGGCAGAGAGACTGTTCCCACACCAATACGCCCAGGAAATGGCACAGGCTGGAGAGCGGTCCAGGGTGTGGGTGAAAGGTTTGCCCTGGGTGGTAGACCGATCCAATACTGAGCTAACTCAGTTAACTGGTAAGAAGCCAGTAGAGGCTATCCAACGATCCTCTGTTGCCCAACCTTCCGGAGTGGACAAGGAACAGGTGTGCCTTCCATCTTATGCTCTGCTTTGGTACCTGTATGAACCTGGTGAGTTGGAAGGTTGGCGACGACGTGCAACAGACCCTAACTGGTCGCTAGATGTCCACACACTTGACAGGTATGTCGAGATGGAGTGGCAGCCTACGCTGTACTATCTGGCACGCTCAGAGAGCTGTCCCAAACGTCCGTTTGTTCGGGAGGAGCTTCAGGTGGTCCCTCCAGACACACAGCTGCCACCGTCCCCAGGTGTCTAAGCCTGAGGGATATGGTACTCGATTGGCTCGGTATGAACACCATCTGGCAACACATGCCGCTTATCGTAGTAGACTGAGACCGAGTTTTTCCTGTTCATACGTCACCATGCTCTGGTTGCGCATGCGTAGGCCTCGGTTTGTAGCTCTGTCCACGCTACCGTTTAAGGCACTGAAGAACCTCTGCCAAGAGACATCGTTCTGACACTTAGACATACCTTTGGCTAAGCATTTCACCTTCCCAGCGAGGCTCTCCACGTAGTAGCACTTGGAACAGAGAGCGATACCACAGTTGCCTTCGAACTCGAGCTTGAACAGTCCTGGAGTCCGTCCAGACCACTTGTCCCAAGCTAGCCACTCCCGCTTATGAGCCTCATACTCTGCTCGCATCTCAGGGCGAATGACTTCGTCGAGGCTGGAGGCAGCTATTGCAGTGTACGCAGAGTCTGTGTCCATCTGGAGGTACTCGAAGCTGTCACGAGGCACATAGTGATCCAGGAAGTCGTAGTAGAACTCCAGCATCCTCAGCTTCGCGAGCTCATATACGGCTATCCCCACCTGGAAGGGGCGACGAATGGTGATTTTGGGCTTGCGACTCTGGAGCTCGTAGGACTCACCGATCTCCACGAGATCCTCGAACCATGCACTGCGGAGGGCTCTATCTACCGCTCGTTCATCCTTGGTGAAGGTCGTGTTGCTGTGACGCTCTAGAGCCTCGATGAGCTTCCCATAGGCACTGTTGCCTAGTAACTTGAACAGATCTGCTAAGAGCGCTTTGCTCTTATCAAGATCTCATGTACGACGACCATCGGTAACATTGTTCACAAACCACTCAAAGGGTCTCTGTGGCTTGTAGTCTATTGTCCGGTAGACAGCAGTGATCTCCAGGCCATGGGCGAGGTACCACTTGAGTGACAGTGCATACAAGAGTTGCGAGTGCGCCGACTAGTTTACTGGTTGTGGGACGTTTCCTACCTGTTTTCTCTAGGTATGTGAGCATCTCAACAGATACTGCCTCAGCTGGAATCTCTCTGTTGTAGAAGAGAGGTGGCATTTCCTCGAACTTCGCCCACAGTGCCTTAGGAACCTCTATGTCCACTTCAGCGAAACCGAACCAGTGGTCAGCCAGCAGATCCTTCTTAAATCGTGCTACGTCGCTAGCACCGGACCACTGCCGTACTGTCTCCTTACCACATGGCATCTCTTTAGCCATCGTAGACAAGTACAGAGCATTTGCGTCATAGCCGAGTAGAGGTTGGCAGACACGCTCACTCTGGCGGATGCTGGCCACACCTGCCTCATGGTATCTGGTGAAGACAATGCTGGGCCCTCCAACAACCGCGTCCTTCAGCATCTCGTAGGCCTCCTTGCCTGGAGAGTAGAGGCTAACATCCGGCATGTGCTGAGCGGTTCCACGTAGGAGGTACTGCAGAGACACTCCTGGGAGAGACACAGCATCCTTGAGGATGTCTATTTCTCATTCTGTGTAGAACTCCCGCATCCGCTCTAGGGCTTCGATGAATGGACTGACATCCAAGTTATTGTAGTATCGCAACCAGTCGGCGAACGTCTGCATTCCATCGTCTCTGAATGTCTGTGTGCACTGTTTCCACTCCGATAGCTTCAGGAGGGAGCCACCCTTGAGCTTAGACCACCATGCTGGGTAGTCGGGGAGTCCGGGATAATTAAGCCTCTCGGGTGTGTCGAACCATTCATATGGGAACCAGCTCTTCTGCTGTGTACACCCATAGGCTTTGATCCATGCCTCGTAGGAGACTCCTGGGCCAAGGTAGTTCAAGACATCGAGAAACCTAAGCTCGGGGGTGATGAGGAACATTGTCTGGTTCGCTTTCTTGGCAACTTTCACTGTGCCAGTACAGTTGGTAAGCTCATCCACAAAGTGCGTCTTGATCAGGTTTAGGTCATAGCAGCCAGAGTTGAAGCCTAGCACCGGAACTTGGTCACACCACTCGGTAATCAGTCGCTGTTGTCGTTTTGGGAGCTTGTCATGGTCTAAAGGTATGAACTGTGCCCTGACATCTGCACGGATTCTGTGTGCTCGCCTGGTAATCTCATCCATGAAACCCTTGATCAGAACTTATGGGTCAGGATTGCAGAGGTGAGTTGGCTCACTGGTGGGCCTTCCAAGGAGCAGCCGACTGACACAGAGATAGGTATGTGGGTACTCTCAATCGTGAGAGTCTCTGTAGGATGGGTCTTGGCACCATCTAGGAGTGCCTCAAGGTCATAGATTATGAAGTGCGGGTATGAGACTGTCCGAACTCATTTAGGGACGCTTGGACCGCGTTTTATACAGCACTCCCACTGTACCACAAGCGTGCATCCAGATTCTCTCAGCTTATCCTCACTCAGGACTGTCTTGCGGTATCTTTGTTCGGCATCCTCACCTCGCTGGTGCTGTGGACACCCGTGCCAGTGACAGCATGGAACTGGTAAACGGTGTTGGTAGTCGGATCATAACCATCTATGGGAGCACCCTCGATCCAACGCTCACCACCGTGCCCACACTCTACATGGTGTATGTGTACGCCTCTGTTTCTCGACTCATACTCGACCCAACGAGTAGCCGCTGAACTGCATGGTTGGGGTGGATAGAAGGCTTTCTCATACGCAGACTGTGGTGCATCAACCTTCTCCCCAGGGCACTCCATGGTTGTTTTGCCGCCTGTACAACGTTCAGCATGACGCTGAAGATTTGGGGCCTTTGTGAACCTCTGCTGACAGTGACTGCAGACTAGTGTGTGGGCCAGCTTGGAGATGTTCTTGATATAGAAGGCATGGTGGTCGTACACTCCGATGGTCATAGTGTCACGGTAGTGGGCCGCTTGCCTGATCAGGTGCCAGGTGCCACCACTACTAGTGCCAGTTGGTTCATACACGCGAATCCCGATCTTTGCGAAGAACTCTACCTTGTCCAGCTGATCCATAGAGGTTTTTGGAACATCAGGCATAGGTGCGCGGGTGCTGTAGAACTGTTTAGCGAGCTCTCGTGCAGGAGCAGTACTTCTATCAGGTCTCGCCCCCTGATACACTGCTAGGAATCTCCAGAGACACATGTTATCATTGTAGGTGTCAAGTGCCACCATACTCTTCTTCTGTCGTAGCCAGTCTGGGAGTGGTGCTGTCCCAAGCAAAGGTTGGCGGTCGATGACAGCCTTGACCTCAACGTTGATTGATCGGACGAAAGCCCACTTGGTGTTGGGTCGATCGATGTTGTCGGATCGAGTCGGGCTTGCTCTCTTGCCACCACCCAGTCCTGAACTGCTCCTATCGTGGTCAGCCACGGACTCCCTGGAGCATTCTTGTGGAAGAGCATCACCCTACCGTCCTCGATGTGTCTGATGCGATAGGTGTGGGTATATCGGAGGTAGAAGGCGTTCTGGACAGTCTGCTGGATCTTACCCATGATCTGTCCTGTAATGTCTCCATTGAGGCCTTGGAAGAACGTCCAGCGTACTGTCAGTCTTCCTCTCTCCTCACCTTCCATCTCACCCAGACGCTCATTGAGAATCTGCTCACCCTCTCGCCTCATGCTCCAGGCTAAGGGTTCAGACCTCGGGCCCTCATCGTTCGCTTAGCGATCCTGCATAGGGGAGGTAAGCGCTCCAGTGGATGGTCCACCATCCAGCTCGCTACATTCTTGGCTCGCAAGCTAGCAGTCACCTCCTTGTCCGCCTGACGAAGCTCATGGAGCCACTGCGCTTTCTTGTGGGGATTCAAAGGATCGTCTTTGGTAAGTGCTGGAAACCTTCCCGTCTTCATTGCTCGGAAGAGACGCTTCTGCGACTCCTCGGCATGGGCCTGTCCGATCATCTGGAGCAGGTCGGCTTTCTTGGCCTTAGAGGCTACTCTAAGGCTGAATTGCTTTGCCATAGCGCGAAGCTGTGCAACAGTAATCATGGTGTATATCACTGTGGACGCTTGTCTCTAAATGGACATTCAGACCCTGTAATGCGTGCTTGATCACAAGCTATACCACTGAGCCCATAGCTCTTCAGGCCAGCACATTGTGTGTAATATTGTTTGTAGATGAGCGCTTACACGTAGTTGAGTGTTTACACGTAATGTTGTGCGTGTATGATCGCCGGTATACCAATGGATGCTGCGTCTAATTAGGTGTCAACGCTTAGCAGCTACTATTCTTGACTTTCAATTACTGTGCGAGTTGGTCTTGACGTGATAAGTGCGCTATCAGCACTTTAGATCTTGACGTCACTTCGAGATAACACGTATCAGCGATTTCACAACTCCGAGATAAAATTACTAAGCCACGTGTCAGTATTGTGAGAGATTGTATGCTTATATTGTACCTAGAAATCATTTCATTCTCAGCGTTCTTGGCACGGATTAGGACCGGAATGAAGTGAGAATTGCAAAACTGTTTACCATTTTAAAATCGGACCAGAAATGCCCGAGTTATCCACAAATGGTAATAGCGAGATTTGAACCTGCGATTTTAAGTTTGCTAATAAACACAAAACCCGGATCTTACGCCTTAACTACCTAGCCCATGTACGCATCAGTAATTATAGAACACATTGCTGTATTGCTGCGCTTATCAATCCCTCTAGATCTATAGACGTATATATTATAGACTAATTTTGTAGTTGTCAGTGTGTTATTGATTTGTTTGCTATTATTGCACATGTGTAGTTACCAGTGTGTTATTGATCTGTTTGCTATTATTGCACAACAATTAGTATCATTATTTGTAATTTAATTTTCGGTTCGCCGTTGGCTCAGTTGATAACAGCGCTGAATTCTAATAAAAAAAACCATGGTTCAAATCTCTCAAAAGACCTCAGCTAGATGGTACCAAGTTCGAAACGGTACGCACTAGTGTAAGGGTACAATGACTAAAAATAGGAGCAACGGCGAACCACCGAAAAAACCCTGCAGAGATAGAGAGAGAGCAGAGAGAGAGAGAGGCTGCCCAGAGAGGGCCGACGATAATAAGCAGGGGTTCTCCCGAAGGGGTGGCGCGGGAGTTTTATATATTTTTTATTTTTTATTTTTAATCTATTTAAAAAATTTTTTTTTTTTGTAACATCACGTCAAGACCTTGGCTCTAAATGGGCGTTTAAGTAGTGTGATCCTCCCTCTCAACAACCTATGCACCAGGGATTGAGAGGGCAGTGGGGGCCGCGGATCGCCGAACGGCGGCCAGTTGAGGGAGGTGGTATCATTTTGACTCTGACTGGGATTAAATCACTTCATTCTCGTGTCGGCGATCAGGACCGGAATGAAAGGCAAACACCAACCACATGTCTCAACAACCCTAAGTCCCCAGGGATTAAGAGGGCGTTGGGGGCCGCGGATCGCCGAACGGCGGCCAGTTGAGGGAGGTGGTATCATTTTGACTCCGGATCTACTACTATTATATATTACCATATTATTATTATTATTATTATTATTATTATTATTATTATTATTATTATTATTATTATAATTATTATTATTATTATTATTCCTATACAGTTTTACATTTGATGTTCTGTTCCGGTGAACAGGTGCCTTGAATAGTTAGACTACAGCACAGCTTTTAATAGGATTAATAATTCTAAAAGAAAGTTGGCATGCCTCCTCTTCTGCTGGCGTGGTAGAGCCGTAGTAAGTTTGCCCGTCTTTTTTGTTTATAGTGCCTTAAGCATATAGCGGTAAAACAGTAAGTACCTATCACGTGGTATATTGGTAGTTCCACCGTATTTGTCAGACTAAAACTTTGAATTTCTCTATTGTGCGGACCGTTTATAATACATTGTTCGATAAGAAAATGACTACATGTCATGCCGTTATTTATGGGGGGTGGGGGGGGGTCTGTTTTCATCCCGGCATCTTAGTCATGCGTTGGTACTTACTACGTACGAAACACATTATTTTAAACCCTGCTTCCAAATATAGGAGTGCGGAGCATGTGTGTAGGAGAATTATTTTTGAAATTCTCTCGGTGTTTTAACTGTTCAAGTTTCGGCGCTGCTTTTTATTCAGCCCGCTATTTTCATGCCTAATAATTGCGGTAGAACTTATTTAGTTCTTAATCAAAAGTATAACAGTCTTGTCTTGTCTTATTTTCTTGTGTTTAACAAACTCATGTCTTACAAGCGTCAAGTTACTGACCACCTTGTTAAATGGCCGTTTTTAAACGGTGTGAGGACGGCCAAGCATGCGTTTCCGTAGGAGGGACTTGTCCTGCCACACCCGTACATGAATGCAGGCGGTACAATCTAGCTTACGTTGCGTGCCACAATTACAATAGATATCACAGTAATTTTACCGTCTTTTGGAGATTACGTGATTTCAATCAACCTGAGTGATTTCACTCAACCTAAGTATCCGTATTTCCTGACGTGCTGATGAGTGTTTTTGTTATGCTTGGCTGGTTATTTTCTATTAGTCCGGCGCGGTAGTGCGGTATTAGTTTTATTGTAATAGGGATGAATTGTTGCGGTGTTAGCGGTGACAATTTTAATGGACTTTAATAGTTTTCACTCCGTAATGGCCGAGCCTTATAGCAGGCGAGACGGAGTTACTTAGGGCGGGGATAACCTTTGGGTGGCTCCCGTACTTGAATCAATCCATTATTGAATTTTCTTTCGGAGACAAAATCCTACTCTTACCGACGGTAGACTGCTGTATATCCTGCCCTCTTATCAAAGCGGTCTGAAACTACGTATAATATATATATATATATATATATATATATATATATATATATATATATATATATCTAAGCTAGATTGTATATATTTATATGAAGCTGTGTACCGTTAGTTGATTTTTATGTCGTTCCCTATGGAGGGATGTACCAAGGGGCGCGTAATGGTGCTTTTACATGTAGTTAACTTTCACCAATGTAAAGCTACCGCATGCTTTTGGTGAAAGGGAGTGTAGGGCGGTATATGTTGGTATGGGTTCTGTGAGGCACTGTGTTTGGTGCGGGGAAATCTGTATGGAGTGTTTATGTTGGTCATGTTGTGCTTTTGGCTATGATCAGTTTTCCACGCTGATCATGCCAATCTGGTGCAGGGTTATTTTTGGGGAATACGGTGAGTGGCAGGCTCACCGTATTATTGTGGTGTAGGATGAGGCGGGTTCTGTATGCTATACGTTCTGTTTGAAATAGATAGGCGTATGCTTGTCAGATGGATGCTGGCGTATACCACATTATGTGTGGTATGTCTGTTGCCGATCCTCACCCTATGTGGCAAATACGGTGTGTGTGTGAAGGTCTTGGCGCGGTACAGATTTTTAGTTTCCTAGCCTGGTGGCGAGTGGTGTTGGTGAATTTGGCGTTCTGTGTTTTGTGCCTGTTCTAATTGATCACTGGGATTTGGGAAATGGAACAGGGAGTCAGGTACTGGACAGGACGATTAATCTCCCGTTACACAATGGTCTGGCGCTCAGTCATTTCATTTCTTGAGCCCAGGGAATAAACGAGCCGAAAATCTGCGGACCAGGCTGCTCCCACGATTACGGTTAGTTGTTTAAAAAACTAGCGTACTGAGGGACAATTCTCCTGTAACTATAGATCTGCCCATGTCGGAGGCATGACAGTACTCCGACGACTGGGGGAGTGTGAGGAGTGCAGCTCGTGAGGTTACGCGCTGGTCCGCTATGTCGCTCCACTCCATTGCACCGCAGTTACATGGTGTGCAGGAGGGCTGGTTATCTGCGGTTCTCGGGGTTGCGGATCCCGTATCGCGTCTCTCCGGAAAGTAAAAGCCCGCCCCCTAGAGCCGGTGGAACACTGATGTTCCAGTGGGGCCGTGTGACCATTGCCACCGAGATTAAACAACACTTTCTCATCCCGGCTGTTGGTGTCACCGGTATGTCAGTCCATTCTAATTTAGAGAAATGGACAAGATGTTACTGATTAAACAGTCACAAATTTATATACTATACAAACAATATCACTCGTTTGACAGTAATGAGCACGATAATACAAAAGATAGAGCCATCCGGTGTCCTTTCCACGTGGTTTCGCCAGAGGTACCACACACTTGAATCCACAGAGGTATCCCCACACGAGAGCGCCGCAATGAAATCTCTAGGTAGTTTAATATGAACTAATATACCCCTAACACACACAAAGAAAATATTGTTGTTTCGAGAGAAAAGTGCCTCGCGCGGGCCTCCATCACAGGAAAATGCCTTCAACGCCAAAGCGGAGGAAAAGAGCTGGCCAAAAGGGCCACTCTTTTGTTCAAACAGAAAATGCTAAGTGCTAAAAATCCTAGTGAAGCCATAATTAATGCGATGCACACTGGTTTACGTGAAGACGGGACAAATGATTTCCGAAGAGGTCGCCCCACATAGCATCTACCTCTGAAGGATAGCGTGCGTACATGCTACTAAGCAAGGCTCCCGAGTCAGATAATATTCCGGTTAGCTTGTCTCGCAACCACATTTAACATCACCAGGACAAGGGTTACAGTTTACACAAGCAAGTTTAGAAAGTGCCATGTCATTTATGGTGGGGATAGAGAGACGGATATCCATCGCTAGTGTCCTTCCCGTGAGGTCGTTGCGTATTCCAAGATCTCACCCAGACACTACAACGAATTGGATGGAGATCTGCATCTCGTCCGTCACCACGTTCTATGGAGTTAACATTTGACCTGTCATTAGGGTAAAGTTCAAGAATGCCCAGAATTGCACTGCAGGCCAGTATACAACTAACTAATTCACATATACTATTATTTCTCTTTGCAGTACTTCCTACATTGGCGGGGGTATCTAACTAACAAGTATCCGAAGAGATATCCGGGAGATGTATGTGAATCGGCACTTTAACCATCACCACTCGGTGGTCAACAGTCGGATCCGGCCAACATGTCGATAGGGAATCCAGACAATTATAAAGCCTGGCGGCTGGTGGATCGTGGAAAGAGACAATAACTTAATCTATATATATATATATATATAGATTAAGAGGCTCTAAGGTAATTGGCAAATTTTACACAACCTAGCCGGTGTGTGGTGTTACATATCCACTACAGCCGGAAAAGAGGCGTACACTATGCGTCTCTTACAGAGAAATTGTTCCTGACCACTTCAAACCTATCCTATCGAGCTAAATAGCCAGATTTACTCGGTAACATGTCAGGCTCAAACAATTAGAGCATGATCAGCGACCTCGGTGTAAAATTGATGCTGGTGGGGATATAGTGATGCGGATATATATGTTGCTGTATAGTATTTCCTAGCAAACTGCGGTCTAGAGTTTTTACAAATAAACAAAACATATGAACTAGATGGCTACATGCCATATGCACAACTAACTAATACACAATTAATGAATACGATGGGAATAAAGTATCACAGGTCATTGGACCTTACGGTGCTGTTAGTTGGGAGCACCCACAGTAAACAAGGATAATATTCACATTAAGAACAGAAAAAATGTGAATGCGGTCTTAGGACCGGTAAGGCACCTATTAGTCATCAGTACAATATACGGAAATAATTAGATGTTCAATAGTATAGCTACTTGAGTACCTATTGGTCATCGGTACGGTAAAAGTTCATGAGTTACTGAGATTGAGGTGTTAATATGTAGATAGCGCGAGATGGCACGATCTCTGATGCCGGAAAGATTTCCGCAGGCATTTTTCCGCAAACAGGGTTCCGCACCCAGGTTTCAGCAAGCAGGCTTCCGCAGGCAGGTTGGATATGGCACATTCTCAGGACAGCAAAACAGAATGGTTCAGGTGATGTCCATTAGATAGTCCCTTAACTAATACAGGATCTAAACAGTTCGTTGAAAAGTTTCCGTCCGGTGACGGTAGTATGAAAGTTGGAAGTTGGAAGTTGCCCATTAACAGATAGGGATAATGTTATATTTAATTATGCATGTAAAATAACTGGCACACGGTGCGGCGCACCGAGCAAAGTCCCACCAGACTGTGGTCTAAAAGTTAATGATCACACGCGACATGCAGCACAGAAGCTTGAATCCAATTTTCGGCGTGGGTGGCAGATCCGGCGAGTCATCCACCAAGAATCACCATCAGTTCTACATTCCGTAGAATCACATTTGGGCCAGCACGGCCCGTCCATGGAAAAACTCCACTAGGAAAGTCAGGATGCTGGAGTTATTACCTTATTTATTCCCCGCCCCCTCGGATGGCCATCCAGAAGCATCCAAAAACTTGTATCGCAGAAAGTAGAGAACTGCTTACCAGCGCCGGTGAACTGAAATCCGAATGGCACCGCAGTGATGATGGAATCACCATAGGTCAACAGTTACACACGTCTAGTCCGCGCAGATCCTCCTGACGGGCCATCTTTCACGCCGGTGATGCTCTTGATCTTCGATTTTTCACCCCTTTTATACTACTCGTGACGTCAGAGGTAGGTACCTTAGCCAATCAGTGGCCGAGCAGTAGCCAATCAGCGTGCAGCTAGAAGTGGTGACGTGGCTAGGCAGGAAGTATAGACTTTCCGAGTAGGCATGTAGCTGAGAGGAGAGTGACGCGAAAGACGCGTGTTTATAAGAGAAGCGCACATAGAGGTGCGAAAGAGTTTGGGAGGGAGGCATACTTTTAGTTTTCATTTTTGACCTGGAATTATTTTCCCAGATCTTTTCTTTTTTTTGATTTGTTTTATTTCTTGGTGCATGCTGTACTTTTATTCAATCTAAGCATATTTCGACTAAACAATAGCTCGCATGGGTGTTCTCTTGTATGCGGATAATTATATTTGCGCAGAGAGTACCCAAGCTCCAACGTAGCACAATTACTTAAAATATAATATAGATATAATATATGATATATATATGTGATCATATATAGATATGTTAAGCAGTAGTATCACAGATAAATGTAAATTACATATGCATCCCAGGTATATAAAGGGATGCATACAGTGTGGCCCATTATAGCGGATCCATATGGGTAGCCCTTGCTACCAACAATCCGTTCCGACATACTAACGCAGGAAGAAAAATAATAAGAAAAATAGTAATAATAATAGAGTAAAAAGGCTAGTTCATCAGGCAGCCCCAGCATAGCTGAGACTGCATAATGGGAATAAGACATATTCGCTACGGTGTGCTGTGTGCTTACATCGCACATGACGTGTTTACAACACAGGTATCCGCAGCGATTATTTTGTGTGAGACACAGCTATGCAAGAATATTGCGCAGCTGTGCAGGATGACCATAGCCAGCATAGGGACTGTGTTTCAATTTTAATAACATATATAATAATAAGAAAAATATTTCAAAAATAATAATAATAATAATAATAATAATAATAATAATTTTCTGTTTTCCGCATACCTACTCATAAATTCTGCTGCAACCTCAACAATATTGTCCACAAACATCCACTGAAAAATTTCCCCAGCGAGTCTGGGTACCCCGACTCGTGCAGGATGGATGTGGTGGGTAGTCCTCCGCTGCCGAAATATCACTATCTATATTGCCCAGGTCGGTAATACTGAAACTGGAGGAAGGTGCGGATGTATCCATTGAAGCGCTGGTGGTGGTGGTGATGAGTGATGTACGAACTGGAGGCGGTGTGGAGACTGCTGACATCACTGTTGTCGTGGAGGTGGTGGTGGTGGTGCGGGCTACAGAATGACTGGATGCCGTTTTGATGCATGGTGCAGATAATGATGCAGCGATGGCAGATACTTTATAATTTTAACAGCCTTCAGTAACTTGCTAGCGGTTGTCCTAGGAACTGCACGGATTTATGTTGAGTGACTGATTCTCCTTTTTCTGGCGTAGGGACGATCTGGCGTGGTTACTTTGTGAACGGCAGTATCTGTTGGATTGCTAACGTTGCGCGGATGTGTGGGTGTACTGCTCTGCGGTGCGGTGATGATGGTGACTGCTTCCGTGAGGCTGATCTCCGCATCGATAATTAAACTGCACGGAGATAGGGATCGATCGGAAATGTCCTGTAACCCAGGTTCGGATATGGTCACAGGTGTTGAAATCACTATGGAAATAGGCTGGCCGATCACGGATGCTGATGCTGCGGTGATGTGTGGTGCTGTTCGTGGTGTTACTGCAGGTGCTGCTTGTGCAGAAACAGCAGGCGATGTGGTTACCAATACTGCAGGTGCTGCCGGTTCCGTTCGTGCTGGTGCTGCCGACGTTGTGGTGACTGATGCGGTGATGTTGATGGGTGCTGGCTGTGTTGCGGATGCTGCTGGTCTCACGAAATGCGGAAAGTCAATTTGTCGCCATTTAGTATGTTTTGTTTTCGCCATCTTACCCGTAGGAAACACGCTAACTGGAAGTCTAGCTTCAAAACGGCTAGCTAGGACGTCTAAGTCCTCATTCTGTTCACCAGGCTTTTATGTTACTACTAGCATACGATGCTTTTCATTTAACGCGTGTGCCACACCATACTGAGTAGCTGAATACAGGTACTTGCAGTTCGCTCAGAATGCATGTTGTAACAGATGATCACGATTAACATGAAGTGTCAAGTCCGAATTCTGGGAAAACGCACGCTTACGGGGCTGTCCGTTAGGCTGTAACGTTGTACATCTTCCCAAGTTGAGCTGGCGCTGAATCCTCCGAGCTGTCGGACAGGACACGATCTTCCGCAGGCGACATCTTATTTCTGCATAATGATAAATACGCAGAACCGCTTAACCTATCCTAAATATCCTACCTTTTCATAACTTTCCTGGCCAAATATAATAGTAATAAATTAGTAATAAGAACAGCAGAATTTGGTTTGCGACACGAAAGTAGCCTAATGCTCGATCTTCCCTTGTGTCGCATTTTGATGAGAAGATGAACTTTCAGTACACGCTTTCCTCCTTCTATACTTTTTGGTGACGTCACAGGAGGGCAGATGACCACACCCGAAAGCTTTAGGGTGAGTCGGGTCACGCCCTATATAGAATGCTTTTAATTTTAATGTTCCCAGAGTCGGATGATATATTCCTTCTGTAGAAAGGAAGTAAATATAAATATAAAAAGGAAGGATAGTCGCTTTCATCCCCACTCGGCGGGTAATCAAGTTTTCGACCAACAATAAAATCCGGAACTACTTATTCGCGTGGAAGCTCACCTTTTAATTAATGTGAAGCGGTTTTTCAGATTGGATGATTATAAACTCGCCTGTTCAGATTTCAAGCTGGAACGCCCGATGGGGTGTGGGAGAGCGTGATGACGTCAGCGGCAATAGCCCAGAACCACCCACTCTCGCTTCTTCAATCACTCTGTGGTAGATACGCGTTTGGGCGAAATTATAAGTGAAGATCACGTGGTTCTGGTTTGGAAAACATGTGGTTGATAGGAAACTTAGGCAAAATTTATGTAATGGCGGAGTATTGATGCTGCCGATTACTTGTAATAGATGTGAAAACCGGAAATATATGGTTTCAATTCTGTTCCTCAGAACAGTGTCCCTCTATATGCGCACGATCTTATACATGCGTTGCCTCTTGTCTGTAATTGGTGTATTCCAGCCCGTGTTGATCTATGACTGGAATATGTAGGTAAGAGAATATTGAAACGTCTCCATTATGTTATACTGTCGAAGTTGTGATGCTGCTTAACCCGCCCGCACGCTAATGATTTGTATACGCGGTAGAACAGTCATGTTCTTAATCAAAATTACGACAGTATAGCTGACTGTAATTATTATTTGGTTTAAACAGCTCCATGTCTTGCGGAAATCAAGTGTACTAACTCCGCGAAGCTGGACTGTGTTTTCCAAGTGGGTGAACTGCCAAGCATCCTCCTCTATGGGTAGGACTAGTCCCATCCTCACCTACGCCAATCTTAATTTATTACAATACAGCTCGGAAAATGCGCGCATCAGCTTTACAATTACAATACTGTCGTATGGAGATTGTGAACACAGTCATCCTGAATGTCTGTGTTTCTGTCGTGTTGATGAATTTCATTGATACGCCTGGCTGCTTATCTGCAGATCATTCTTACGCTGTCGTGAAGTGTGACGTTTTTATCGCAGCAAGGTGGGGTGGCTGCGTGTGGGCGGTGTCAACTTTATATGACATGATGTATTTCGCTCTGTAATGGCTGATTGGGGGTGGGGTGGGGGTGGGGGGGGGGTGGGGGTGTGTGGGGGACAGAGTTATTTTAGAATGCAGATGACCAAGAAGGGTGCGGTCGTAACTTGAATCAATCCATTATCGAATTCACGTTCGGTGGCAAAATCCTACTTGTTACGGACGACAGACTGCGGGCATATTGCTCTCTTAATAATATTGTCTGTTATTATGTGTGATTGATGTGTGATCATTTTGGCTGCTTCCATACGATGTTTCCATGAGGGAGTGGGGAAATCCCCCATAGCGCGTACTGTGGATGGCTGCAGTGTTGTTTCTGCTTTCGGTATGATCAGTTTTTCCATAAACTGGATAAGGTGTTGGCGGAAAATGTTGACTAGTGTTGATGATGGTGGTTATCTGTTGTAGGGAAGTCGGTGTTGCTGTGTGAAGCTGGCATAATGCGGATTGGGCATAGCCAGGTTACCAAGCTGGGGAATGCCGAGTCTGTTGCTGATGCGGAAAAGTCGGGTTATGAAAAGTGATGAGCTTTCCGTATCTGTGCGGAAGGGACTGTGGCGGAAAAAGGCGTCTCTAACTTTTTCTATTTAAAAATGCTAGGTGAATGCTACACTTATTGTTGCTGATGTTGAATGTCTGAGTTACTCATTTAAATAACCATGTATGTATGTGATGTTGGCACAACGACGAATTGACGTATCCAGCCTTGCGCACAAGTGTGTTCTGTTTGTTTCTGTCGTTCTGTGTCTTAGTGTAATGTTCTGACTGCTCACAGGGGGCTTGGTAGAGCTGTTTTTGGTGGGGATGCCCTTTAGATGGAGAGGGTAATCTCCCTTTACACGACAGTCGGTACTCTGTCAAAATTTTTATGTACCGGGAATATTCGAGCCGAGAGTCTGCTGAACAGGCTGCCTCCCTGTCTACCGCCAGCGGGGGTGGGGTGGGGGGCTAGGTGGGGGTGTACTGCGGTGCGGGATGCCACCTCCTATCTAGCAGCGAACACTCTCATATCTGAACATGGGCAGTCAACAGATGACGAGTGGAGTGTGAAATGGACAGGACCGGTGATGTCCGAACTTGGTGCATAGACAAGTGACGTGAGTTGGAGAGGGGGTCGTGGTGGTAGGGAAGGAAGGAACGCACCTTGGAGGGGAGGTGGTCTCGCGATTTGGGGTTGTGGAGAGGTACACCGAGTTGTACGGCTTTGCTGTTCTTCAAAACAAGCCAAGGCCTCATCAAGCCTCTTCACTTCTCCACTCCACAAGAAGCATGGCCCAGGGCAGCCTCATCTTCCGCTTGTGGTAACTCTATAATTGGGGTAATAGCATGAAGTGGGTGGGAATGGGAAGAGATCAGCGGAACAACCTTTTCGTCCTTTCCCTTGGACAGTACGAATGAGAAAGTTTCCAGATACGACTTCCCAGATCTTGTAGACCCGCGCTGAGGAGGGAGAGGGCGAGTATGTATCTCATAATCGTCCTCAGCATTAGTTATATGTTCACCGGACTCCTGGCTTGGTAGGAGAAGGGTCGAACTGGCACCACGGTGCTCGGAACTAACGTCGGGAATGCTCATTTCCATAGAGACATCCGTCTGGGTACCAGTGTCACGTGCTATGTCCGGCCCAAGCTCTGGCACTAGGTCGCCACTGACACAAGGGTTAAGACGATCGAAGTGGATGCCTGAGGTCAGGCCATCCAAGGCGCGGATACAGTAGGTCACGTCTGACTTCTTACCTACTACCACATAGCACCCTTTCCACTGCAGAACGTCGTGAATCGTGAACCCAAACCATTTTTCCCGCCTCAAATGGACCTCCATGCACTCGCTGGTCATGCCACATTTTCTGACGCTAGTGTGCAGTGAATAATCTTGCTCTCATTAGCTCATGAGTCTGTTCTATCCACTGCTGCATGAGCTCTACGTAGGGAGATGGTGAATTTTTCTCTCCCGGAATCCTGGACATGACCAGATCCATTGGTAAGGCTAATTCATGGCCTAACATTAACTGCACAGGGATATAACCCGTGCTGGAATGTATCGAAATGTGGTATGCCATGAGCGCATATGGAAGTCATAGATCCCAATCCCGACAATCTAGGCATGTTTCCTTAGTCACCATTTCCGAGAAAGTGTGGTTGAACCTCTCTACCATACCATCACTTCGCGGATGGTAGGGCGTTGTTCGAGTTTTGACTATATGAAACAATTTGCAGAGCTCGGAGATCAGCCGGCTCTCAAGATTACTTCCCTGGTCGGAGTGCAGTTCATACGGCATACCGAACCGGCAGAACACATTGCTTGTCAAGACCTTCACAACAGTGGATGCTTCTTGGTCCGGCAAAGCAAATGCTTACACCCACTTCGTAAAATAATCGTCTAGTACGAGGATGTACTTGTTTCCTTCATCACTCGTATTCAAGGGTCAGAGCACATCAATAGCCACTCGCTCGCATGTTACACTAACAATTTTAGCTTGTAGTGGTGCGGAATGGTGCTGGCCAACAGCGTGTCCTTGACATGGGAAGCATTTGGTGACCCATGCTGTCGCATATGCCGATCCAGTGGAATCTCTGTTTTATCCGCATAATTGTTCATTCCATGGCTAGGTGTCCAGCATTATCATGATGTGGCTGTAATATGGTCTCACGGTAACGCTCCAGAATCACTATGCGGTTATTAATGTAGAAAATGTTATTTTGCATGTGGCATTCTCCAAACCGCTGGTAGTAGTATTTTGTCGTTGTCGATAATGGTGTAACAGATTCCTTAGGAGGACGTACCCCCTCCTGGATCCACGTGTATATGTTTCATGATTGCACATCTGTTGCTTGATCATGGGCGACTGTCTCCATGTTCCACTCTGTACACCACAATTCGGAGAACACTGGAGATGACTGTGTAGTATGTGTCATGGTGGTTGCCACTTCTTGCTCATCCTCAATCCCAATTCTGCTCAAGGCATCCACATTTCCATGCAGTTTGCCGGGTCTATGAACAACATTGAGGTTAAAGGCCTGCAGGGATATTCCTGCCACCTCGCTACCTGGCCCTCCATATTTTTTTTAGGTTTATGAGCCAGCGTAGTGAAGCATGATCCGTACGGAGGGTAAATGGGCGCCTGTACAGAAAGTGTTTGTAATACTTGACAAAATTGACCGCAGCTAACAATTCCCTCTCTATGGTCGCATAACGTGTCTCTGTTTTATTTAGAGTACACGAACCATAACCCAGTAACTGCTCCATTCCATCTTCTGTAACCTGAGATAGAACTGCGCCAATGGTATAAGCCGACGCATCAGTGTCCAAGATGAAATCGAGGTTAGGATTGGGATGAGCAAGAATTTGAGCAGTCGTCAAGAGTTCCTTCAGCACCCTGAAGGAACCTTCACACTCACTCGTCCACGCGAATGGTCGATCTATTTCGGTGATCCTGAATAAGGGTGATGCAATCTCACTGAAATGACGGATATATCGACGATAGTACTGGCAGAGACCTAGGAAACTCCGGGTGTCAGTAGGGCATCTTGTGGAACCTATCTGCCAATTGCCACTTGCAAGATCAAGTGTACAGAACCATTTGGCCCCGCTCAACGAGTCTAGTGCCTGATCAATCCTTGGGAGAGGATAGGCATCTTTAACGTTTAAATCATTTAAGCCGCAGTTGTCAATACAAAACCTTCTAGGACTATGGGACTGGCGCACGGAGATGTGGAAGGCTCTATAATTCCTGTTCTCAACATGTCATTGACTTGTTGGTGTGCTTCCACTTTCTTATGAATAGGAAGACGGTGCACCGGCTGCCTCACCGGTCTATTATCATCAGTATCAATTGAGTGACAGACTAGGTGAGTCTCACCTAAGTCCATATCACTTGCCGAAAAACTATCTTTGTACTTATATAATAGCTATCATACATTACTTTTCTGAGCGCTGGTTAATCCAACTGTGGCACGCAAATACATGCGTCGGTTACGGTGGCGTTTGTGGGAATGGTGTGAAGTATTTCCACCGAATCTATGTCCACCAGACGACCACAGTATACTTCGTAGCCCGGCTTAACAGTAGCTGAGGAGGCCAATATTAAAGCACAAGTATGATATAAGGTTGATTCCGGCCCTAGTGGAATACGACGGCCGTGTATTTCTTACTCCTGTGGTTTGCAGTGAATTACTGCTTCACTGGCGCTGAGAAAATCAGACCCCAGTAGTGCATCGTATTGTATTGATGCAACTACTACCTACTGGATATATTTTAATTCCTGTATTTGTATTGACACTGAGTCGCACCGTTCGTCGATTTGGGTTAAAAAAAAGATTAAACATAGCTATAACAGTAGGCCACAAAAGAAAGTTTGTTTCTACTGTGCTTCTTCTAAGCACATTATGCTACATTGCCATAAATGGGCCGCTCAAGTGGCACTTTACAAACACACCGGTAAACAAACTGCTGCCAAATCCACTGTGCACACCGATCCCATATCTTCCGAACCTTTGGCCCCGTTATTACAAAAACCAATCAGGCAGCAGGAGCGTAAAATTGCTCCGTTTTTCAGTCAACCACCAATGACACTTGCCAAAGTAGATCGTGTATATAAAGATTACACGGGACCTCCAACAAATAATCAGGAAAAACTCTCTCCCTTGTCTGGGAAAATAATATACAAATGTGCTTGTTTATTTGGCGGTATGCCTACAAATTCCACCATTGATACCGGTGCCTCTATCATGGTGTATTACGAGCAATTATACTCTAGCATCCCTACCCATGGGAAACCGCCTCTTAAACTGTCCAATCTCCAGCTCCAAACTGCCACTGGTACCGATATTCCAGTGGCCGGTATTATAAAGAAGAAAAAGGAAGAGGAGACCATCCGTGAAGATGGAGGAGACCGGTTATTACATACCACTAGAGGACACTGTGCATTTGGTGCCATAGCGGCTACCATACTCAAAGCAGGTGCAGTGTCCGTAGTATTATTTGTAATAGTATCAGCTAACTCATTGATAGGATGTAATTGTCATTTAGCATTCTAGGAAATTTTCTACTCGAACGGCAGTGGCCGTTAATGTTTGTAGGCTTCCGTCTTCTAGCAGAAAAAGTTTCTTCTCTTTTAACGAAGGTTCGCCGCTCAGGGCATTGATAAAAGTATCCAATTGCAAGTGAGTGAGACCCTCTCGGTTGGTACTGGGATAAACTCGTGCGACTAATCACCGGATATGGCTTGCCAGTTCAGGGAGAGTTTCATTCGCACATCGTCGTAGGTTCTTTAACTGTAAATGTCTAGTCTCTCCCAGGGATGTATCACTAAACCTTTCTGACAATGCATTCTCCAATTCACTATAGGTTGGTGTTACTTCAGACCCCATGTCTGCTAATAACTGCAATGCTTTTCCCGATAATTTTGCAGCTATGTACTCTCCCATTTTGTCGTCTGACCAACCATTCGTCCTGCTGATGATTTCAAATTGGCACTTATAGTTGGCCCAGACACCTTCCCCACTGAATTCAGGTGGAAGTATGCCTCGGCCAGTGCCGTGGTAGGGAGTGCTCTGTGCAAACCCTGGTGGTGGTGCAGGCATGGTTGGAGTTAAAGCTGAAGAGGGACAGGAATCATAGTCATCAGGCTGGTATTGATATTAGGCGGTAATTCTGAGCAGTACCGTATAGGTGAGGGATTCCCCTGCATACGGTACCGTTCACTATACCTAGGTGGTGCCGTGTTTCGTAACTGTATCTGGTTTGTTGGCCTAGTAGGGTTGGTGGGGTGTACTATTACCCGTTCCCGATATTGTGGGATACTTGGAGAGGGACGTCAATATTGGTGAAATGAGTACAAGCCGGCTGTGGATTAGTTAGTGGTAGTTCAGACTCCGTGTTCCATTGTTGGTACCGTAATGGTAAGTTATTAAACAGTACCATTGGTTTAGCTATTTGCTGATGGAATACGGGCCCGTCGGCCTGTGCATTTCACCATTGTTCACTTGCTGTTGCCAAGTGTGGGCGTACAGGGTGTGAGGTATTTACTGGTCCCCTTAGGGGATAGTTATTGTGTAGTTCGTCATCCGGCAATGGTGAATGAATCTCATTGCAGATGTCAGACAATGTTATATGGTGGTCACCCGCCTGTGAAGCATTGATGAACGGGACCTATATGCGAGTATTCCTGTCTTATGGGTGCAAATGATCCCGCACTGGTGAGCGATATATAAGGGTTGGTGATTGTTCCCACTATCCTATTGTTTATACACTCCATTTCTTCATCTGAAGTGTACATATTGAAATAAAACGGAGACTGAAACATACAGGAATTGAAACCAAGTGTAGGTTCAATTTCCAATCGAGCCCCACGTCGGGCGCCACTTGTAGCTGCCTTTCTCAAAAAGAAAAATGCCTTCAATGCCGAAGCGGAGGAGGAGAGCGGTAAAAAGGCCGGCCCTCCTATCCTAAAAAGAGAGAGTAAAATTATCATGTGTACTTATCCTAATACAGTTATTTTACTGTTGTGTGCTTACGGTGTGTACGTAAAGATGCGGTGGCTGATTTCCATTGATTTCAGCATCATTGTCTTATGAAAATTAAAGATACAGTTCTAGTTGGTACCGTAATCTTTGTGTACCTAAAAATCACATAGACTAACTTTTAGTTGTAAGTCCAAAACACATATGTTTAGGCAGCAAATGGTGTAGCACCAAATGTCTTTAACGAATACGTCTTTCTGGCGAGAATGCTCGGTACCATTGCTAATACCCCACGGAGCATCTCTCCTCAGACCATCAGCGTGCAACCGGTTGCTTCAGAGCCGGAAAGCGATCCCTCCACATACCGCTTCACAAGCACAACTAACAACACATGGACAAATCACATTGACAGAAGCGTGTTTATAAAGCGGATCTTAGCTTACTTACGGTGGGTAGAGAGAAACGTATGTCCATCTATGAAGGCTATCCCATGACGTGGTGAGCTCTAAGGCTTCACCCAGTCAAGGTTATGAGTTAGATGGCGATTCGTGTTTATATCAGTCACCTAAGGTTTCGAGTACGGACCATATGAGATCCATATCCTGGCATTACCGCTTAGCTGCTTTTGGTTTGGAGAAAGTTGCCTAAAGAACACTGCTGGGACGGCAATGATATCGCATTGTTTATATTTTCGCAGTGTTTCCTTCTTTGGCATAAAAAGTCTTGCTTAATAGGTATCCGAAGATACATGGGGTATGTATGTGAATGGTAAATTGATTCTGGCTGGCATGAAACCTGTGGTAGTTTTTGAGACGGTCCTACCCATTCTGATGGTAGGAATTCAAACAATTATTTCGGCCAGACAACCAGAGAAGCGTGGTCAAAGGCAGTTACTCTGCACTTTAATTTATGAGGCCTTAATATGGATGGCCAACATTGAAAATCAGTAGTACCGTTTATACAATGGTCTTATTGACCGTGAAGAAGTTTTTAATAACCATTCTTCGTTTGAAGAGTAGCCATCCTTGGCTAGTTTAAAAACCTGTCCTATCGGGCTATCATAGTTCTAGGTTTATCGGTAGCATGCCATGTTCCCTGGCGAGAGCATGAGCAGCGACCTTAATGTAAAATTGGTGCAATTGGGAGAAAATACGGTGATGCATTTGTTGTTGATGTATAGTGTAACCTAGGTGTACTACGGTCCAAATATTGTTGTAGATTTTACGGCTAACTAACGATATTAGCAGATTGCCTGATTACACACACACGCACGCACGCACGCACGCACGCACGCACGCACGCACGCACGCACGCACGCACGCACGCACGCACATATATATATTCATTAGGAATACAGGGTCGATTCGACCCACGGTGCCATCTATTTGCTGACACTGTTTACAATGCATAACATTATATACAATATTGTCTTAAAGCGGAGGTCGCATCCGACCTTACGTTACCACTTAGGGCGGTACTTTATTTATTATTAGTAACGGTATACATAACTAAGATATATTCATATGTGTGGTGCACCTATTAGTCATCAGTGCTGCTTAAACGTCACATGTAGTCTTTGCACCACTTTCTTGTGGTGTGAGTTGAGGCACGGTGTAGCTGCCACCTGGAGAATTATGCAGCTCGCCGGGCGGAGTCGGTCCATTCCGATGTCTCATGTCGAGTCGCCGCGCTGTAAGTGCATGACGAGTGACGACGCTGGTTAGCATCCGGTCTCAGGGTTACGGACCTTGAACGAGACTGCCCTGCGGGAAACAAAAACTGGCTCCTAAGGCCGGTGGAACTCAATCATTCCGGTGGGGCCGTGTGACCATTGTCGCAAACATTAAACACAACGGTCTCATCCCAAGAGTTTGTGTCACCAGTATGCCTGTCCACAGCAATTTCGTGATCTATGGACTTACAAGATTTGATTTCGAGACCTAAAAATATAAGTCTATACAAATGAGTTTACCTAACTAATTGAAAAATATGCCAGATAAAAATAAAATAAGAGCTTACGAAAATACAAGACATAGAGGCAGGTAGATGAACTTTTAAACATGGGGCTCTCGGAGGTACCACACAGACTCGTAGGTCCGCCGCAGAGGTATCCCCACAAGGGAGGCTCCTGTACACGAGACATAGCTTTTTAACTTAATTATAAGTTATTATACCTCTAAGCTGAAGGGAAGAAGGCTATCTCAGACGAAAAAGTGATGTGCCTCACACGGGCACTACTCCTAGTGCTAGTTTTGGTGAGGAGTATTATTCTGGCGTGGACTGTCGTCACTGAATCGTTGCGAGAGGCAAGTGCCTCGCGCGGGCCTCCGTCTTGGGAAGGTGTCGCCACAGCCTAAAGCGGGAGAAGAATAGTAGGCAAAAATGGGCCCACTCTAATATTTCAAACAAAAATGCTGTAGAAAGAAAAGACCATACCTAGTGAGATTATGACTATAGGGGTGCGTACTGTTTTATGTGAAGATGGAACAGAAGATTCCTGATGGATTCCTTTGTTACCGTCCTATGTGATTGCTAATATGCTGAATTTGTAGTTGCCGCTTTATTTCTGCAGGCCTTCTGCTTTGCTTAATCACTTTTAGTTGTTTTCAAAACAAGAACTAGTTTAGCCCGCAATTGGCTGATGTCTACCTAGTTATTAGACACGGCTGTCACGGAGAACAGATGCCCGAGGACATCAAAACTGTAGACAGCGCTCACACATGTTACTTAGCTGGATCTCCGAACTGGGTGAGAATCCGGACATTCCGCTTTGCATCCACATGAAACATTACAGAACATGGGTTACATTTCACGGAAGCATTATTAGGCCATATCTCCTATCGTTAAGGTGGGGGTAAGAGAGACAAATGCACACCATAATTGTCCTTCCCGTAAGGGCGTGGCAGATTTGAATATCATGCCCGGACATGTTAACAGAATTCGGTGAGAATACGTATCTCGCCTGTCACCGGGTCCTATGGAACTAACCGTTTAACCTGTCGTTAGGTTTATATACAAGTTGCCAGTTTTGCACTGCGGTGTGGAAGGGTTGTCAGTAAATAAAATAAGAATTAATACATATGTTTTCGCAGTGCTTTCCTACATTGGCTTAAAGTACTATCTACTAAGTACCTGAAGATACACGGGAATGTGTATGTGATACCGTACCCTAGCCATCACCACTCGAAAACCCCAATAGTTTCCCAGAGTCAGATCAGCCCATGGTGCGGATAGGGACGTCCAAACAATTAAGAAGCCACAAGGCTAAGAGGAATATGAAGAGGGACAGAATCTTGGAGTTATGAGTCTTACCGGAGTGCGGGGCTAGATTATCGCACTTCCGGAAGAGAAGAATATATTACAGTATGTAATGAAGAAAGTGTCTCTAATCATTTTGAACCTATCCTATCGAGCTGAATAGAAAGGTTTTAGTCGGTAGCATGCCGGGATAAACAGAGTTATACCATGGACAGCGACCTCAGTGAAAAACTGTTGGTGGCGGGAGAAAATGCTGCATATATAAATGATGCTGTATAGTGTTTCCTACGTGCACTGCATTCCTATATGTTCTATAACTTAAGCAAAACATTTTAACAGATGGCCACTGGCCATATACATACGTAATCTAACCAGAACAAACAATACGGTGGCAATGATTAAGATATATATAGTAATACAGGCTGACGAACCTACTATAGTGCGGTTAGCAACACATTGAGGAAAATGAAAATAACTATTTAACAAATACAGAAATTATAACTATTGTTCCTAAGACCGTTATGGTTCCTTTTAGCCATCGGAACCGTTAGTACGGATACGAGATAATTAACAAGACCTATATAGAGAAATAATTAAACGGTGAAGTATAGTTACTTGAATACTTGATAGTCATTCCCAAGTTAGGCTACCGTGTTACTGAAATTGAGACATAGATCTGTAGTCGACGGGAGATGATGTGCTCTCCGGAAGCTGGAAAGCTCCCACAGGGTGGTTCCCGCAAGCTATTTTCCACAAATAAGAGTTCCGTAAGAACACTCATGGTGGGAGGAGTACATTGCTTGGTGCTGTAGGCCTGATAGAATGTCTAACGAGCAGTCAGTAAAAGATACGATAGTACTATGTAGTGATGAAAGTTCCCATACACCGATGGCACGGATAGAAGATGTAAACAACCCGTCACAAGCGGGGGCTGTCAGAGGCAAATGAAGATACAAAACAAAGCTTCACGGTGCTGCATACGTCAACCAGCTCTGAAGACGCACCGGCAGAGTTTACTTGCTGCGGTCGAAAGTCGAAAGAACTTACACGATTGGTGCGTCGTCGTTTGAAATACCACTTATCGGCGTGGCTGGCAGATCCGGCGAGTCATCCATCAAAGAACATCCTGCCTCTACATCTGTAGACTCACATATTCAGGCCGCAAAGGCTTTACCGCAAGTTTGTGTTCCGAATGTAGTTGTATTATTCAGTTATCGAAAGTTCCAAATTACTCTCGCAGATGGGGAGTTACAAATTTGTGTTAGTGCGGTGGGTTGGAAACTGCATGCTACGGGATAAAAACCCGACTCATAGCGAAGAAAGATGCGTGTCGCGCTTGATAATAGTTGGTACAGCTCCAAACTGTTTGGCCCCTGGCTGAGGATGCTCTCGATCACTGAATCGCTTCTCCTTTTATACTCTCCATGGCGTCACACGCGCAGGCTTCATCCAATCATCGTTCGAGCAACAGCCAATCAGCATACATCTAATAATAGCGTCGTCGAACGTTCTAGAACATTCTAGAAGCTTTATGTCCACGTGGTTATGACGTCAAGGCAATATTTTGAAGATAATCAAGAAGAGTTTTCCTGGATAACCCAGCCATTTCTTAACCGGTTTTGAAATGGTTTACAGATTTAGAAAGCCCGTCGAATTCTGGTCTTGATTAATGCCAGCTTTAACGGGAACAGACAATCAATAAGAATTACAGAGTACCAGCTCGGTACACTATAAGCACCATCCCATCTAGGTCACAACTACGTGCTCCATAGAAACAGCGTCCTGGCGTGCGCATACGCATAATGCGTTTTAACGAACTTAGTCGTTTTTCAACACGTTCTCTCTCCCATAGGCCTATATACGCTTATAGCTCTACCCTGAGGGGCGTGTTCAGAAAACGAATCCTAGACGGGTGGCGTGTACCCAGCTTAGCTGGTACGGACGGTACCCGACCAGTCGATCCGAACTACAATTGCTGCAGGATGCTGGCCATAATGTTTCATACTGGAAAACAGTGGACAATTAAGCCAATTTCGGTGGCTAACAGGTCATGATGCATAGCACATACTGAATAGTTCACCATAATACCATTATACTGTTTGTGTTTTAGGAGTGACGGATGTCTCCATTGTGTAGAGACGTTATATTGAACTATTTTCTTGGCACAAGATGATCCACGCCGTTTAGCTCTTACAGCAATAAAAAAAAAAGCAGTAAAGCAATGTTGTTGTCCGGACTACGGTCAAAACATAAATTCAATGACACTGGATACGTCCATTGTTTTCTACCGCCGTTTCTGTAGTGGCACGGCAAGTCTGGCGAGACATGAAAAACACCACCGTTCTTACATACTAATTTAGATGGTAACGACCAAAAGTCTGACACCACAATGAAGGCACCACTGGTGATGGTGGTCAGAATAAAGAGCCTTCTTTTAAATTTTAGTTGTTACTCCTGTTGCTCTACCAGGCGTGTACCAAAACTTCCGGAGAGGGAACCTGACTGTAAAAAACTGCGTTGGTATAGATTGCAGAACGCGATCTCTAGGCAGTAGGCAGATAGTGAGAATGCTCCCACTCGGACCGAGTCCGCCTCTTTCTCCAGAGTTTGTGGTGTGTGTTGTAATATTTGAAGCGTTTATATGCTAGTTCCCAATGCTAGGGTCCAGAGTTTGGCTTTGAGAACACCTTTTATACTCGGTGAGAGGCCGCGCCAGCTGGCTCAACCAATCAGGGCGCCTGTTGCATGTAAAGCAAGTTAGCTAGAGAAAATGTGCCGAGATCTCATTCGGTCAGGCACACGCTCAGGTGATGTCTACGCTAGTTGGAGCTCCAAAAGAGTCTGTTTTCATTTTGCCATATCTTTGCCAGATCTGAACCGATCTGAACCGATTTAATTTCCGTTCAGAATTTTAAATTCTCATTCAATTCTGATATTAATACATACCAAAATCATGACCGCGCATGCGCGTAGGGCGATCTCACGGACTTTTATTTTGTTCTCCTGCTGGGATGGCCATTATGCGCAGCCTGTATGTGGCCAGCCGAGGGGTGAGCATGGACCATCTGGACCGGGCCGTCTCGTACGCACCCGACGGTGATCCGTGCTACACGAGATCTGCAGCTAACCAGCGGCCTCGCCCCCAACGTACCGTGCACTGGCGGTACCATGGAACGAGAGTATCCGGCGGACCAGTGCGCACACCCGGAGGCTACACTCCAATACAGAGTGTGGACTGTTCTCTTTTCCACTCTTTCTCAAACTGCCGTCAACACGTGGATCAATCTGTGTCAGCGTCTGTCGGCAAGGTGTTATGACACTACGTCTCGACTTGATTTTTTTGTTCCAGCTCTGTTTGTGTTATTTTTGGAGCCAATTTAGCAGGGGCATGGTGCCAGCCTAGTACGAGATGACTACCAATGTGCTATCATGTTAGCATAACATGGACTGGGATATGTTTTGTGAACCATTATTTGAGTCAGCCAGGGCATCAGAAATCGTGCACGTGATTAGCCATGATTATCTTGGGTCTCTTTGTAACCGTTTCGTGACGAATTTGACCAAAACCAGCCTCTGCAGTGGTCATGGTGAGGAATGTCCAATTGCAGGCCAAGAGAAAACTATTTTTGAAATTGTACCATTCCAGTGGTAAATTTTGAAAAATAGTCCACTTTTTTGCTGTATTGTATTTTATCTCCATTTGATATTGCTTGTACTACTTTCCCTAGCGTTTGTCCAGGCGTGACTATTTGGAGATAAAGTTAATAGATTGATCCGATGCTAGCTACACCCAGCCCATCTACAGTTAAGCCGGAGCTAAGCTCAGCCAACGATGTGGGCGCCTTGAGATTGATTTTTAGCTGGTATAGCAGTTCAATGTACCGTCATGTCTCTTAGTCGTTCGATCTGTCGGCCAGTCAGACAGGCAGGCAGACAGGCAGGTAGACAGACAGACAGATAGACAGAAAGACAGACAGCCAGCCGACGGCGGCGGCGGCAGGCAAGCAGACAGACAGACAGATAGCCGACGGCAGCGGCGGCGGCAGGATGACAGGCAGCAGGCAGGACCAAATGCTTATGCTGGCCAGTAGTTTCAAGAGTTTTTAGTACACGGTTATCAAACCTGGGGTAAAGGTTGCCCGTGGGGTCGTGAACGTGTGTAATAAATTCGAGGGCAAAGGTCAAATCCAGAATGGCCAGATTAAAAGAGGGGTTATTTTGAAAACCATTCATACAGGATTTCTCAGAATAACTCTGGATCTGCTTAAGGGATTTTGACTAGACTTGTGTGGGAGGTTATTCCTTGGGTCCCAACGATGTGTGAGCATTTTGTGGCCAAAGGGTCTAGGGTCAAGGGCATCACGACCAGATTTAAAATGAATATTTTAACGAATAATTTGAAAATTCTGTCTGAAAGAGACGCGTTCTCAAAATAGCTCTATTCGGGAGATCTTGACCAGACTTTGATAGAGGGTTGTTCGTGGGATCCCGAAGATTTGTGATAAATTAAGCGTCAAATGGTAAAGTATTAAGGTAACAGTGACAATTAAATATTCTTCGAAACTCGAACAACGGGAGCAACAATTGTTGGATGGTTGGTTGGTTGGTTATATAGATAGCTCGTCAGTCAGTCAGTCGCCAAAGCATATTCCTGGCTGTCATTACAACCGATCCTCGTGAACAGCAATCAACTTGGTATATATATATATATATATATATATATATATATATATATATATATATATATATATATGCATTGTAGGCTTAAGGCATGTAGCGTAAGGAAAGTATGCCAGTGCGACCAAAGCGTGACCTACTTTTCGCGCTTCACCGCACCTACCGAGATTCTATTGACGTTGTTTTTGAACATTACTTCCAAAAATCCCTTTTTCAAATTATTTACAGAGGTAAGCTGTTGAACACTTTGAAACTAATTTGACTTGGTGCTGTTGCTGCCTATGCAGCAACAGCACCCAGACGAATTAGTTTCAAAATACTCAACATAGTGTTTCTTAAATACCGGTACCGGTAGTAAATCCATCAAAGACCTACAGTTCGTACTTTTGACGAACTATACCAGCTTCATAGCAGACTATTTTCAGCCAATTATGATTGTGACGTCAACACAATATATTAATACGTAATTGATTATGACGTCAATACTTGAGTGACATATTGGATTTATCCATTCCAACTCTAACTGCTGGCATGTTCTATCCTCCGAATTTTATGTGCGTGATACCTATTTATTTGCTCTGATATTATTATATACTAGATTTCTATTAGACATGTTTGTATTCTCTTAATATTGGACTTGTTGTTGCTAGGAGTCACGAGCCTCTGCTTAATCTACGCTTAATCTCCTGGACTGGATTAATACGGGTATACTTCTCAGTAATTTAGTATTTATGCAGAAGGTAGTTTGCTATACTTGTTGTTGTCAAAAGGGATTGATGGATGATTTGGCTATGCCCCGGCAATCTCTAGTTAAGTTATACACACGATATGCCGTGTTGGAATCGATGGACCCCTGTAGTCCATGAATCTCAATTAACAGAAAACTATACACGTAAGCTGTTGACTAATTTGAAACTAACTTGACAGGGTGCTGTTGCTGCCTATAGCAGCAATAGCACCCAGTCAAATTAGTTTCAAAGTAGTCAACGAAATGGTTATTAAGTTGTACAGACATACAACTCGTACAAGTTGACGGACTATTAAGCGTTTATGAAGAACCTAATTACCTCATCATGACGTAATTGATTATGACGTGAACCTACATGTGACGTAGTTGATTATGCCGTCATATGAATGATCTATGGACTGTATTCATCTATTGATGGCAGCTGCGGCTATGGTCTGTATAGCAACAATGCCGACGCGCAGTAGACACAATGCGCTAGTTGTGGGCTTAGGGTATTCATGGGCGTGTCAGCCATAGCCAGTCACAACTAGCAACGCGGCTGTTGCAGATTCTGTTTAGCACGTCCTTCCGGCAATACAAATGTGTCCGCACCAAACCTACAGTCTCTAGTAGTTGAACTAAAGTGTTTCAGATGGGAATTTCTGGCTAACAATAGATAGAACATAGCCTATTTAGTTTATATCGTGTCGCCAAAACAGCCATTATGATGTCAGGTTATTTCTAACGCGAGCTGATGCTGGCACGTTCTATATTGATATTTTATGTTCTAGGCAGTTAACGTTTACGTTGTTGCCATTATATAATACGTATAATATGTATAATAAACGCTTGTCTGCGGCAAACCTTTGAATTAGTTCTGGAATGGGGGCATAATAGCAGCGTTGGTTTAATAGCCATGAAATCATCCCCCATAATGCAATCACAAGGTTGGATATAGTTCTCGCGAAACGCTTTATAATCAGTTGCTGTTTTAGTACCAGCACTTATTGCCATACACTGTAAAATGATTGATACAGAACAGATTGCGGTGCTATTAGTCACTAACATGCATGACGTTTGTTTTTTCAAATCGTGTGCGGAGATATTTTCCATCTTCTGGATGTAATAGAGTAAGCTTTTAGAGCGCAATAAAACGTCAAATGCTTGCACGGTTATCGAAGAACATTGACATAGCTAACGTAATTGTTGATTGTTTTATACGTTTTAGCTGCACTTCATCGGAAGCATGACCAAAATTCAATTACCTAAAAAGTGTACCGTTGATATAGGCCTACTTTCGACAACGTACCAGAATCTGATATCCTCAGAATCCCAGATAACTTCGGATTCCGTACCGGTACTGTCAATGCCCCTTCTTCTGAGCCAAAAGGTCACGGTATGTATCTCAAATGTGTGGCTTTCGAAGGTGCTGGGCAAGGGACCAATCCATTCTTGCAATTGCATCCATGGTATAGTTGCCCACAAGGACATACCGCCGACATGCGCGTTATCTTTACATAAATCCCACAAAAACATAGTTAATACATCTTGATTACAACGTGCGTACTCGGCAATGATGTCGGCGTGAATATGGTTTAACGGACTTTTGCAGTTTACCTATCCATCGATCATCTGACGTCATATGACGTCATAATCAACTAAGTGACGTGTAGGATGACGTCATAATTAACTATGGCATGAATGACACGAATTATTCCGTCATTAACGCTTAATAGTATAACACGTTGTACGAATTGTATGTCTTAACAATTTAATTAGCAGTCCGCCGATTAATTTGAAACTAATTTGACTGGTCGCTGTTGCAACAGTACCCTGTCAAATTAGTTTCAAATTACTTCACTTGTCTTATCATGAAGATAAACCTGGCATTGATCATATTATAGGCACTATGGCGGCCGCAGCGCCCATGCAAATTAGCTTCAAAATATGCATCAAAGACAACCAATTCGCACACTTGACGGGCATTTAAATGTTCAATACGTCATTTATTAAGCATTATTCCCGTGACGTACTTGATTGTGACGTCATATATTTGTAGTGACAGATCGGATCTTTCCTTTGGAAGTTAACACAGAACTGGTTGTATACGGCTGCCCATGTCATCGATCCAAATTGGAATCCACGTCTCGTGCGCTTAATCTCGTACTATTTTAGATATATTTACAGTAGATGATTGACATCTCATCAATGGACGTTTCCAGTTTTAGCTATTCCCCACACATCACTAACTAAGCTTCACCCACACCTCGCTCGTTTTGGGATCGATCAATCATGGAATGACATAATAACACGGCAACTGATTAAACAGATATTTCATTTGATAGATTGTTTCTATCGCTTCCACTTTTTCATGATAAATACCATTGGGTGAAAGGTGAAGCAACTATCCGGCTCGCTAAAGTACACACATAAGGTCACCAGCCAATGTGCCTATACCAACTGTTGCACAAGATGTAATTTTCACAGGATCAAACATAAACATACCAGCTATATTAAGCTATCATCAATCCTAGCACGGGAAATGCACGACAGTCGCAAAACCAATCAGTCATTATACGCGTCAGCTTGATATTTAGGATAAGATCCAAGATTTGCTTCCATTATGAGAAATTTTTGTCACTAACTTCCAGGAAAAAAACTATACAAAGAACGGCGTTGAGGGTAGACAAGGTCACGAATATACCAGCTCAGGCGGATAATTGATCATCTGAGAATACAAATCAAACATTATCTGGAGACCTGAGAAAAGCGTTAACCATTTGAATCCAAAACGCCGAATTCAAAAGACCTATTTGCAATTTGATATTATTTAGTTCACATATATTGAAAGTAGTTTGGCTCAGAGCTTTTGCTGCTTTTGGTAGTGATAGTTTCCCGTCAAATCAATTTCAAATTATTCACCATCTTACCTCTATGGTTACCTTGAAAATTGAGATAACGGGAAGTCAGGAGACAACGTGTTAGTGAGTATATAAACAAGACATTATACATGACATAATAGCGGGACGAAGATAGCGGTTAGAAACGTTAATCGGAACTGAATCACAGGGTTTCCAGACTCAACAAAATCACAAGAGTAGGGTCTAATGGTGCATCGGGACCTAATATTGCCCTCGATCTGATGTAACGTTTCCTCGCATGTTCTCATTAGTAGGGGATTTTTTGGCAAATTTCCCAGATCCGTCTTGATCAATCGATAATTCATTAGATAAATTATCCAAAGAAATAGCGGGATGGAGTGATTTGGCGAATAAAATGATTTGTGAACGGATTATATCTGACTTAATGCTACTGAACGATACATACCAGTATTGCATTGTACAGTCTAGGGAAGGGGTTGAATAGACTAATTTAGTAGTAGCAAGAGTTGACATGCGTTTCATACTATTACATTACTCAGCGTGGACATATCGTTGAATTCACCTTTCCACTGTATCCATCCATCGCATGACGGCATAATCAACTACGTTACGTGTAGAAAGACATCACAGTTAATTACGTCATTATGACGTCATGAATGACGCAGATAAGTACGTCACGAACGCATTGTTGTACGAATTGTATGTCTTTACTATTTAATAAATATCGTGTTGAACATTCTGAAACTAATTTGACTGGGCGCTGTTGCTGCTATAGGCAGCATCAACACCCAGTCAAATTAGTTATAAGATATTCAACAACTTAACTGTATAGTTTTCAGGAAATTGATAGTCAGGGCATTCGGGGGTCGATCAATCTCAACAGGGCGAAGTGTGGGTGGAGCTTAGATAGTGATGTGCGGGTCATAGCCAAAACTGGAAAGGTCCACTATCTCGCCTTGTAGGAGTGGCTGATCCCGTGCTTCGGTGTTGTTATTAATCCCCTCAGAAAGAATAAAGTCGGAGATAGACAAGCAAGCTATTAAGTTAGTCGAATAATACTTCCCACATACTGAGAATGGGCGCCTGACTAGCGGGTCATGCTATTAAGGGGCACATCTAGAAGGACTTTAGTGGGTGTCCTACGGTAGGGTATCCTGAAGGAATTGCCGCTTCCTACCCAGTCCTGGATTCGGGAACGTCCCAGCGAAACATTTAAACCTTTGAGCTACAAACCGATTTCCTGCCTACTATGTCATAGATAAAAATATATCCTTGGCATTCGAATATAATTATTTTTGAAACTCTTAAGTTTAATAAACTGATTTTTGTTTAGCATATTAAAGGGTGTAAAATACATCGTTGACCCCCCCCCCCCCGCACCTGGATCTTCCCCAGTCCTGGGAGGGGTCGGGTGGGGTGGGGGGGGGGGGGAGACAGGGCATCAAACTAGTTCTAGATCGAAGGACTAATGGCGTGTATTAGGTCTGACCTGGGTATAAATAAAATTCAGTTCAGTTCAGTTCAGTTCCAAGTTTCCAACACACACACGCACGCACCACGCACTCACTCACGCACACACGCACGCACGCACGCACGCACGCACGCACGCACGCACGCACGCACGCACGCAAGCAAGCAAGCAAGCTCGCACGCACGCACGCACGCACGCACACACACACACAACTTGCCATTAACACGAGAAATATTCATTCAATGACATCTTCTGATAAAAATCTACGGTAGAGCTCCCAAGGTACTACTTTGATCTAGTCGAAATATTGAATCGTTTTTCAAAAGTGAATGAGCAGAACAACAGATTAAAATCAAATCCCTAAATAATAAATACCTTGTTTACCATGGCAAGGCATATTCGTCACACCGTTAAATAGCTGACTTCTGCAAGCTACTGGTCAATAATTTTAATGGGCAATAACTTTGGACCGGCTGAATATTTTGAAAACAATATGACTGAAAGTCAAATTCTTTTCAAAATATTCTTCATATCCAAAGTTAAATCACATGGAAAATGTAGTCTGCAGAAACTCGGCAGGCAGATAGTTAAAGCGATACTAGTCCCATCTCAAGTAAATAATGTTAATATAGATTCCATACAAGTACACATATTGATGCAAGGCATCAATGGTAAATAGCGTGCCCGGAGCTTATTATGATTCTGAGAATAAACTCAACTGTTTCATGAAAAAATGAAGTTATATAAAGGCATACAAGCCACTTATGACAAAAATATACCCAAACAATAAACACAAAAGAAGGAATATTTCTTGCAAAAAGATATGGGCAGTATTAGCTATGGGCTAGGAAAAGCAGCTTATATTTTTGGTCAGTCCAACAATTTTTCCATCCATCCTTTTTCTCCAGGCCAAACTCCTTAACAGAGAGTGAGGAACAGACACAATTAAGAGCAGCCAGTGATGAGAAAATTGCACTACTGCATCACCAGAGCGTAACAGATCAAATTTGGGTCATTAGGTATCAACAACGAGAAATCAACAGAACTGGCAACCCAGTCAGTAGAAAATCAGCGCAAGAAGCAGTACAGACCCTGACACTCATTCAAACATATTAAAGAAAAACTGTAAAGAATATTTTTAACTAAATCTTGATACCTTCCTAAACAGACGTGAAGAGCGTATTACCCGGAAATATATTGGTGAAATATACACTGCAATGCTAGTGAAATGCACAAAGCAAGTATATTTTTGATGCAATACAGGACCCCGATCTGTACCAACAGATAACCTTTTCAACAAAATTAAGTGGCCAGGATAGAACCAATACCGTGAACCTAGTTTTCTCCAACGAAAATGATATAGTAGAAAACATTCTGACAAGACCCAGTGGGAAAACAGCCACAATCGTGATCTGTTTCATTTAGCTATCATATCTATTAAACGATATCTTTACTGGAAACAGTGACAAACTATTAAATCAAATAATTTTGCTCAACAAAAAGGCGAAAATCGGCCTCAACCGTTGTAATGATGACGATCTTGTTGACCATATGTGCAAATGTTAGGGTATTAGCCTGATAAGTCAGGTTCTACCCGTACACGCGGCTAATAATATGGGATATATAGAAATATTTTCACATTACTATAAAAAATATTTGGTGGTAGAATTATTACAATATTTCGCACAGCACGAGAACATAGTGAGTTCTACATGGCCGTATGTTCGAAAACTGGCTACAAGGCATGTAGAGATATTCTGGTACCGAATTTAGTACATTATTGGAATTTGACAATAGTGTGCCACTACTAAATTGCATATGACGAAAATACTGTATGGTAAACATTTTTTAAACCTTTGATACTTTATTAGCGTATTCATATACGTATCTAACCATATGGGTGAACTTCTGGGGTCGAACCTATTGCAAACAGTGTGGTAGAGAAAATCGTTGATCTGACAGAATTTGCGCCAATTTTCGGGATGGAATTGTGTACTATGAAATTACGTTCCTGTAGAATTTTTAAAAATTCGGAATACAACTAGCATATTTCCTATAAGTATTTGTGGGTGAAATTCTGGGGGTGAACATATTGCAATGAAAACCATAAATTATCCTAAGTTTGAGCTTATTTATGTTATGAAATTTTTAAATCTCACTACGTCGTAAGCTTATGCCTATACCCATCTAAGAATATAGGTGATATTCTGAGCCAAACCCATTATGAGCGATATGTCAGGACATATCGACACCTATTTGAATGTGGTGAATGTGAACCAACCATATTACAATGGGGCCATATGGCAAATATGTAACTACATATTACCAAATTACTTGATGGTAGAATCGTGCAAAAGCAGTAGTACATATTCAGTTATATGCGGCTATATGTAAAAAAAAATGATTACAAACCGAGAACTGAGATTCTAATACTGAATATAGTAAATTATTGGCTTTTGACAACTGTCCGTGGCTGCTAAATTGAATATTACGAAATAACTACGTGGTAGAAATCTCAAGATTCATTAGCGTATTCATATCCCTATCTAACCATATGGGTGAAATTATGTAGCCACACATATTGCAGACGGTAGGGTATTGAAAACCACAGATCTGTCAACATTGGAACAAATTTATGCGATTTCTACGAAAATACTTCACGTTCGAATTCTTTTAAATTCCCAATGTAACTAGCATATTCAAACTCCTATACGTCTACGTGAGCGATGTTCTGGCACCGACCATATTACGGAAAGTAGGGCACCGAAAACCACGAATACACCATCATTTAAGCTAAATTTTGCGTATTAAAATTATTTCATCTAGAATTGGTTATATTCGGAATATAACTAGCTTATTAAAGCTCAAGTCTATGTGTGGTAAATTATGGGGCTGAACTTACTACAGACAATAGGGCACTGAAAACTGTGGTGGTTTATTAATACAATGAACCTTTCCAGTTTAGCTATGCCCTGCCCATCTCTAGCTAAACTCCACCCATGCCACTCTCGAGTTGGGATCGATGGATTTATGAACTACTAGACGATAAATTTCAAGAAAACTATACAGGTAAGCCATGGAATATTTTGACACTAAATTGACTGGGTCCTGTTGCTGCCTATGGCAGCAACAGCGGCCAGTCAAATTACTTTCAAAATATTCAACAGCGTTTTTTATTAAATAACAAAAACATACAATTCGTACAACGAGTCAGATTATTACGCATTTAAGATGGACTAAATCGAGTCAGTCATGACGTCATTATTATGACGTTATCCTACGCGTCACTTAATTAATTACGACGTCATATGACGTAATGTGATTGATAGACAACCTGAAAAGGCCCATTAGCAAGTGGTATTAATTAACCGTCAGAGGATGAGTGTATTGTATTCGGGCCTATGTGCGTCGGGATGGCGACGGTCTACAATCTATGATTGGCCTTGGTAAAATATGTGACCTATAAATACGGGTGCTCTCTTAATACAAGTGGTCCATAGCGTGTGGACCACGCATTAACAAGTGGTATTAGCCCTGTAATGCTCAATTTGCTCATGCCAATTTCAATAGAGGGATCCATTTCTAGGTATGCCACGCCTATTTCTAGCTAAGCTCCGCCCCTTTTTTGCGTGTTGGAATCGATGCCTATATATACGCTGAATAATGTATTCCCAGACTTCCAAATCCAAGGTAACTATACAGGTAAGCTGAAAACTATTTTGAAACTAATTTTACTGGGTGCAACGAAAACCATGAATCGGCCTAAATTTGAGCCGAAATTATAATGGGGCCATACGGCGAATATGTAACTACCTACGATGAGATTACTTGATGGTAGAATTGTACAAAAAAGCACTAGCTCATATTGAGTTATATACATCCATATATAAAAAAAAGTATTACAAATCGAGAACAGACATTCTGATATCGAATATAGTAAATTGTTGGCATTTGACAACTGTACGTGGCTACTAAATTGAATATTACGAAATTACTACATGGTAGAAAACTCAAGATTCATTAGCGTGTTCATATCGCTATCTAACCATATCGGTGAAATTATGTGGCCAAACCTATTGCAGACAGGTAATAGTAGGGCATTGAAAGCCCGCAGATCTCCCAAAATTGAAACGAATTTACGCGATGAAATCGTATACTACGAAATTACTTCACGGTCGATTTCTTTTAAATTCCCAATATAACTATCGTATTCAAATCCCTCTACGTCTATGCGAGCGGATTTCTGGAGTCGACCATATTACATACAGACAGTAGGGCACCGAAAAGCACGAAAACCCCAACATTTAAGCCAATTTTTGCCTAATAAAATTATTTCATCTAGAATTTGTTAGATTCGGAAATACCTAGTATATTAAGGCTCAAGTCTATGTAGGAGAAATTATGGGGCTAAACATACTACAGACAATAGGGCACTGAAAACTGTGAATCACCGGAGATTTAGCAAATTTTCGGTATGAAATTGTGCACTACGAAATTACTTCATGGTAAAATTTTTTTAACCTCAATCCATTACTTCACTAGCGTATTGATATACCTATCTAACTATATGGTTGAAATTCTGTGGCCGAATTTCCTGTAGACATTCTTAACTTAGCACATGCATAGGCCTACACTTTCGGTTGATTTCTATGTTCAACAATCTGCTACAATATTATTGACAGCAGTTTTGACTGGAAATTTGGAACATTGGCAGGCTATCAATACTGCAACATAATTGCAAATGGCCCTTCATGGATTTATTCCCACGGATGGATTAAAGACAAAAGGATACTACTGATAATCACACATCCGTTATTCATTCATATCCCGCGAGTTCTCTTTCGATACGAGATCGAGAAATGTATCTCTTATGTAGGGGCCTATTGGGTAGCCATTGGCGTAGCAATTTCACGATCCACAGTGTTGCTTTTATAGTCTGCTACGGAGATAGACTGGGTCCTTGTCTGTCGGGTATCCGAAGTTGAGTCTGTGTAACAGTCTAGTCGTTGTGATAACGTAAGAAGATGACCGGTCATTACATTAGAGGTGTAGTTTCGAAGAAGCCAAGCCTTTATTTTTAGATGGATCCATTATTGTTAGCGAACTCTGTCTACTTTTTCGCTCTCTACAATATTATTACGCATGTTTTTCTTTTGAAATTTACCACACACATAGTACGCCTCAAGACTGTCTGTAACAAGTCTGTAATTTTTACCCTATCTCGAATGCAACAAATGTGAATCATACTATAATACAATACGGGAAAGGTTAAACAGACAATGGTACATCATCGTCGTCCCCATAATTTATTAACCCTGTATTACCTAAATTGAGTCAAGAATTAAAAAAAGAATTTGGTCATTGAGTGCCTATTTGCAGGCCAATAGACGACTGTTTTGAAGAGTTGCTATTGGAATGACTGGCTCAATTATCGAGCCAGTCATTTCAGTGGTGAATTTTCAAAGACGATCTTCTCTTGACCCGCAAATTAACATCCTCAGGATCACTGTAGGGGCCAGTTTTGGCGGCCTCCTCATGAAAGGGTTAAAATACATTAAGAGAAGATTATAGGCTTACATGGGCAGTCGCTGTCGTTGCAATACTTAATACAGGTCTATGATAGCAACAAGTAGGTGGGTAGGGTGGGGTGGGCTACCAGAGTATTAAAAAGATATTCGTATAGTTGTCTTTATCTGAGATATTGAAATTTCGGTGTTAAACATTCTAAAGGATTTTGTTAGAAAAACACACAATTGTGCCCAAGTAAGTCACATCTTGGTGGCGGTTGCTTGAAATGACTTCCATAGGCCTAACGTTAGTCAATCGGTCACTGAATCCGGATGGTATATTAACACATTAATACCGCACTCGTGTTGGTGTCGATGGATCTCTGAGCTTCTTGACTATCAATTTCCAGAAAACTATACAGGTAAGGTGTTGACTATTTTGAAACCAATTTGTCTGGGTGCTGTTGCTGCTTGTGGCAGTAACATCGCCCAGTCAAATTAGTTTCAAAATATTCACCAGCATGTTTTGTAAATAGCAAAGACATACAATTCGTACGTGTCGGACTATTAAGCATTTAAGACGGACTGAATTGAGTCAGTCATGACGTCATGATTATGACGTCATCCTATACGTCATGTCGTTGATTTTGACATCATATGACATAATATGATGGATAGACAACATGAAAATGCCAATTAGCAAGTGGTATTACTTATCCTCCCTCCGTCAGAGGACGAGTACATTGTATTCAGGGCAACAATCTATGATTGGCCTTGTTAAAATATGTGACCTATAAATATGGGTGGTCTTTTAATACAAGTGGTCCATATTGTGTGGGCCACGCATTACCAAGTGGTATTAGCCATGTAATGCTCAATTTGCTCATGACAATTTCAATAGAGAGATCCATTTCTAGGTATGCCACGTCTATTTCTAGCTAAGCTCCACCCAGTTTTGCGTGGGGGTGGAATAGATGTATATATGTACGCTGAATAATGAATTCCCAGACTTCCAATTTCAAGGTAACTATACAGGTAAGCTGATGACTATTTTGAAACTAATTTGACTGGGTGCTTTTAAAGTTTTGCTGCCTCTGGCCACAACAACGCCAGGTCAAATTAGTTTCAAAATATTCAACACGATGTTGATTAAACAGTAAAGACATACTATTCGTACACTTGCCGGACTATTCAATGTTCATGACTGAGCTCGATACGCCATTCATTTACACATTTTGGATTGTGACGTCAGCCTGTATATGAAGTAATTGATCATGACGTCATATCCTTCAGTTACAGATCGAACCCAGCCATTCTCATAGAAAATGACTGCTGAATAAATAGTACATATAAAGACATACAATTCGAACAGCGTCTAGTCAAATTAGTTTCAAAATATTCAACAGCATGTTGATTAAATAGTAAAGACGTGCAATTCGCATACTTGACTGGCTATTCAATGTTCCTAGTGGAGCTAGATACGTCATTCATTACACATTTTGATTGTGAGGTCCAGCTACATCTGACCTAAATAATTATGACGTCATATACAGAAATATCCATTATCATAGAAAATGTCCTATGTCTAATTGCCGTCCAAGAGACCATTATGCTTTTTCTTTTGCAATTTACTTTATTTATAAGAGACACCGCGAGAGGGTGTGTGCTTGAGTACTTTCATCTGCAGAAGGAATGATAAACATGTTTTGTACGCAGTCCTCCAGTAAAAGAAGCTTATTTAGAGTAGTTATTTGGAGTTCCGTCAGCTGTTTATTAAAATAATTAAGCGGTCATCGCCGCGCAAACTCTATTACAGTCGGACCAGAACAAATAAGAGAACTCGTCATGAATCACGCGCATGAGGATCATAATTATGAGATATCCAGGAATCTAAAAATAGAGCCGTGTCTCCGCGCCGAGAGTTATTAGATCTCGTATCGATGGAGATCTCGCGAGACACAGCCCCACAATCCCCTGCGCGAAATGGCCGCGCCTATAGGCAATTCTAGGCAGCAATAAATAGAAGCGTGCCCGCTGGAGCCGGCACGCAATAATTAACTCATGTGCATTCTTTTATCTGTGTGTTGCAATTATTTGATTTTTAACATCTCGTTAATGCTGAACATCAGTCTCTGTCACGTTATCTCCTCACATCGTAATGCGTAATTAGCGTAATTAGCTACAGATGCAATATTAACAATACGATAATTTGAAACTAATTTTGCTGGACGTTATTGCTGCCTAAATCAGCCTAAGGAAGCAACATCTACCAGTCAAGACCGTTTCAAAATATCCACCAACAACCTTCAGTCAAGCTGTTTTCAAAATATTCAGCAGGTCCAGAGATAAACCCATATAATATGCAGTCTACAGAAATTCAGAAGGCAGCCAGTTAAAGCCTGCATATATTTCGTTGACCCCGGGATAAAAAGTATAAATGCTCGTTATAGTCCTATGGGTGACATGTTTTATCACCGAACTGGATATTACCGTATCAGATGAGGTGAGTCTTCCTTTAAAAGACAGCGACCCACGCGCAGCTTGATCAGTAAAATTACCTTACAACATATAGGATGTGTTTGCAGAATCATTTACACGTGACAATAAGAAGCCACTCAGCCAGATTGATTAGCTTCCAGTCATATTCAGATAACCAAGTCTGGGCAGGAATCACATCAGGCACCTAGAAAGGAATTGCATCAACGTAAATGTATACTCATTTACCCAGTGTAATCGTGTCAGATTCAAGTGTTGCTTTGGCATCAAATCGGTTACCACACCCACCCACCCACCCACCCACCCACGCACGCACGCACGCACGCACGCACGCACGCACGCACGCACGCACGCACGCACGCACGCACGCACGCACGCACGCACACCACACACACACACACACACACACACACACACACACACACACACACACACACACACACACACACACACACACACACACACACACACACACACACAGTATACATACTCGCTACATCACTCATGGCCCTCTCCAAAGCGGCATTTCAGAGTTCAATATTTTCTGGCCGGATGTATAGTCTCCAAACGTGAAACTAATATGTTTTTATTAATAATGATATTATGTTAGTCGAATAAAGTGTCGGATTAATATACCCAATACAATTTTATTTCTGATAAAAAATATATAAATTTGCGCCTGTTCAATCCCTCTTCAAATTATCAAAGCAAATTTATTCATTTTTGGAGGCTATATATATGCTTCTAATCGTCTGCTTCATTCATTCAGAGAATACTCATATACGCCCACTGATGTAACTCCACTGGGCGGAGTGGGAGGTCGAGGGCCGTACAATAGACCGATGTCGCAATTGAGATTTTCTGAACTCGGGCGGCCAGCGGTCATATCAACTAACCCCGTAGATAGGGTATGTGCATGATAGTGATCTAGCGAGTTTATACAATATCTATGTGTTACTAACCCACATACACATACACATCAGATGCGTGCTAAGCTAATATATGCGCATATTATCAAAAAAATGTATTCGTGGTGCCAGACTATGGAACTAGGATTCCAGCCATGGAAAGCACACATGATTGAACGCGCATTGTGGGTATATATATATTTATATATATATAAATATATATATATATATATATATATATATATATATATATATATATATATATATATATATATATATATATATATATATATATATATATATATATATATATATATATATATATATATATATATGCAACACGTGCAACAATACAGGAATGGACACCCGCACAGGCACACGGATGCGTTGTGGTTGTTGCTGTTGGTGCGGTTGCTGTTGATGATGCTGATGATGATGTCGTCGTTGTTGTTGTTGTTGTTGTTGTTGATGATGATGTTGTTGTTGTTGTTGTTGATCCTCTTCTGCTTCAGACATATTTTTGTAAAAAATTCAGGTTCTACTGGAGGGATATTCTCCAAAACTGGAAGCTTGCCTATGTGATCCCGAACACGTATGCCAATTTTGTGACCAAAGGCTAAAACGTAATAGCAACAACTTTCGGCAACATTGTTATCAAAATAGCTACTTTGAAGCATTTTTCAATAATTCTAATGGAGCGATATTTTCCAAACTTGGGTTGATATGTGTCTGTGTGGTCCCGCGAATTTTTTTCAATTTTGCGGTCGAAAAACCAAAATGCAACAGCAGCAGCTTATTGTTTCCAAAATAGACACCTTTGGCCTTACAGCTGCCCGACTGAAAAAATAAATCAACGACGCGTGTATTGGACAAATTTGTGCTTGTATTGCTAATGTAATGCTATTATATTGTTTGAAACTTTGTGCATATATATGTTTACATCTGTGTTGTCCGTATGTTTCTTTAAATGCGTTCACGTAACTGTTCATTCTTGTTTTGCACGTGTTTCGCCGGCGCGTGTGGTTGTGCGCGCGTGTGTCCGTGCGTGCGTGGGTGTGAGCGTGCGTTAGTACGTGCGCGCGTTCCTGCGTGCGTGCTCATGCGTGAGTATGTGCATGCGGCCTGGCTAGAATCCTTATACCGTACAACAATCATCTCATTCCCCGTCTGTGTATCTAGCTCATTCGGTATCTCACTATATCATTTCTGTCTCTACCCGCTGTTTTGACAATCACGCCTTCCATTCCGCATCTATCATTCTCGTTCACCCTGCCTCTCCTCGGTGTATCCGCATCCCTCTATCACCCCACACTATACCATTAAATCTAATACATCCAATACTAATAACTTCCACTCACAATGAGGTACACATACATTATTTCCCACAATATGTATATAATAGTCGAAAATAATGTATCGTTAATTATTATGCAATGGCGTACAATGAGGCATCTACCTCGCTTAATTATGTGTATAAGTCACCTTTCCAGAGCATCCATCTATCAATCTGACGTCATATGACGTCATAATCAGCTAAGTGGCGTATAGGATGACGTCATAATCATTACGTTATAAATGATTATATTTGGTCCTTCTTTAACTCTTAATAGTCCGACATGTTATGCGAATTGTATGTCTCTCCTATTTAATAAACATGCTGCTGAGTATAGGCAGCAACATCGCCCAGTCAAATTCGTTCCAAAATATGCAATAGCTTACTTAATAATGATAATCAGAGAGTGCAGAGACCGATTGATCCCAACACGATCAAGATGTGGGTGGAGCTTAGCTAGAGATGGGTGGGGCATGGCTAAAATGGAAAGGTCCATTCATTTGTATCACGATTTGGGTATATGTTGCACTGAAATATAGCAATGTAAGTCATTATTTTGCAAGTGATTTTCAACATGAACTGCAACGTTCGCAAACATAAGATTTAACAGCGTTGTGAAGTTTTCTTGAAATTCTAAAAGACATTCTTGAATTTCATATCCGTTATTAAAATCGTAAAAAGTACAAATGTCTGAAAATTTCCAAAGTCCAATGCCCATCAACATAAGTTATGAAACAAACTTTAATACGATACTGACAAGAATGTAATTCTGCTATGTAAAACCGATGAAATTTAGTCCATATGCGATGTACTTGCGGATTGGAGAAATACCTGTGGATTGGAGAAATCTAAACCAGGTGAAAATAATGGCACTAACAGTATAAATAATGTGCATATAAATCATTCGTTCATTCATTCATTCATTCATTCATTCATTCATTTATTCATTCATTCATTCGTTCATTCATAATTCTCTTACGATGACGTCACCTGCCAGAATGGCTGTATGTAACACAATGAACAGCACTATCCGATGTTTTTGTTTTTCCATATGCTTTGGAATATCCCTGCTAATTCTGTTTCATTTTCATCGATTATACGGTTACGAACATACAGCGAGTATACAGCTACGAATATACAGCAATTATACAGTTACGAACATACAGCAATTATACAGTTACGAACATACAGCAGCTATACAGCTACGAACATACAATAATTATACAGTTACTAACATACATCAATTATACAGTTACGAACATACAGCAGCTATACAGTTACGAACATACAGCAATTAAACAGTTACGAACATACAACAATTATACAGTTACGAACATACAGCAATTATACAGTTACGAGCATACAACAATTATACAGTTACGAACATACAGCAATTATACAGTTACGAACATACAGCAGCTATACAGTTACGAACATACAATAATTATACAGTTGCTAACATACAACAGTTATACAGTTACGAACATAGCGCAATTATACAGTTACGAGCATACAACAATTATATAGTTACGAACATACAGCAAGTATACAGTTACGACCACACAGCAATTGTACAGCAACGAACATACAGCAACTATACAGTTACGAACATACAGCAATTATACAGCTACGAACATACAGCAATTATACAGTTACTAACATACAGCAAGTATACAGTTACGACCACACAGCAATTGTACAGCAACGAACATACAGCACGTATACAGTTACGGACAAACAACAATTAAACAGTTACGAACATACATCAATTATACAGTTACGAACATATAGCAATTATACAATTACTAACATACAACAAGTATACAGTTACGAACATACAGCAATTATACAGTTACGAACAAACAACAATTATACAATTACGAACATACAGCCATTATACAGTTACGAACATACAACAGTTATACAGTTACGAACATACAACAACTATACAGCTACGAACATACAACAACAATACAGTTACGAACTTACAGCAATTATACAATTACGAGCATACAGCAATTATATAGTCACGAACATATAGCAATTATACAGTCATGAACATACAGCAATTATATAGTAACGAACATATAGCAATTATACAGTCATGAACATACAACAATTATATAGTCAGGAACATATAGCAATTATACAGTCATGAACATACAACAATTATATAGTAACGAACATATAGCAATTATACAGTCATGAACATACAGCAATTATATAGTCAGGAACATATAGCAATTATACAGTCATGAACATACAACAATTATATAGTCAGGAACATATAGCAATTATACAGTCATGAACATACAACAATTATATAGTCAGGAACATATAGCAATTATACAGTCATGAACATACAACAATTATATAGTAACGAACATATAGCAATTATACAGTCATGAACATACAACAATTATATAGTCAGGACCATACAGCAATTATATAGTCAGGAACATATAGCAATTAAACAGTCATGAACATACAACAATTATACAGTCATGAACATATAGCAATTATACAGTCATGAACATACAACAATTATATAGTCAGGAACATATAGCAATTATACAGTCATGAACATACAACAATTATATAGTCACGAACATATAGCAATTATACAGTCATGAACATACAACAATTATATAGTCAGGTACATATAGCAATTATACAGTCATGAACATACAACAGTTATATAGTCAGGAACATATAGCAATTATACAGTCATGAACATACAACAATTATATAGTAACGAACATATAGCAATTATACAGTCATGAACATACAACAATTATATAGTCATGAACATATAGCAATTATACAGTCATGAACATACAACAATTATAGTCATGAACATACAACAATTATATAGTCACGAACATATAGCAATTATACAGTCATGAACATACAACAATTATATAGTCAGGAACATATAGCAATTATACAGTCATCAACATACAACAATTATATAGTCAGGAACATATAGCAATTATATAGTCATGAACATACAACAATTATATAGTCAGGAACATATAGCAATTATACAGTCATGAACATACAACAATTATATAGTCAGGAACATATAGCAATTATACAGTCATGAACATACAACAATTATATAGTAACGAACATATAGCAATTATACAGTCATTAACATACAACAATTATATAGTCAGGAACATATAGCAATTATACAGTCATGAACATACAACAATTATATAGTCAGGAACATATAGCAATTATACGGTCATGAACATACAACAATTATACAGTCATGAACATACAACAATTATATAGTCACGAACATATAGCAATTATACAGTCATGAACATACAACAATTATATAGTAACGAACATATAGCAATTATACAGTCATGAACATACAGCAATTATATAGTCAGGAACATATAGCAATTATACAGTCATGAACATACAACAATTATATAGTCAGGAACATATAGCAATTATACAGTCATGAACATACAACAATTATATAGTAACGAACATATAGCAATTATACAGTCATGAACATACAACAATTATATAGTCAGGAACATATAGCAATTATACAGTCATGAACATACAACAATTATATAGTCAGGAACATATAGCAATTATACAGTCATGAACATACAACAATTATATAGTCAGGAACATATAGCAATTATACAGCCATGAACATACAACAATTATATAGTCAGGAACATATAGCAATTATACAGTCATGAACATACAACAATTATATAGTCAGGAACATATAGCAATTATACAGTCATGAACATACAACAATTATATAGTCAGGAACATATAGCAATTATACAGTCATGAACATACAACAATTATATAGTCAGAAACATATAGCAATTATACAGTCATGAACATACAACAATTATATAGTCAGGAACATATAGCAATTATACAGTCATGAACATACAACAATTATATAGTCAGGAACATATAGCAATTATACAGTTATGAACATACAACAATTATACAGTCATGAACATACAACAATTATATAGTCACGAACATATAGCAATTATACAGTCATGAACATACAACAATTATATAGTAACGAACATATAGCAATTATACAGTCATGAACATACAGCAATTATATAGTCAGGAACATATAGCAATTATACAGTCATGAACATACAACAATTATACAGTCATGAACATACAACAATTATATAGTCACGAACATATAGCAATTATACAGTCATGAACATACAACAATTATATAGTCAGGAACATATAGCAATTATACAGTCATGAACATACCACAATTATACAGTCATGAACATACAACAATTATATAGTCACGAACATATAGCAATTATACAGTCATGAACATACAACAATTATATAGTAACGAACATATAGCAATTATACAGTCATGAACATACAGCAATTATATAGTCAGGAACATATAGCAATTATACAGTCATGAACATACAACAATTACATAGTCAGGAACATATAGCAATTATACAGTCATGAAAATACAACAATTATATAGTAACGAACATATAGCAATTATACAGTCATGAACATACAGCAATTATATAGTCAGGAACATATAGCAATTATACAGTCATGAACATACAATAATTATACAGTCATGAACATACAACAATTATATAGTCACGAACATATAGCAATTATACAGTCATGAACATACAACAATTATATAGTCAGGAACATAGAGCAATTATACAGTCATGAACATACAACAATTATATGGTCAGGAACATATAGCAATTATTTAGTTACGAACATATAGCAATTATACAGTTACGAACATATACAGCCGTTATACAGTTACGAACATACAGCAATGGACCTTTCCATTTTTAGCTATGCCCCGCCCATCACTAGCTAAGCTCCACCCACACCTCGCCGTGTTTGGATTGATCGATCCCCGAATGCCCTAGCTATCAATTTCCTGAAAACTATACAGGGAAGCTGTTGAATATTTTGTAACTAATTAGACTGGGTGCTGTTGCTGCCATAGGCAAAATAGTAAAAGCAAACAATTTGTACAACAGCCCATAGACCGTCATCAAATATGCGTTCGTGACGTGCTTATCGACGTCATTCCTGACGTCATTCATTATGATGTCATTGTACACGCCACGCAGTTCATTATGACGTCATATGATGGCCGGGTACTCTGGAAAGGTGAATTATATAGCAGATTCAAGAGGTAAATTTAAAAAAAGGCTCTTGTTCTGTAAATGGACATTTTCGGTGAGAAATTGGAATTTTCTTGATCAAATCTGAAGGTTAAATTGCTAATATATATAATTAACTCTTTGAAGCCAGGATTCCCAGAATCGTTATTTTCAAACGATCGTACATGTACAACTGTTGGCAGCAACAACTCCCAGTCAAATTAGTTTCAAAATACTGTACAGAATATTTATAAAATCGCCAAGGATTTTTGTGTTTTGGCCTTCGGGGGTCAAACAGTTAATACGTTATGAATTAGAAATGTAATGCAAACAGTAGCAAATACAACGGTTCGATATGGAGCTGTAATTACCTGGTCAGCCAAGGAAAAGATCCTGTTCATTGTATCCTAGTAATATAATTATACTGGTAGTATTAAGCCATCACGGAACCTTCGTTGCGTGGTAGCGGTTAATATGTGATGAGTCTGATGGTTAGATTAAGTTTCCGTAATCAGTGACCATGCGTGACCTCTGTCTCATACCAACATATCCGTTCCTTTAATCCACAGATCCACTAGCGCACTCGATGTCAGAATTACTAGTAATTATAACCTACTAGGATTCATTGAATCTGGAAACGCTGGAATGAGGTAAATTCACCTTTCCAGAGTAACCATCCATCGTCAGACCTTGTATGACGTCATAATCAGCTCAGTGCGTGTATGATGACGTCATAATCATTACGCCATAAGGGGTTCCATATAGACCGTCACCAAATCTCAAATGGTCCGACACGCATGAATTGTATGTCTTTGCAATTCTTTGCTATTTAATAAACATACTGTTGAATATTTTGAAACTAATTTGACTGGGCGCTGTTGCTGCTTTAGGCAGCAACAGCGTCCAGTCAAATTAGTTTCAAGATATTCAACAGCTTACCTGTGAGGTTTTTTGGAAATTGATAGTCAGGGTGTTCAGAGATCAATCGATCCCAATACGAGCGAGGTGTGGGTGGATCTTAGCTAGAGATGGGCGGGGCATAGCTAAAACCGGAAAGGACCATTATTAACTTTCTTCAAACTTACCGACTAAACACGACACATTCCTTTTCAGAAACTCAATCCAATGAGAGGACGTCACATCAGTTTTGTACATAATTTGCACAATCGCGATTTTAAAAAATGTACCACGTTTCAAAGGGAGATTTGACGCTCACCTAAGAACATTAATTGCGATTAATAAACCGTTGCTGATATAGGTTTTCGCGGTTTTCAACATATAAAAGCGTGTGTTGTGGAAATCAAATGACTGTCAATGAAAACGCACAGCTAAATAACCGATTAAAAAGCACAATGTTATATTGATAGAAATAAAATTCTGATGAAAAAATGATCACAATATAATAAATGCGAGCCTAATCCAGTCTGGCTTCAGCTGATTCCGTATTACATATTAATCATACCCCGTAACGATACCTTTTGAATTGATCTATCTCGTCTTAACGCACACGGGTCCCAACGAGAAATCAATGGCACAGTCCCTAGCTCGACTCGACCGCGGACATTCGGAAGTCAAAGTGCCAATATCGTCCCGACTGCTACTTGTTTCACGACGAAGGACAGGAGAGACGAATCGATTATAATTTTCCCCAGAGGGAATTAGCTCATCACTTTGGTTCCGAGCGCTGTGTGGCCTAGGAGCTAGCTGGTTGGTTAGATAATTGGAGACCGTATGTTATGCTGTGGCGCGTATAATTCCGGCAAGTTACTTTAGACTTAGCGCGGTTAATGCAGAAGATTCGTGACTTAACCCCCTATCAACCTAGTGTTAGATATGCAATTGTAAGTAGAAGAACGATAGGCATAATTTTGGAAACAATGTTTCTGAAACCCGTTGCTGTCATAAACATCCTACAGCAACATTACTTACAGAGATGAACAGTTTGATCAAAAAATATAAAAGCTCAGTTCGCTAATGGTTAAGACGGGGTTATTCAGCGACGCAGGACAAATAAATCTATTTTAAAGAATGGTCGCTGCTAAGTACTGCAGCTATTGTCAGGCAGGATTACGATTACAAATCTAGGCCCTAGGTCTTACTGACATTATGATAGCCATTTCATTAACCATAATTACGACCCCTCAGTAATACAATAATGGCAAGATCAAAGACGTATATGATGATACGCACATATCCATCATATACACTTTTGTTCATGTTATACAGTATTATATCGGAGATGCATTAGCGTAGTGCATTAGTCTTACCGCCTCAGAGACAACTGAAGCTGTTATTCAAGGATAAGATCTGCCAATTAAGCATATCGTCACGATCTAGCTGACATCACGTGAACTGATGTCACAGTCCGGTGTATACGCAGAACATAACAGCAAATGTCAGAATTGTGTCGCGGTATAATATCGAAGCAAAATAATAATTGTAGTTTTAGGTAGTAGCTCAATAAACCGCCATGCCCCTTTAGTCAATCAATCAATCAATCAACCAATCAACCAATCAACCAACCAACCAACCAACCAACCAACCAACCAACCAACCAGCCAGCCAGCCAGCCAGCCAGCCAGCCAGCCAGCCAGCCAGCCAGCCAACCAACCAACCAACCAACCAACCAACCAACCAACCAACCAACCAACCAACCAACCAACCAACAACAAACCAACCAACCAACCAACCAACCAACCAACAACCAACGAACCAACCAACCAACCAACCAACCAACCAACCAACCAACCAACCAACCATCCAACCAACCAACCAACCAATCAATCAATCAATAGTTAGTCAGTCAGTCTTAAAAGCATATTCCGGGCTCTATCTAAAAAACAACTGATCCTATTTGTCTCAACATGTAACGCAACGAAGGACCTTGTCGTGCAAAAGGATTTCCAGGCATTGGCCATGAGCATGATAAAGGAACCAGGATCCGGATCGGATCAAATTAGGGATATGCGGATATCTCTGAAACTAATGAGTTGGCTCAAATGGTAATAGACGAAAGGGGCAGACCTTTCAGTTGGATTCCACAACTGCTTGTCTGAGTCGAAGCCGAAAAAAATTAAGAAAATCCGAAAAAATCCGGAAAATTGGGAAAATCCGGAACCCGCAGCTACCCAGATTCTATCGACATTGTTTAAGATTGAGTAATACTTTAGAATAGTGGCCGATGACGATAATGGATATATTCACGGAGTAATGGATACATCCGATCTGTCACTCACGTATATGACGTCATAAACTTACCCTACATCACATGTACGCTGACATCATAAAGATAATTGACAGAGAAGGCTTCGCCATGAAGTTGGAATAATCCGCTAAAGTGCACGAATTGTATGTTTTTGATGGATTTATTATATAATAAATATTCTGCTGAATATTGTGAAATTAATTTCACGTGCCACTGTTGCTGCCATAGGCACTCAAATTAGTTTCAATATATTCAATAGCTTACCTGAATAGTTGCCTTGAAAATGGGATTTGGGTAAGTCAGGATCCAAAGTACATAAGTCTGTCCCAGCATGTCCAACGCGTTGGCAGAGCCTAGCTATAGATGAGCTAGAAATGGATCACTCTATTGAAGCGTCTTGCATTATTTGCAGAATCCCGAGTTCGAGAATATAGTATGTGGCCAGCTGTGTTTCGCTATGGCTCCAATGTTCGCAATGAATGGCAACGGTTCGTCGAGGTTTTTCTCAAAAGCGCCTTTGGAGCTGTCCAGCTGTCGAAGTTGCATATCATTAGTCAGACCCAGGAATCATCTTATAGGTGCATCTTGATTTTTATGGTAATGTTAGAGTTGCAGATCGCCAGCTTTCAGATTGACTGAAAAGCAATGCTCGGTTTGGGCATACACGTCTTCTCTTTCTTCGCTTCTCCTCAGCCGAAATAACGTACCGGCATCGTTAGTGTCTGGGATGTACGTATCTTTCAGACGTTTGAGTCATTTACAGCCATGCCCCGTAGCAGTTCATTCATTAAAGAGGCAATTTTCCTCATCGACGAAACCAACAGATACAGACTAAATACAGTGGTGTATTTAGCTTTGGGAAAAGATGATAAAGCTGCAGCGAGACAACATTTGCAAAGCAGTGGTGATAAAGCTACAGCGAGACAACATATGCGAAGAACCAGTGATAAAGCTGCAGCGAGACAACATATGTGACGCACTGGTGATACAGCTGCAGCGAGACAGCACATGCGAAGCATTGGTGATAAAGCTGCAGCCAGAGATAATATGTGAAGCACTGGTGATAAAGCTTCAGCGAGACAACATATGCGAACCACCGGTGATAAAGCTGCAGCGAGACATCATACGTGAAGCACTGATGATGCAGCCGCTGTGAGACAACATATGCTAAGAAATGGTGATAAAGCTGCAGCGAGACAACATATGCGAAACTCTGGTGATAAAGCTACAGCGAGACAACATATGTAAAGCACTGGTCATAAATCATCTCCTTGTAGTGATCCTACTGATGTGCGAAATTCTGCAGAATGCTTTAATTCGATGTGAGCCGTTAATTTTGTGGTTTGTAATAGGAGTCCGACTGGGCCTAATTCGACATCATCACAATCAAGCTGCTTTTGGGAATTGAAGAATTGACGGTTTAATGATGGTATCAAATGTTATGTCGTCATTCCTCTCTTGTAAAAATCGAATTGCTTTGGTAGAACTACCGCTATTTCTGGATCCAGTTCAGGTCGTATCTATGGTGTATTTGCAGCATATTATACCGTTACGAGTTACTATACACCGGTGGAGAGACGCAACGAACAGAGGATACTTTATAGGCTCCCAGCGATACCATCGGTGCAAATGTGTTCTCTTTTAAAATGGCTCTACTAGTCTGCCGATTTATTCCTTGATACGAGATAAGTTCACATCTCTTACATAACGTTTAGCAGCATGATTGACTTCATGTTGCGGCGATCCTGCTGGTTTCCTGGACTCAGATAATACAGTAGTGCACTGGGTCTGTGATTCACGCACGCACGCACGCACGCACGCACGCACGCACGCACGCAAGCACGCACGCACGCACACACGCACGCACGCACGCACCCACCCACCCATCCAACATCCCTGCCTCTGCGCACTCGTTCCCGCCGCCACGACTTCCGCCCTTGCAGTGCAGACGTTCTCACGTCCGCGCCACCACCGCCCATTGGACCGCATTTAATTCATCCAATGACGCTGCCGCCGCCGAATAGGCATCTGTCCCTGGCACGCACCCACCACCGCTAGATGGAGCGTGGGTGTATGGGGACTCACGGGGAAGGGCCAGACTTGATGGACTACAAACATTTGCCAGCTGCGTAGTGAAACGATGGACCATCTAGATTCCTGTGGAGTCGAGCGCGCATTTGTTCAAAAATGGTTTATCTCGACTGTTACGTCCAAAGCTCCGCTTCGAAAGCCCTGACGCTGGATGGACTAGAGGTAGTCGATTGATGGGGTAGGGAAGAAGAAACTCCCTTCTTCTTCTTCTTCTTCCTACTCAGACCTTTCAAAGGGTGTGTGGGGTGTGGAGGGGTGGTATCCATCATGCGAACAGGTTCACAAAGGCAACAAAACTCAGATGATCAGCGAGATAATAAAAGTATTTTCTTAAGAAAGTCCTTCGTCAAGTTACTTAATGCAATACAATAGTAAAAAATAAAACAATAATAATAAAAAACAATTGTGTAAAATAAACATGGCATTATGCGTTCCCTAGCGGGTTTACAAATGGCTGACTAAGCTGGTGTAGATATGTAAGTTATATACTTTCTCCTAGCAATATCGACGTTGAGCGGGTGATTTTCCGGAAAAAGGCCAGACGTAAATTTATTGATTTGAGGGAAAGTTTTGCAATTTGGAATACCAAACGGCTGTATAGAAGAATTCATTGGATTTGGGACTCTTGTCATGGATGAAATAATAAGAAATAACTGTGTAACAACTCAAGATACTTTCAGAAGTATTGAACTTCACGAAGACGTTCGTAGGACTGAGCCTGAGGCTGAGTGTACCACTAATGTATGTGAGTGCATAGACTTAGTGTCTTGGAGGACGATCAAAATGCGAACAGTAGCCATCGTGAATGGCACAAGCAACAATATTCAAGATCGAACGGAATTACAAATGTCGCATCCGTTCTGCCATAATAGTATCTGATTGGGCGGACGAACACCCATTCCACTCCACTTAAGTGACTGAATACAAGTTTATAACGTCCAAATGACTAGGAAATCAATGACGAACTAATTTCTCTGGGATATCTAACTTTAAGCGTGTCTTCTTCAATTTAACGCTAAGACCCTTGAACAGAGTTCCTAACTCTTCACGTGGCAGGAGATTCATTCCAGAGATTCAACAGTCAGGTGACGGTTTTATAGAGCACGTAGTACTGATAGGGGGAGAAAGATGACCCCACGCTGGTCTCCTCCATAACCTTGTTGGGGAACTAAACCATCAAGGATTGCGCGCTGACATCTGTATGCAGAGGTAACTCTGGTTATGTCTAACCTTCTTCAAGCAAGAAACTGTGCTCGCCATCCTCGGACGACGCAATCTACCCAGAAGCTTACCATAGCTACGTAGAATGTACGTGGTCTGACGGCAACACCAAAGAGGCAAACCTTAGGTGCAGACTGTGAACACTATAACATAGATAGTAAACGCATTTAAGAGACTAACGTAGCTAACACTCAGAGCAGCAACTTCAGACAGGCCATAAGCTAGTACTCATGGAGCAAAAAAGGCCACATACAGGGGTTTAAGGGTCTTGGACCATGTCATTAGTTTTGGATATGTTAGTGATCGCATTGCATTCATCGACCTGGGTATAACAACGCAAAAACGCAAAACCATTAAGTGCAGCGTAGTCAATGCATATGGCCCAATTACTGAAAAAGCCAAAGAGAATCCAGCAATATTAGATTCCTTCTATGCAGAACTGAGCTCCACCATTACAATACCAGCTAGATGGTAACTGTTTGTGTATGGAAATTTCAACTCCAAGCTTGGTAAACTTGGCATTGCGGACAAAAGTTCAGGACTGATCGAAAAGCCCCAAAAGGTTATAATGCTACAACAGATGTCTTCAACCAAATAGACTTCATACTATGCAAGACAAAAGCAAAACCCCTACTTCGGGATGCTCGTTCCTATGGAGGCACAGACCTCAATTCTGACCATAAGACAGTCATTACACGCCTTCAGATGAATCATCTCGATTTAATGTATAAACGCCAAATCAGACATGAGAGTAGAGTCACCTCCTACCTATCCAAGCTCATCAGCGACATTGACACTCCAATGTCAAAGAAAACTGCCCTCGGGGAGCAGATAGCTAACATCGATGTCAGCTCCGATCCAAACGAAGCCCTAACGAAAATAGTGATTTCTATGGAGTCATCAGCTACCTGCACCATATGTGTTCCAAAAAAACAACCAGACTAGGTATACTGATGACCCTATAGTAGTAAAACTGTCAGCAGAGCAGAAAGCATTTTGGCTGCGCATCTATCAAAGTGGCCAACTTGAATACGACACCAAACTACGCGGGGGACGCAATAACATTCTGTGCCACATTACCGAAGGCATAAAAGATCTTGCTATTCAACAAGCATACTCCACAACAGATGAAATCATTGCCACAGATGACTGTCATTAAATGTTTCGGGTAGCCCGAGCACTAAGAGTTACCCTGTACACACCACAACTCACTGTACACAACTCTGAAGGACACTTTATCGGGAATAACCAGGGCAAAGTGGAGGTGATTTGAGAATGGTTAAAGGAACAGTTCACTCACCACGATGAAAAACCCATGTATCCGTTCTTAGGAGGCTCCAGGTTATTATTAACACCATTAAAACAAGCAGAAATTAAGAAGGCATTCAATGCCCTGAAAAATGGACGTGCATCTGGACCTGATGGTATGAGCAATGATCTATTCAAATATGCAAGTGACATTATCTCAAAACCGATCACGCACCTAATCAAGTCAGCTGTTATGCACCACCTTCCCTTCGACGCTGTAGGCCAAGCCACCCTTATCACGCTACCCACGCCCAAGAAGCCACCTGCACCCCACCCCCTCCGTCCCACCCCTCCCCAAGCCAATCCAAGGCCCATTGCACTCCTCAACAGCATGCACAAAGTCCTATCCAATGGTACTCTATGCCGCATCTGAGACAAGATCGATGACTTCGCCGGATCATGGCAAAGTGGCTTCAAATGTGGACACGGCTGTGCAGACAATGTATGGACTCAACCCATGCTTGTGTCGGTACTCATGTCCAAACACTGGGATTTCCACAAAATTGGCATTGACATGTCACGATCCTTCGACACAATTGAACACTCAAAGGTCCTAGATGTACTACGCCAGGCCAGCTGAAATGAAGATGAGCTACGGCTAGTGAGACTACTGCTTGCAGGCACCAAGCTGAGAGTACGAGTCAAGTCAGTGACATCTGTAGAGTTTGAGACATCAATCGACTCCCCACAGGGAGATGGTCTATCCCATGTGCTTTTCGCATGTTACCTTCCTGCTGCATTGAAATCTGCACGGGAAAATTCAACAAGACCAACCCTCTCAGTGTCAATACTGGGTATGCCGCTAGAGATGGAATATGCCGCCGATGTGGACTTCATAGATGAGGAAAAGAAACCCATTGAGGAATTTCTCCGAATAGTTATAAGCAAACTCAAAATTGAGAATCACTTTATGAATAAATCTAAAATAGAGTTCACCAACAAATACATATCTACAAAGCATGAAACTAAAGAAAATGACGATCCACTTCGTGGCGGCGAGCCATGGAGGAAAAGTAAAATCCTGGGCTCACTGCTGTGTAGTAATGCTGACATTGCTGCACGCTGCGTCATGGGGAATATAGCTTTCCAGTCCTTCTAGAACTTATAGATTCATATATCAAAGATGCCCTTGATAAAAAGACGATGTTTATACAATGCAACCTGCGTATCATTGATGATGTATAACTGTAACAGCTGGGCAGCGCCAAATGTAGCTCTAGGCAAAGTCGATGCCTGCCACCGCAAATACCTATGCATCATCACTGGACACCGATGGCCAGGCAGCATAATTTCAAATGACGCACTATACAAGAAGTGTAATACGTTACCCTTGTCTGTAAAAGTCGCCCCGCGAAGATGGTCCATGTTGGGCCATGTGCTAAGGATGCCAGAAGACACACCAGCACAGAGAGCCTTGGAATTCGCTCTACTCAGAGCCAGAAAATACAAAGCCTGGTCGTTCCGTCATTGCATAAATCAGCTAAGCGTGCTACGAGGTGACCTCAAGAAAGCAGGACTCGGTGCACTCAGATCAAGAATGGACCTGAGGAAGCTAAGGATTTCGGCTGAGGACAAGGCACAGTGGTCAAAACCGTATAAGGACTGATTGCAGCTGGATGTTTAATTCACCTTTCCAGGGTACCCACCCATCATATGGCGTCATAATGAACTGCGTGATGTGTAAATGACATCATAATGAATGACATCATGGATGACGTCAATAAGTACGTCACGAACGCATATTTGAAGATGGTCTATGCGTTATTGTACAAATTGTTTGCTTTTACTATTTAATAAATATTCTGTTGAATATTTTGAAACTAATTTGACTTGGACGCGGTTGCTGCCATAAGCAGCAACAGCGCCCAGTCAAATTAGTTACAAAATATTCAACAGCTTCCATATATAGTTTTCAGGAAACTGATAGTTAAGGCATCTGGGGATCGATCACTCTCAGCACGGTGAGGTGTGGGTGGAGCTTAGCTAGTGATGGGCGGGGTATAGCTAAAAATGGAAAGGTCCATCATACATAGCACAGATAGATCTAGTCCAGCGAAGAAAGTCCGATTCTGAACAAGTGGCAATGACTTATAACACTTATAACGGAAGCGAAAGATCCAGTTGGAATGATCTACCTAGTTTGAACAATAACAAGATACCCCAAGAAGCAGTTTTTTAGAAAGGCAACTAGCGAGTTATTATAATGTGCAACAATCTCTTTTTAATACTGAAAAACTTAATATAAGTCACGGTTGCTGATCTCAGAACGTAGCACTGACTAATATAATTGCCTAAATCAACCCAGCATGTGGTATACCTGATTCAACCACGGTAGTATAGCTAAATCCTCGCTTCTGTTGTACAAAGATTGAATATATTTCTGAGCGCTAATGATCTTCAGTAAAGGATGGAAAACATCCGTCGAAATGTCGGCAATGTTCTGTCCATTTACACTCCACTACGCATTCTCCCACAATTCTTCTATTATCTTCCGTCATGGTATGGCCTGACAGAATCCGCCGTCAAATTATCTATTTTAGAGAAATCCCAATTTCAGTATTAACCAATTATTTCGGCAAAATGGTTTTGAAAAGAATTGTTATGGTGGTAAAACTGACATTGTTTCAGAAGATGTGGCTGCGTCAAGAGTCTGAACCTGCTGATGCTGTAAATAATAAGAGCAAAGATATTGTTATGTGCATTGATTTCAGCGCTGATTATGTAACATAATGGATAGATCGTGGGCAAAAAGACTGTCAACACTACACTGGGAGTTTTGAGAAATCACATCGGACTTTTATTAACAATGTCAAACAAACAAGATATTGTTCACAGAAAATATATTTTGGCACGAAAACGAATGGTGAGAAAAACATTTGAGAATGGCTACTATCTCACCATCAACAGGGACTGTTTACTGTTTTGTTTGCACACTTTCTGCACCTAAACCTTCAACATCCAGGTTTGCTGCTGCATATGGATTTAGTGACTGGCGGAATATTGCTTCAATTGAACAGCAGGAACATAGCACTACTCACAGAGATTCCATGACATATTTAAATCGAAAACAGGACTTTGGATTGACACATAAATTAGAAGAGGAAGTTAAAGGGGAGCGCAAATAATGGTAATGTGGCTTGCAGTGTGTTGTAGCTGTTGTTCAAACATTCGCCGATCGTGGTCTTCCTTTCCGGGGATCGAATTAAATATTTGGATCATTGGAGAATGGAAATTTCTTGAAATTGTTGGAGCATGTGGTTCAGTTTAACCCATTGTTAGCCGGCTATATCTCAATATATAGGAATGCTGGCAAAGGTAACCCATCATACGTATCCAAGACAGTGTGTGATGAACTGATTGGTCCAATGAGGGACAAAGTTCGTTTAGATATTGTGGACGACTTAAATATTGTTAGATACTTCAGTTTATCTGTCGACTCTACGCCTGATGGTTCACATATTGATATAAACTCCCACAGATGGTAAACCAGTTGAATGATATATAACATTCCTCAATTTGAAATGCCACACTGGTGAAGCAATGGCAAATCAAATACCCAAGTTTGCAAATTAGATTTCTCAATGTGCAGAGTTCGGTCTTATGGCACTGCTGCCAGCATGTCGGGTCGTTACAAAAGCATACAGCAGAAGATTTTTAAAATATAAGAACAAATATGCCATATTCATACCCCGTGCAACACACTCTCTCAATCTAAGTGGCCACAGTGCTGTTGATTGTTGTCCTGTGGCAGTGAGTGTTTTCCTCAACAGTCCAGTTAATTTATATATATATTTATTTATCTGCATCAACACACTGATGGGCAGTTATTAAAACATATTTGAATATTGAAATCTCTTTCTGATACTTGCTAGGAGGCACATGCAGTAGCAACAAGTCCAATTCTGGAGTCTGACTAGAATGATGTGTATGCATTAGAAAGTATAGCTGACGGCCAATCGCAAAAGGGGGAAACTATACGAGAGGCAGGAAACAATGCAAACAAGGTGCAAGAACTCGAGATTGTATTCATGTTGGACATGTGTAATGAAATTTAGCAACAATTTTACTGCACAAGTCAAGCTCTCCAAGAAAAGGATTTGGATTTGAACAGGGAATTTGAAAACATATTCAAACCTCTAGAACTCATTATCAGACCACTTACACACTTTGGGAAATGATTTCGGAAGTGTTGAAGTCATATCTAAATAGATCCTTCCTTATACCGACTATAAAGAAGCCCAGTTCCGAAAGCAAATCAGGAAACAAAATAAGCAAATAGTGGCAGGGCACCAGAAACAGCATTGACATATAGAGACAAATTTCTGGTATGCACATGTGAAGAGGATAAGCGAAGTGTACAAAGGGGTATCAAGTAAATTTTCTTTTCTAAACGAAAGTTTATGGACTTACTGACGGGCAATATTCATAACGTTCCCAAAAGCGAGTTGAACCTGTTGACTTGAACATAAATTTCTGTGGATAACTATGTTCCACTGTTATGTGTACTCAAAGTATAATGAAACGGGAAAAAGAAAATTCATTCACACTGATCTACAAGATACTCTAATAAAAGACATGACACAATGTGTGTTTCGAAAGGTAAATATCGCACTACGCATTTCTCTCACATGGATGATTACAGACTTCTCCGCAGAATGTTCTTTTCCTCAGCGTTGTGTGAAAAAAAATCTGAGGACACCAATGTGTAATGAGAGACTTGATGCACTTTTCCTACTGAATATAGAAGCGGAATGCTTCACTGAGTCTGCTTTGATGAGATTACAAAGGATTTCGAAATCAGAAAATCAGGAAATAAACAATTTTAATAAATTTCATCATACATGTAAGTTTTGGTTTGTATCAGTTTAGTATTGTTTTTCTTTGGTTGAGGGTTGGGGGGGGGGGGGGGGGCTGGGGGTGTGAGGGGGGGGCACCATAATCTTTTCGGCGCTTAGGACCTCTAAGCTTCTTAATCCAGCCATGTTTACCAATCGTCACCTCGACAACTTTGAACCATCAGAAACCCAGACCAGATTAAGTTTGTAACTCGCCTACGCGGGAGGAAAAAGAAACACGCCGTCACAATCCGTGGATGTCTGTTGCTAACTATGCATAGGATGGAAATATCTACGTGTCTACAATGTGAAGCAGAGACTCTGTTAAGATTTCAGGTTACAAAATGCAATAATAAAATTAACTGAAGCAATCATTAGTTCCCAATGAGCTTGGAAATATCATGTCATGGTATTCCTAACCTAAATATAAAATGTAATGTGGATTAATTCTAACCTTCTGATTACTAGCAGGTAATTAGTGGAACTTATTGTGCTAAAAATATATATTGACCCAGTGACAGTGTGTAATTCCCCCTGCCTGTATGGTCTGATTAATTAAGTGTTGAAGGCTAAAATCTTACGGTTGTGGTCTTATAGTAATCCTAGTAAATTATAATTATAAATACACTGTATCCATATATATGTATTTATAATTATACGCAATCGTCAGCAGCGATTATGGATCTAGAGATTTTACTAACAGGCGGAACACGAAAGTTTGGCATCAAACATCCGATAAACATGTAAACGTTTTATGACCGAAGATAGGTTCCACACTCATTCAGTGTGACAAAGTAAAGCCGTTTGCCAGTCGACTCGGAAAAGTCACTCTGAAAAAAGATGTCTGAAATACGTGCTACAGGACGAGATCACTATCCGCAGCCTCACATTAGCTAGAAAATTATCCAATATTGAAACGTTGATGCTTCTGGAATGGCCGTAGATCATGCGCAGGTATTATCATGAGAGGGAAAGGAGGGCAGGATCGTTCCGGATACTTGTGGATCAACAGGGCTGATAGCCACCTAATGTTGACGATGTAGAGGCCACACACTAACTTCTGCCTGTAATGGATGTAAGCCGCCAATGCAAATTCACGGATGGGCATCTCTGCCTGGCCGAAATAACGTAGGGCAATTCTGAGGTCTTTACTAAACGTTGGTACCACCTTATTGGAGTGCCCCCCACCCCACCCCACATCCCCGTTGCCAAACACGGCGGACTGACATTAACCAGGAAAGGCTATTCTAACTGAAGAGGAATGTTCCCTACGAAAAATAACGTTCGCAGGAAACTAACTCCTATGACTTTCTTCGTATAAGAAACAATTCAACGGCCAGTTTGGCCCACCAATACTACTAAGCAATATCACAAAATTTCTACAGATGTTGATTGGCTCTCTGGCATTATTATTATTTTTATTATTATTATTATTATTATTGTTATTATTATATGGCTCATTTTATATAAGTGCTTTACACTAGTTAGGTATTAAAAAAGTATATGTAATTTTAAACAATCAGTCATTAAAAACTATCTGTAAGTAAACAATCAGTCATTGGTAAAAACAATAAACTTAGTAAAAGAACTAGATTTTATATTATTAAAATGGAAGGTCAGCGTGTAAAATAGTCCTACAGCAATATAGTTAAAAAATTAACAATTATACTGAAGTTTAAAAAGATGCGTTTTAGTCCTTTACTTAAAACTGTTAACATGTGTCATTGTTCTGAGAGCCATTGGCAAATCATTCCACTAGATGGATGCCATTTTGCTGAATGCCCTGCCACTGAAGCTGGAGAGGCGGGTTCTGGGAACTTTAAGTTGCTGTTTTGCGACGGAGCGTTGGTTTTGGCTTAGTTTGTAGAGGCTTGGTAACCAATACTGGTTGAATGTGAGCATAGCGGCGACAACAGGTGACAATACGAGCGGCTATATTTTGTATCCTTTGGAGATGGTCCAGTTACTGAACCGTGACTCCGATGAGAAGAGCACTAGCGTAGTCCAATTTAGTGATCATCAATGATTGCATAAATGTCTTTGTGGCTGAAGATGTCAGGTATTTTTTAATTCACCCTATGGATCCGAGACTTAGGTCTGTAGACCGACACACACACAGCTGATGTGCTTCTCCAGTGTAATGTGCGAGTCAAATTTCACAGCTAGGATTTTTGCGTGAGATGCTGGTATGACGGTACACTCACCAGCCTTAATAGGCTCGTTATTCATGTTAGTTTTCATATTTGGAGTTCCAAAGATAATGGTTTCTGTTTTATCGGCATTTAGCATAAGGAAGTTTTCTTTCATCCATAGTTGTATATCAGCCAAACAGCTCTGAATTTGCTCGATGGTAATAGTAGCGCTATCACAAGCTTTGAATCAGGTGTAGATGTGTGTATCGTCAGCATATAGATGATAGTTCAATCCATGTTGACGAATAATGGCACCCAATGGAGCTGTATGTGCAATACAAATTAATGGTCCCAATACGGAGCCTTTGTAGGACACCAAAATGTCAAAGTTTTACCATCAATAGTGACAGTTTGTATTTGATTGGTCAAATATGAACGGAACCAAGCTAAAGCTGAGTCGGTTACTCCAAACATATTTTCTAGTCTAGCAAGTAGTCGGCCGTGATCTATTGTGTCGAATGCTGCTGACAGATCTAGTAATATCGGCACTCTGATCATATTGTTATCGACGACTCTCATCACATCATTTTATACTCTTACTAACGCTGTCTCTGTTGAACAGAGTGCACTGTAAGCAGATTGTAATAGCTCAGAAAGATTGTGTTCTTTCACATGAGACTGGAATAGGGAAGTCACTACCTTTTTGATGATTTTCGAGACAAATGCTAAATTAGACACTCGACGATAATTCTTCAGATTCACAGGGTATACGTTATGTTTTTTGAGTAGTGGTCTGACTCTGGCACATTTAAATGTGGAAGGCATTACAGCTTGAATTAACGAGTTATTAATAATAATAATAATAATAATAATAATAATAATAATAATAATAATAATAATAATAATAATAATAATAATAATTAGTAACGACATGGACAAATCCCGGAGATGCCACAAAAACTTGGAAAACGCGTTCCCTACAATCTGACTTATAACTTGACTAGCACTCAACTAGTTTTAACGATGATAATTTAGGTGACACAATAATGTCCACGCTGATCGCAGACGAAGATATAAACCGTATTTCGAGAAGGCTGCGGCGCCTTATACCCAAATACATGCCCCTCACTAGCGAAAACTTATAAACGTGGGGTTGCCTAATCAACCCATTTTTTACTCAGACGCTTCAATTTCAAAGAATTCTACGCCAAAAAAGTGTGATCACGTCTGTTGACAATGCTGTTTCAAGGAAACGCCATTTAAATTACTTTATTAGTGCAGTTTTATGTACACCTCACATGTAGGTCAGCCGCGTTCAGTTGCACACCCTGTTAATGCAAAGATGGCATGAAATGCGTGGGAACGCTCGTCCAGCCACTGTGGTTGGAAAGAGCACACACGAACTCATGCATCGAGCACTGATCCAGTCTCCGACGGCGGATATATCCGTGGAGAGCGGGCCCTCTCCAAACCTTTATTACAATGCGATGATTGTGTCTTCTTCAATAGCATCGATAGTGGTGCGTTGTTCAAATGCAAAGCCGATAATATGTGAGATGGATGCTTATATAGCATCACCTTCGTGATTGAGGAGTTTGTTGTTGATGCCATCTACTCCACACGGACGGCCATTCTTTAGAACCATCATTGCTTTTCAAACCGATGCATCTATGTACTTTAAGCCGGCTGTTGCCACTAAGGGACAGCCTTCTCAGCAGGGGATCTCAAGTGCCCAGTTCTCAACCTGACACAGACAGAAAGAATAACACAGTTCTCAATATCACCGCTGGAGTCGTGCGAATTTGAACTGATACAGGAAACTCTGTCATCACGAGAAAAGTGGCAACGCTGATTATGTTGGTGTAAAATTACCGTCTATTTTTACTTCAGATATTAAATAATTTAAGATTATATAATCTTAAAAGAAAGTGATACATGTAAATGGACAGCAGATAAGGTTGAAACATAACGATTGCATGACATGGGTGATGCTTGTCTTCTTCTCCTCAAGACTCTCCGTCAAATTACACATATTATACAGTAATTTAGTGGTGTATCCAAATGTACCAGAAAGCATAATCTTTCTGCTCTAAGGAACATTATACTGGCTATTTTGCAACCAAGTTCATCATGACAGCAACACGTTACAGTTGAATTAGTTTCAAACTATTGTTTTCCCTGTATAGTTATAGTTGCGCAGTTCTTGTAAATCATCTTGTATAGCTTTCCTCTACAGTTGTCTTGACATTGAGACACTGGTATGTCAATGGCTAATGGGTTACACGTGCTATCGGGTGTACTGGGGCCGCGTTCCGTGTCACTTAACTGATGCATGAATCCGATCTGTAACTCAGGTATATAACGTCATGCTTAACTAGGTCACATGTTATATGCTATATGTTAAATGCTGGCGTAACATCCATAATGACGTCAAAATCATAAACACCGTTGCAAAAATAGAGAAGACCGTCAGAAAAGTGTATGGCTTTCATTAATTTACAACTTAATAACCATTCTGCTCAATATTTTGATAAATATTGGATTGGGATGTTGTTACCATGGGCAACATCAGCTCCCTCACCCTCGCTCCCAGTCCCGTCAAATTACTTTTAAAATATACCGCATCTTACCTGTACAATTCACCTTTCCAGAGTGTTCATCCATCATCTGACCTCGTGTGACGTCATAATCAGCTCATAGCGTGTATGATGGCGTCACAATCATTACGTCACAAAGGGTTCCATATAGACCGGTATCAAAACTCAAATAGTCTGACACGTTGTATGAATTGCTTGTCTTTGTAATTCTTTGCTATTTAATAAACATGCTGTTGAATATTTTGAAACTAATTTGACAGGGCGCTGTTGCTGCCTTGGTCAGCAACAGCACCCAGTCAAATTAGTTTCAAAATTTTCAACAGCTTACCCGTGTAGTTGTTTGGAAAATGATAGTCAAGGTGTTCAGAGATCGATCGATCCCAACGCGAGCGAGGTGTGGGTGGAGCTTAGCTATAAATGGGTGGCGCAAAACTAAAAATGGAAAGGTCCATTACGTTGAAATGTGGATTCTGAGAAGTCTAAGTTTATACCTCGATTCTAACACGTGTATAAGTGTGCGAGGCTTATCTAGAAATGGGTGTGGCATTGCTAGAAATGAATCTCTCAGTTATTAAGACTGTTGTTTCTTATTTCCAAAATGGCTGCCGGTATAAATTAGCCAAACACAATTATTGATAGAATTTATTCTTGGCAATGCTATTATGAGTTTCGTATGCTAATTTGACCTTACAGGCGTGTCAAATGCTTGGGCGGATGACACAATGTCTGCATCTATATTAACTAGTGTGGGTTGAAATAGTGATTAGAGTAACCAATGTACACAATGGGAAATGTTTGTTCCGTCCATATATCAACATATTATGGTGCCTCACTTGCTCTCAGACATTGAATATATTGAAACTAATTTGATATGCAACTGTCGTTGCGATTAGTTGTCTATTCTTCTTAAATCATCCAAGAGAATGTTAATTTACTTGGAAATGATGTTTCCTACCATAGTGAGTTTGTTGAAAGGTGTAAGAATCGATTATAGAAAGCCAGCTATGGATTAGAATAACACAGCTAGAAAGCGATAGCGTAGCAATACGCGGCTATAAGCTGTTAACCAATGAGCTTGCTAGTATCCTCAGGATTCCTGTCAGAGCAGACTTCGGTGATTAATTGATATCCAACCGTATCATGATAAGTTATACATATGCAGCTTGGCAGATTCACGTACTGATTGAATTGTGAAAAAGTCTATGCCCGGGAACAGTCTAGGCAAGAATAAGGATTTGCTGTTTTCTTTGGGAAATTTGTTGGCTCCATAGATCTAAAAAGCGTAGATCGCTCGGGATCCTATCACAACCGTCATTTCAGAGTTCAGTATTTTCCCGCCTATGTCGTTTGTATGATAATACCATATTACAAACAAAATCGTACCTTTTTGTTTCATAGTCTAATAAAATGTCAGATTAATACATCCAACCAAATTTTATTTACGATGATAATATATAGATTCTTGTGATTGCCAATTGGTAGCCATTACGCTACTTACAGAGCGCGCGGCAACGTTGGAAACATTTGTGCTCGGCACGATATTATAGACTGTGGTAGTTGAACTGGGTACTAGCTAGAAAAATGAGAAGAGCACTGGGAAACGTCATGATTGACTGATAGTTGTTGACAAGTTGCCATGCTGAAATGGCCCACGGCGCACTGGACAGCTGTTGGTGACAGCTTGCTTCGGCGCGTCATATTCTGAAAATACCTGGTCATGTGGGCGCACTGGTGGTTTACTGAACTGACGTCATCGGCAGTCGCGACACCTAGCACCATAGTAAAGGTATGCGCATGATCACTCTATAGCTATACTACCTCTATGGTTGGCACAGCCTTTTGTTTCGGTGTGCGATTTTGTGGTGCGATATATGACCTATGAGATAAATGACCCATTAGAAAGCTTGCAAAGAAGATCCCACACTCTACACTCGAATACAAGCATTCTATAACGCCCGCCTCCCGCAGACAAACAGAGCTGCAACTAGCGAATCATTCCTTTTTGCCATGTGCAGAGGGGCGCTAGACGGCAATATGGATTTAAAGAAGTACCGCTACCAAGTTCAGCTGTAATGAGGCCTAGCCCTATAGCTAATCGGCTTGAGTCGGGGGCCATATAGTCGCGTTGTGAGAGCAGTTTGATCTTTTCGAGAAGCATCAACACAAGGACGACCACTACCTTGCTTCATCCCATAGCATTAAATTGAGAGATCTAATCTTCAATTCAAGTATCTGACATACTAATCAATTACGTCCCCAGTTGACGTCACAATCTTAATGACTCATAGCTTTGTACCGAAATTCAGAAAGTCCGTCACTCGTGTACGATCGGTATGTCTTTGATGGATTAAACACATTTAATAAACATAATAAAAATATATTTTAATATTTTAAGCAGCACAGCTCCGTCAAATTGGTTTCAAACTATTTAACAGCTTATATTTAAAGTTTCGAAACATCAAATCGATTCCAACACGTATCAAAAGCTGGCTGAGGTTAGCTAGAAATGGGCCGGTATAGCTAAAATGATGTTATATTTATGTTTAAATAAGCCATGTCACAATTGGCAAGTGTCAGGGAAGATAACTGTTGTTGCTTTATTAACCTGCTCAGCACAGAGCTTTCTCTCCAGCCACTTCCTCCATCCCTCCCTCACTCCCTCTCCCTTCCTCCCTCCATCTACCCCCCTCTCTCTCTCTCCCTCCCTCACTCCCTTTTTGCCCATATAGTTGTCTCAAGAAGAATCGCCATGCAATCATAAGCGAGAGAACAGAGAGATTAATTCGCTCTCTTTCAAAAGGGGTTGAAACTGTCACTGGTCAAGGATGGACATTTGCAGGAGAATATCGACAGTGTAAGTGCCAACTATTAACCATTAGAGAGTAGTAGTGACTAACGGCGACAACTGTTGCTAGGTTACGGGTAAGATCACAGTTTATACTAGGATTATTTAGCTGTATACAAATACATTTTGTTAATTGAAATTACCTTTATTTACGGGCCACAATGCGTAATTATCAAATACCAGGCGGTAGCCAAGAAGGATAGTACTTTTAAGCTTGATATTGTGCGTCTTGTACTTAGCCATTTTATAAAGTAAAGGAGATGTTAATTTTCAACTGTAGAAAATCTCCTTTTCTAGTGATCCCAGTAACAACCAAGCACTGAATACAAATCAATACAAATGGCTACAGCGTATTGGATCCGAAAAGTTTAAGAATTTCTCTTGCACCTGTCAACAATAAAAACATCAAACATTGTATGTAGTCCGTGCCCTTCAGTGTGAGTCGAGTAGTCAGAGTGAGGCTATGTGCTGATTAGGACTGTAGCAGGGACAAATTTGTATGCCATCCTTATCAAGGTCGATAATCAGTAAGATATGAAAGCCTAAAAGATGGAGCAACGACGGTAATGGCCACGTGTTGACCTGTCAACTCAGTGATGAGTGCTTACCCCCTTTAAAGGCACAATTTAGTCAGAAAATACAAAATATTCACTTATTAAATGTACATGCAGGCCAGCAGAAGAGTATTTCTGAAAGTGTACCACTAGAAATGACTGGCTAGGTTACTGAGCCAGTCATTTGAGCGGTAACATCTAAAAAATAGGCATTCTCTTGATCTGCAAATGGCCATTCCTCAAGACCACTGCAGAGGAGGGTTTGGCTGGCTTCGTCGTGAAAGGGTTATGCCGTGATCAGCGAAGCCAAGTCAACTGAGCAATGGTTATATAAACTGTTATTTAGGGATGACATAGATGTTCTTCTGCTAATGTGATTACCATGTATTCATGACATATTATATAGCCACATATCGTTTATTTATTTGCGATTAGAATGATCTTTATAACGCTTTATAAGCTGAATATCCGATGTAAGCAGCGGTTTCAGATTTCATAAAAGGAATTTGTAACTTTATTCTAAGTCGGTGAAAATACTGCCACAGTGGCACCCGATAGATTTAGCAGGGATTGAATTTTATACTTTGAAGATAGAGAATACACAAAACAGGTTGTATCTACTACTCCAAGGGAACCCTCAAACAAAAGACCGATTGAAGTCTATATCGGGTGTGCTGTTTTGAAGCAAATCTGAGACTCCATGTGAATGCATGCATCTAGGTTCATTAGTTAAATTCACATCTCTATTAAATCAAATTATCAACCTATGGGCAATTCATTATATTCGTTACAACTACCTCGACAAATAAATACACGTCGAAAGTAACTAGCTACAGAGGCGTATATCGGGCGGATTGTTAGCGTTATATGACTGTGTGCTTCCTCTGAAAAATATAGCCCGAGGATTGCTGCAAAATAAACTCTCGTAACCAACTTTCATAAAACATAAAGATTATAATATCATGTCACTGGGTTTTTTTTTTTTAACGAGTACAGGTATTGTAGGATTAAATATAGGTGGAAAGAAAACTTAACTATCTTACCATTAACGCAGTGTCGGCTTAAGCTGTTGCGAGGCTCTAGGCTGGAGACCCTAAGGGTTCGATTTTTAAATCTAGACGCTCTGAGATGTAAGCTGAGGCCTGTTTGGCATAACTTTATTAGTTATTAATTGGTCAAGATTTTCAAGAGAATTATAATTTTTAAAGGCTAAGTGAAGACAATTTTTGTAAATTTAACAGTGAACTTTACGAAAATAGCGTTCTCTCGTCATGCAGATTAACATTCCCCCGCTGCATAATTCGCTTGACCATCAACGTAGTATTAAATGGATAATAAGATTCACGTCTTTGCGTAGGCAATGTTCATTTGCAGGTCAAGAGAAGAATATTTTTGAAAATGTGTGACTGGAGTGACTGGCTCGGTTGCCATTCATTCAAGTGGTAAAATTTCAAAAAAATACTCATTACTGTAGTGTAGATGGTACCAAGTGCGTATCTTCATTGCGTTATGTAGTTTATAGAAAAAGCATCACAATTTTTGTAGGGACCCCCTCCCCCACATTAACTCTTTCGTGACGAAACCGGCCAAAACCGGCCTCTATAGTGGTTTTGAGTAATGTCCATTTACAGGTCAAGAGAAGACTATTTTTGAAATTTTACCATTGAAATGACCGGCTCGGTAACCGAGCCAGTAATTACAGTGGTACATTTTCAAAAATAGTCTTCTCTTGGCCTGCAAATGGGCATTCAATAAGTAAATATTAAAATTTTTCGAAGAAATTCAGTCATTAAAAGTTTAAGCGTGAGCCCCTAGGCTGTAGCCTAAGTAGCCTAGTGGGTAATCCGGGCCTGCATTAAGCATTTTATGACGAAGCCTGCCCAAACCGGCCTCGAGAAATGTCCATTGGCAGGCCAAGACTATTTTTGACAATTTACCACTGGAATGATTGGCTCGGTAACCCAGCGAGCCATTCCAGTGGTCAATTAAAAAAAATAGCCTTCACTTGGCCTGCAAATAGGCATTCAATAAGAAAATATTTTTATTTTTCCCCCAAATTTAATCATTAAAGGGTTAATGTAAGTTTGATAATAAGAAAATCAAAGAATGTGCTTATTGAATGTCCATTTACAGGCCAAAAGAAGACTATTTTAAAATTTTACCACTGGAATGACTGGCTCGGTTATCGAGCCAGTCATTCCTGTGGTAGACTGTCAAAATATTCGTCTCTTGGCCTGCAAATGGACATTCCTCAAGGCCACTGAATTGGCCGGTTTTGGCCGGAGTCGTCAAGAAAGGGTTAAAACATCATTGAAAGATCACGGTGACGGTGTTCTTAGAACTCGATGTCAATTATTAGAAATCCAATGATTAAATCTGTCATTCATGGTATGTTGTGTGATTCCTCACTCGAGTTAGCGATACTTAATTTCCCCAAAGTCTGGGAAGTGTAATTGAAGCCATACATGTGGTTGGGAAACAATAGCCAGAGACGATGAGTTGATAGCTGCGCTTAGATTTATGCTAAAATGATCTGTACTCATTATTAAATGGAACAATCGCCATTCATTTTTCTATCATTTCTCTAGCATTTCCCTCAGGAAACGTGAATGCTTGCTGTAATGCTGGAACACAACCGCTACTACTACTACTACTACTACTACTACTACTACTACTACTACTACTACTACTACTACTACTGCTGCTGCTGCTGCTGCTGCTACTACTACTACTACTACTGCTGCTGCTGCTGCTACTACTACTACTACTACTTTAATTTTTTGAAAATCCGACGTTGACGCAGTTCACGGAGGAACCCCTTTAAAATGGGCTTACAAACCCCCATACAAAATCAGATGAAATAGCAGGCTTTATTAATAAAATATCAATAGAAACCTAACATATCAAAACAGTGCAAGCTAAAATAATCTATTATCATATACCACAACCGTGGCCTAACTATACACCTGTGCAAAAGTTAAGCACCACCCTATTTTTACGCACATGCGAGGGTATATTCATGTGCTATGAAGAAAGCAATAGCATAAACATTTATGTACCCATCCATCTTAGTGCAAGAGGTAATAATGCAACTAGAGGAATGCTGATTATGATGGTGGGGAAACACTGTATGTTTTGTTTGAACTTGAAAACGAGGCCTGAATATGGTTACGTTGACACAACTGACAACTATTGCCCTACAGTTGACGGCCTGGACACGACGTCTCATGCTGGTCACCAACCGACTGATACGCCATTGTGGTATTCGTTGCCATTCAAGATGGAGTGCGTCTGTTAATTCCTGTAGGTTCTGCACAGGAGGATCCCTCCTTCTCACCATGTTTCCCAGAATGTCCCAGATATGCTCAATAGGGTTCATGTCAGGGCTCCTTGCTGGCCATGGTAGGGTTTCGATGGCATTCTGGCGGAGGTATTCATGCACAGCTCTAGCACGATGTGGTCGGGCGTTGTCATCCATGAATATAGGGTGGGTTCAAGGTGCATGATTTACAAAATGAGGGACCACAACTCTATCCAGTATGGAATCTTGATATCTTTGTCCATTTAGTGTTCCAGGTACAGTCAACAGATCCAGCTTACAATCAAATGAGATGCACCCCAATATCATAACGGAACCTCCACCAAATGGAACTTCTTCCATGATGTTACGTTGGTCGTACGCCGTGCGTCTGGACCTCCATACACGAGTTCGACCATATGTGGCATGAAGCAGGAACCGACTTTCATCGGACCAGTGTACCCGTCTCCAGGATCTCATGTTCCAGTGTCTTCTTTCGTTGCACCACCTCAGACGCTCCTCTTTGTGGTGTGCAGTGAGGAGAGGACGTCTGACAGGTCTCCTAGCTTTCATGCCAGCAGCATACAGTCTCCTTTTGACGGTAGACATTGACACTCTATTGCGCGTTTCCCATTGCTGGCTGAGCACTCTGCTGTTGGTGAATGGAGATCTCCTAACAAGGCGTACTAGGGCTCGATCATCACGGGCAGTAGTCTTCTTCGGTCTTCCAGATCTAGGCCTGTCCTTCACCTCGTTAGTTTGCCCATGTTTTGCAATCAAACGGCTGATTACAGTATGGTTAATGTTCAGCTGTCTGCCAATCTCTCTTCATGACATACCAGTGGTATGCATGCCTATGATTTGCCATTTCACACGATCACTTAACCTTCGTCTTGCCATAGCGGTTCACAATCAAGAGCTAATTCTCTCTGTACAAATAAACCACGGTCATGAACACAAAATTCCTAATCTTGTCGCCTAAATCTGTATGTAATGTTCTACACCTCAAACTGGACTTTTACATAACTGAACACGTGTGCTGTTTCCCGCCACGCACGGACATCAAGCGGCGTGAAGTCATGCATGCATGTGCATTTCGTACTTGGAATTATGTCAGCTAACGCGAGGCCAAAAAGTATGGCAGCCTAGTTGTACCATCATGTTTCTACGTTCTATTGTTTTTGCTGGTGCTTAACTTTTGCACAGGTGTATACATAGAAAACACAATTAATAAAGAGCTGATAACATAACATAATTCAACAAAGCCATTACTATTTGCACACCGTGCGGTAGTAGGCCAAAATTGTGAGCATAGCTAACCAACAAGTGGTAAAGCGACTCATCAATAATTAGCAGTAAGCTACTGCTACTCATTGACGCCATTGAGCCGATTCATGACCGACAGGCTAAGTAAATCATATGTAGTTTAAGGTAGCACACCGTATAGTAGTAGGGCCAAATGGCGAAAGCAGCTCGCCAACAAGTGGCGAGGTGACTCGTCAATAAGTAACAAAAGGTCACTCATTGACGCCAGTTAGCCGATTCTTAAATGCCAGGCGGACGTAGTAGCCTTTACGTAATATAATACACAAAGCAAAAGTATACAAACTATGACTACATAGATGGCGCTTTGGGTTCACATTCTAAATTTACTTCATTGTAAGTTTTTGCAAATTACCCTGGAACAAATACACCTACAGTAAACATTTACAACAGGATGCTAATTGTAAGATATCACACTCTGTTAACTTGAAAATCCGATCCCCTCCAGAATATTGACATAATGCTCATTTGATATTTAAATATACTGATTCCCAAGGTTAGGGTATTCGTCAAGATTAGAGTCTCCTAAAACTTTAAAATCTTAAAATAAAAGCAATTAAATTAAATTAAAATAGCATTTATCAATATACAGCAAGCAGCGAGTGCGCTAGCTTATACAAGTTCCGCTTCTGATATTTTTAGATATCCGTATTCAGTTGATACTAGACCAGTTTTGCACCATACGTCTTTAAATCTACTTTCACTCCCATGTTCTACTAGAATTCACAATCAGTGCAGTTTATCAACAATGATCGATATATAGCTTGCATGGCTCTTTGATGGTTGTTGCCGGTTTTATCCCTGTCCTCTGAACACCGATGCTTCCAGATGGCACACACTCCTACAGATAACAGGGTTATTAACACTTCTTTCTCCTTGCTATTAATGATTCGTCCGATAGTTGAGCAATCTTTGAACAAATTTGTTTCAGCCACTAAATTCACATGTTTGGTTCCAAATTTAGCAAGGAGCATATTGATATATATCCCAAAAGCCTGTAGTTATGCGACACTGAGTAAATAGATGGTCTATTGTTTCTTCCTCGGTATTACATAATAAGCACCGGTCTGTACTTGTTATTTTGCACATATAAGTCAGATGGCCGACATAGAGCCTTCGATCGAGTAATCGCCATGCCAGGTCCCATGCGTTTGCTGGTAGACAAGGTAGATGTATTGTTTTCCACGCATTTTCCAGTTCTTTGGCGTGAATCCTAAAGTGTTCCAATGCCTAACTGCAATAGGCGACTGTCTCCGACTTTGCATTAGCATTCCATACCATTCTCTAGATGCCATGTTGTATTTTATATGCTCTGACTTAAATACTAATGTTGGTTGCAACATCTCTCTGTTTCCACGTGCTTTCGGAAATTTGTACCATTCACCAGGTATTGCATTCTTTATTCTAAGAAATAAGCGTTGGACATCAATATGCCTCATGGATGTTGCTCTTGCTACATCCTGCATCGCTATCCATTTGCGAGATTTTGGATTAACTAAATCACGTAAATATTGAATGCCATTTTTGGCCATAAAGGGCAAATATAATACAGCATCATTATCACAAATCAACTCGTTGCCCCAAAGACGTTGCTCTAAGGCATCGTCCCAACAACTGGGTTGAAGCATTGATTGTGTAAATATTTGTAAAGCTTCGAGCTGTTCTTTATATACGTTTGGTATCTTCTGATGGTTAGGTGGCAGTTTATTGCACAAAAATAAACATTCTACTGGAAAGGGATCTACATACCTTTGTATACGTGTCGTTGCAACACTTGACCAAGATGAGATTGAAGTGAGTAACGTATTCAAGAATTTCAGTTTTAGCGAAGCACACTTTGCTAAAACATTAACCAAATCCAGGCCTCCATCATGCTTTTCATTGGTGAGGATTGACTGCAATACTAAATGGGCTTTGTCCTCCCATAAGAAGGACAAAAGTAACGTGTTGATCTTTGACTCGACTGATTTGGGCATATCAACTACAGAAGCGGTATACCACAGTCCAGATAAAATTAAATTATTAAGGACAAATGTCCTGCCAAATACAGTTAGGCGACGTCATTTCCAATTTACTAATGCACACTTTAGCTTGGATAGCCTTTCTTCTCAGTTTATTATTACTTCTTGTTCTCTACTAAAGTAAATACCCAAAATCGTTATGACATCATCTGACCAGTTAATATCCATAACATTGCCAGTTCTGTCCTTCCAAATGCACAAAAATAATCCCATAGATTTGTCTCTATTGACCTTAAGCCCTCATGCCTTTTGAAAATCTGATAATACTCCATTTAAAATTCTAAAATCTGAATTTTTACCTGCAAACACTGTCGTATCATCTGCATATTAAGACACCTTTAGTGGCCTTTCTACGCCATGTATACATATACCCTGAAAATCATTACTTTCCCTCAATGTGGCCGCAACGATTCCATAGCTATGACGAATAGAAGCCGAGACAATGAGCAACCCTGTCTGACGCCTCGTTCCAACACTACAGGTTGATATAGATGATTATTTACTAATTAGCAACTTGTTATATCAGTATATAAAATATTGACCCATTTAATAAATCTGGAACCAAAGCCAATATGGTCTAAAGACTTAAACAAGAAATTCAAGTCTGTCAAACGCCTTCTTGTTATCAAGTGCTATTATTGCTGCTGGGATGCAATTCCGTTCAACTAATTGAATAAGGTCTCGTATAAGCAATGTGTTGTTTAATATTGTTCTTCCTGGTACAGAGCATGTTTGATCATCATCAATTACTTTGCCTAGGACTGCGCCAAGTTTTAATGTTAGTGCCCGAGAAATAATCTTATAGTCTACACAGAGTAGAGAGATTGGTCTATAATTCTGTATTTTATTTCTGTCACCCCTCTTGTATATAAGCCGAACATATGCTTGGGCCATCGATGGCGGGAGATGCCCTTGTTTAGCTAGCTGCTATTTCTTCTAATACTGGACCAAATATGTGCCAGAATGTTTGATAAAATTCGACGGGAAGTCCGTCGCAGCCAGGAGACTTTTCTAACTTCATACCTTTGAGGAATTTTGTCAAATCATCAATTGTTAGTGATTGGTCACAACTTTCGCGACATGCATCTGGAAGTCTTTGCGTTATATTAGCAAAAATATATCTAGTTGCAGTTTCATCACTTCCCTCAGATTTATACAATGATTTGTAAAATGTGGATACTGTTTCCATCATCTCTGCATTTGAGGACACTGATACACCATCATTAGTCTTCAGTGAGCGCATTAATTTCTCCATACCTCTTGCTTTTTCCAAGTTACAAAAGTAACGTGTAGGCTTTTCACCCTCGGTGTGCATTTGTGCTCTTGCCCTTATTTTGGCCCCATCAAACTGATATTGCTCTATTTCATTTAGTCTACCTTTTAATTTAACTAATAGTTCGTAATAATTATATTCTCCATCATTAATTTTCTTAATCATTTTACACACCGACCACTGAAGCGCCTTTTTATGCTTTCGCATTTCTCGTGCTTTCCTGATGGAATACTGCCTTGAAATATGTTTCAGGTCGGATTTAACATCCTCCCACCAGTCTGGTATACATTCATACAAACTTCTCTTTTCATCCCAATGCCTCCAACAACTTTCTACACATTTGCGATAGCAACTATCTCGTACCAACGCTACATTTAGTTTCCAAAATCCATCTCCTCGTTTGATCCAGTCAGCATTGTCTAATGTGATGAAAAACATATTGTGATCAGAGAAAGTTACTGGTTTTATGTTAGTTTTACACATGTAACCTTTCAATGATCGTTCTACATAGATCCTGTCCAATCTGGATGCTTTCTTTCCATCGGTTGAAAACCAAGTAAAGTCCCTGCCCTCTGGATTTTCAATCCGATAAGTGCCTAACAAGCTTTTATATTCACAGATGTGTTTCAAAATATTATGAGATGTGTCATTAAAATTAGACCTAGCATCTCTGTCTTTAGCTTCATCTAATATGCAATTAAAGTCACCGCCAATAATTAGGTTTTCAGGCGTTCTGTCTTGAATTATTGTGGAAACATCATTTAGAAATTCACGACGCAATTGATGAGAGGTTGGCGCATAAAGGCACATCAAATTTAACCTTGTGTTTAGTACATCAATTGATACACAAATCCATCGTCCATTTGTATCTGATGACGATGATAAAACATCAACATAATTGAGACAGCAGGGCAGGATATGAATGGCCACTACCGCGCTATTATCTTGTGATAAAGAATAACAAATCTGCCCTTTTGAAATATCTTTGAGAGATTCATACACTGAATTTTTGTCTCCTGTAGAAAAGCAATATCAACTCTCTCATTTGCTAATTCTTCAAGTGGTGCTGCTTGAATTCGGTATTTAATCCTCTGCAATTGATGGTGCAGATAATCATAATTTGTAAAATGATATTTACAACCGCCATCATTAGATTAACTAGATTTGGGTATTCTAGCTCGTTTCTTAGACCATTTACCTAATTTGCCTGCGAATTCAATATTTCCTTGTTCTACCACAGACAAATATTCATATTTGGAAATATCAGAATCATGGCGCAGTAGACGATATTTAATGCCTCGCCATTACATGGGGCATTAACACTTCACCACCTTCTGATCGGTACATTACCATTTCATCTTTCATCTGTGAACTCTGTGTTTGTATTGACACATCTGATTCTGCAACTGACATTGTATCATCATCCATATCATTTACTTCAATCTCAGATTCTGAGCTATTGTCTTCTTTCTGGCGCTTACTGCCACTTGACTTACATTTGGCAGGAGCATCATTTACCATATCTTCAAGCTGACTTAAATCAAGTGGGCTTAGCGGAAAATCGACTGAACTTTCCGTCTTCTGAGTCCTAAACTTAATCTGTCCTAATTTTAATTCATCTTCTAAGGAATTGTAAACTGGCTCTTCTGTAAGATCATCATTTTCCTGCGTGTCTTTTACAGCAACGTTTGGCTCCACTGCATTTTGAGTATTTTCTTGTCTTAAGGTTATACCCTCCACTAATACATGAATTTCATCAACTGTAGTTACTTTAACAGGATTTGATGATTTGTTTGTGTCATTTACAGTGGCATGAACCAAAACAACAGCTTCCGTAGCGGTTGCTTCAGAAGCATTTGACTCAGTTGCATCCTTTAATGGGCGATTATCTCCTGATACTGAGGGCTTGTTTTGATTTTTTGGACAGCGCCATTTAAAATGGTCAACTGAACCACAGAGCAAACATTTATTTCTATTTGGGCAATCTGTTGCCAAATGGTCAGTACTTAGGCAGATCCGGCATTCTTTAATTTGCCCTCTATACCATAAGGGCAGGACAAAGCTGCCATCAAGCGTCAATCTGCTTGGTAAAGGGCTATCCACTTTATCAAACCAAATACGTCTTACACCGTTTTCTAGCGTTCTGTCAAAGGGATACGTTTCCCGTTCAATCTTTTGCACTTTGCCATACTTCTTGAATTCACTCATGATTTTGTCATCTGGAATTTCTAGTGGAACTTTCATCTTCACTAGCAACCTATCTGACTCGATTTCCTCTACGTTACAAACTTCACCTTTTAAAATAAGAACATCTTCCAGAAGCTTTTCCTTGACCCCCTCATTTGACACTGTTACATTCCATACAGTTTTAGTAACATTGATAAGCCCCTGCAAAGTAGCAGGTCCCGCGCCAACAACGTCTTTTAACCCATGATACACGTCGATAACCGTGACACCCCACCCCTTAGTTGTTATTTTAAGGCTTAGGGTACGCTTATAGGTTGCCATGGTGGTTTATCAAAGGAGGAACCCCATACTACTACAATATACAATAAATATATACTTATATAACACCAGGACGTCAGGGAAAGAGCTAAACACTAAATAAATAGTGCCCCCTTTTGAAACCCTGACGTCTACCAACAAATATACGAATAGAGAGTACAGTCGTATATTTGTTAGTTTGAACCACTTTCTAAGTAGTTCACTAACACCTAGGCGATTAAAGTATACTAACAAATATATGAATAGATAGTACAGTCATATATTTCTTAGTCTGTTCGAGTTGACCGGGGACAGCCAACTGACTATAAGGATTTATATAGTTAAAGAACTAGGCTTGTGCTTACAAATGACAAAGGAATTAAATCCACTCACTCAAGCGATCTTGCCAAATATAATGCGCTAGCCTACTAACTATAGAAATAGCAGACTGGCGCGGGGAGAAATGTATTGCATTTACCACAGTAAGAGGAGCCCTATTAAATGGCGGAAACCGCCAGCTAAGAGGAATGCCTTTCGAAAATGGAGACACAAAATGCGCTCCAACCAAGACAAGAATCTACAAATTAAACATAAAGTTTGAAAGGAAATACTACTACGAAATATATGTATAAAATCTCTCTACAAAATCGCGCTAGAAACTAGTAAATTCGGGCAGCAATTGCAGAGCTAAATAAAAGCGTGCGTTCACTACTACTACTACTACTACTACTACTACTACTACTACTACTACTACTACTACTACTACTACTACTACTACTACTACTACTACTACTACTACTACTACTACTACTACCACCACTACTACTACTACTACTACTACTACTACTACTACTACTACTACTACTACTACTACTACTACCACTACTACCACTACTACTACTACTACTACTACTACTACTACTACTACTACTACTACTACTACTACTACAATTGTTTTGTGTTGAAAATCCGACGCTGACGATGTCGGATACACTTCACGGAGGAACTCCTTTAAAAAGGCTTGCTTACTACTACTACTACTACTACTACTACTACTACTACTACTACTACTACTACTACTACTACTACTACTACTACTACTACTACTGATTTTCCGAAAGCCCTTTAACTGCTATGTACTTATGTATGTAAGTGTAAGTGACCCCTGAGGCTGATTGTGTGATCGGATTACGTAGGCGTCTGTGCTGTCCTGCAAGGAATGCCCGCCCTCCCTGGACAGCGTGGAAGCGTGTGTGATGACGTCCGCGAAGAAGACTGCCGTCGTCGCGCATGCGCACTGTGTTCAAAATTGTCCAAAACAGCCTAAATATGGGGTGAATGGAACCTGGAATCAGGGACTCGATAGATCAAACCAATAACCTCTTCGCATAAGGAGAAAGAGCAGCGGCGTACAGCAGAGTGCGAGGCGGGGAGCCTATGTGTCTCGTGTAGCTGGCGCTGCTAGCTGCACCATTAGCCAGCTTTTGCTTCAAGTAGACCCCAACGCAGAGGCTAACCAACAGTGTTATCTACAAACTTCAGACATGGGCAATTTGGCCATGCCCAATTTTAGGGCCCTGCTGACGGACAAGTGTGATGTATTTAAATTAAAGTTACAACACCACCTTTGACCGTGGAAGATCCTTCAGCCACCAGGCTCCGCAACAACAACATCTGTCGAAAACTGACATCATCAGCCACATCTGAGCTAAGATGTGGATACACAGAGTACTGACGTGACAAACTAAGTTGCAATCAGCGACTACAAGCCTCAGCTGCATGGGCCGTATGCAGCAGACAGAATGCGAGCGTGACACCTTCAGACCGCGGGAGAAGCGGCATCGGCACCCGCAATCTGTTGCCGCAACGAAGTGTAAATAGTTTACGGTTCTCCTCACTTCAGATTCATCTCGTCATGCTCATCAATTGACTTTGTTCACCGTGTGTTTTAATTATGTCTGAGCGCTGCATACCGCGCTTTACACGTTCACCATGTACTCTGTCTGCACTTATATTCGTCGTACTAGGTATATGCGCTGATGACCATATTGTTATTTTCACCATCCATTGTACTTGACTGTGCCCGTTGCCGATTTATCTCTTGGATCGCACTGACGAGCTGCTTCATGGTGAACTGAAAACTGCCTTAAATATTAAATGTTAAATTCTGTATGCTCTTTGTGCTCCGCTTTTCGTGTTAAATGAGTCCTGAACATCCACATCCGCCGAAAACATACTAATGCACGTGTAACCAGCTAACTAACTGTGACTTTCTTTTACACTCCTTTTAATCATATTCCGCTTCTAATTGTATACAATATATGATACATGTATAAATCATTTTACAGATCAAATTGTGTTCGAATCCGTCCTATCCTCAACCTGATAACCAGCTTTTTGGCACAGCCACCCGCTACTTGTTGTACCATTCTACTCAAACACATTTCAAGTAGGATTATAAGCTGCGTAAATAACCACATCTTATACCCGTAACGTTACAACCACCACAAGCAAACAGGTAGGATCCTCTTTCCTCTCCTCCCTGGTCGCAAACAGGCTCTGGCTGAAAGGTTAGGTAGGTAGAAATAGCGTAGTCTTCCTTCGTGTCCACATAGCGGCGTCTTGATTTGGGCGAAGACGCATGCCGCTCTGCCCTCTCGTTGAGAAGTCAGGAATAACATGGCTGCATGTGCTGCAGCAATTTTTTGTTTGCTTTTACTGTTGTAGTAGTTCTATAATTGTGTTAGTAACTATAATATTCGCATACACCCGCTGTCTTGCTAGATAACTGTTTTAGATATACGTGCTTGCATATGCTCTCTTTAAGAGACATATTCAAGTGGCACCGTATAACTGATTTACTTTTACCCTCCATCTGGCGTATCTGTAAAGTATTAGTTTTTTACGCTCGAACCTTTATTCTAAATTCCTGGCAATGCACCAGGATACGATCGTCTTCCCGTCTCCTTCGTTTATGCCATCTTGTAAAACCTCATAAAGGCAACGACCGCTCACTAGTTCACCATATCTACAGTAGTGCTCTAAACCGCTTCTCTGAGGGAGGCTATTCAGAGTGGATCACCTCCCCTGCTTTCTCTCTCTTTTTTCATTTCTTTCGTCTTTCGTGGATTTGTGTGCAACTCTAAAGCCATAGGCCAGCCAAACGTTAGTTTAGGCTTCTCGTTAGAACCTCCTGCCGCTCGGGAGCTCTCTCTCTCTCTCTCACTCTCTGATTTTCGCTGATGAAATATTTTTGTATAGTATTCCCTGCGTTCGAGAGACTGAGCCGCCTAAAATCAGTTAGATCTGGATACTAAATAGTGATAAGTCAGGAATAGAACCTAAAATAGGCCTCAAATTTCTAACACGCATTCACCTCACGCTGTAGGGCTAATTCTTCATTCACGGGGTCTGTTTAGGCAAGCAGGAACATCTCTTGTATCTTCATATTTACGCTAAATATCCGTATAACCTCTTATACATATCTGTATATGTACAGCCATTCCAAATGTTCTTGGAATTCACGTCCTAAAACCAGTGAAACTTACAAACCGCTAGAAGGAACAATCCAGCCCTTTAAACCAACACTTTGGGCAAAAGCAAGAGTCATTTGTAAACTTCCTTCTGATCTCTTTGCTATAATAGAATTGGAAGGACCACCACTAACCAACATGGCATCTCGTGAGGATGACCTACACAGCGCGATCGAGTTCAACTGGGGGAAAAGCCTCGGCTCTGTTTCTATATGGCCCACATGTCTCCTCTATAGATGCAGCAGCCGCTCTGGTCTGCAAATTTGTGTAGGGGAGGAGAAGCACATTAGGGGTGGGGTGGTGGTGGTGTTGGTTGGGGTAGGGCGGAGGAGGGGGTGGGGTGAATTGACGTGTCTCATCCTCAAACCAGCAGCGGGGAGCACATGAATGACTCTGAACACCGCCGACCATTCGACAACCGCCACCATGACGACCAGGCCATCACTGCAGCCGACCACACGATGCCTGCAAGCGCTTGCCTTCGCCAGCCGCCCTCCCCATCCCTCTTGTTCGCCGGGACAGAGACAAGCACCGCCAGGTGGACAACTGTCGCAATATTTCTCAGCCGTCGACGGCTAACACTGACAGGATCCCAATTTTAACATATCGGTGGATTATTCTCATTATGTGTAAATAATTCATACTTTAAAGCTAATATTTACTTTTTATTTAAAATCTTTTTATTTAGGTTTTGAACATTGATGTACCAATCGGCACCTCAATTCCAGTGTATGCAAGTATGTATGATGTATATATGATTATTGTAAGCTGTATGCAATTAAGCTATTTCGGCTGGAATGTGTAGCTGCCAAATGAAAGAGTATTGAAGGAGGGCATAACCTGTAATGGAGATGTATAATTTTAGATTTAAATCGTGCGTTCTAGATTTTCGTTAACAAATGTGTTTGTGATTTAGACATTGATGGCACCAACTTGGCCGATCCTGGACCAAAGCATTTACTTGGGTATTCATATAGATTACCATAGTTTACAGCTCTTATCATCCGGCTCAGGTTATAATTGCATTGCCAGCCCCGTTATTCGTACATGATCCAGGATGCCAGTTTTGGCATATTGATACCATCTGGGAACATAAAACCTAATGCTGCTTTTGATATATCTAGCGTATCTGGACAACAAATCAGCATGATTAACTTTTCTGGAGAGTAGTTCCGTGCCGGTATATCAATGATTGTACATGTGTGGTGCTTTGCGGAAAAGCTATTAAAGCCACATGTAAATAAAACATCATCGGTGAATTTCACAAATCACATTGCCAATAACCATATAGTTCTAATGAAATATAGAGAATATTGACCACCCTTAATTAAATGTTATGAGTATCCCTAAAGCCAATATTCATCAATGTTACTGTTTTGCTGGAGACCCAATAACTGCTATGTACATGTAATCGAGAAACCTCTAAAATGTAATATGCATGGATGCAATTTTTGCTAAAACCCAACCCAATCTTCATCTAATTGAAACAGTTTAGTTAAATTACCGAATCACAATCTCAGCTTCTCATAAAAGTTACTATTTTGAAAAAATTCTATTAACTGTACATCTACATTTCTGAGGTTATTATTCATCATTGCCCCTGTTATACCGATGGTCCATTAATTACAAATCTAACAGAAGAATAAAAATTGACATTCACGAATCATGTTACCAATTGAGGAATCCGTTCTGTTAATCAAGTGTATTTAATCTATATTTTCACGTGTAGGCTAACGGCAAAATCATAATGACATATTATTTGTCATGAAACTCAAAAAATCCATCAGGTGCACGAATTATATGGATTTGATGAGTTTACAATGTAATAAACATTGTGTTGAATATTTTGAAACTAATTTGACTGGGAGCTGGCAGTCAAACTCGTTTCAAAGTATTCAACAGTCCCTGTATAGTTACATTAAATTTGGAAGTATGGTAATTCAGGTTTCAAAGTATATAAATCTATCCCAGCACGCGCAAAACGTTGGCGGAGCTTAGCTAAAAATTATTCCCTTTAATCAGGAGATATTATCTTATGACCACCATTATTTTGCCAAAAGTGGAATTAAGCTAATACTCATCAATAATCACAGTTTTCCGAAAATGCAACTACGTTACAATTATATAAATAAACATGTAACGTATTCTGGTAGCCTCTGAAACGTGTATTCCGCAATGTCATGTCTATCAGCTAAATAGTCGGTCGGTCGGTCGGTCGGTCGGTCGGTCGGTCGGTCGGTCGGTCGGTCGGTCTGTCTGTCTGTCTGTCTGTCTTTACATTGAAAAAACCGCATTGGCACAGGAATTTAATTAAAAATCTCTTTGCCTAAATTTGTCCTATCGAGACCAAGTTTAGATTTACTTAGAGTGGTCCCCCCTTGAGATTAGTTGGGGTAGAGTGAATTAATCAGTACGTCGCTTTAACAGGTAACGGCTGGGATTGATCCTACATTATAGAGAAATCACACACACGAATGCACACACATACACATACGCACGCACGCACGCACGCACGCACGCACGCACGCACGCACGCACGCACGCACGCACGCACGCACGCACGCACGCACGCACGCACGCACACATCTGAACGAATGCACGAATGCATGCAATAATACATGCACACAGTAATACATGCACGAATGCACGCAAAAATGCATGCATGAACGCATGCACGAACGGACGCACGAATGCATGCACGCACACACCAAGGCACTAATGTACTCACGAATTAATGCACCCACAGCCACATACACACGCACACATAAACCCACGCAAGTATAGATGCACACACGTACGGATGTACGAGCACACACCCACACACATACACACATACGAACAAACGCCCGGACGTACGAACAAACGAACGCATGCACGAACGAACGAACGAACGAACGAACACACGCAAACATACACACACGCACGCACGCTTTTGCAGACACATAATTAAAAGATGTCCTACGGATATGATTTCATGTTTCCCCACCATTGATTTTGGTTGGGATTAGATTTATTTAAGAATAGGTAGGGAGGGATGAAACCTTGTCATTGTTATCAGGAACTATACGGTCTAACTTTGATCTTACTAGCAAATCTTTCAGGTTTGGATTTCTATTGTAAGCTATTACTGGTCGTGCTTTGATCGGTTCCTTTAATTTAGATTGCAACTGTGAATATTCGTCTTTCATGGTTTTCGCTAATTCAACATTACGTCTATTGTATATGAGTTGAAATGGGATAATTTTGTTCTTTTGTGATATTCCCGAATCTACATTTATTCCAAATGGTGCTTTTGTTTGGAGTGTTCTAATCTAATGGCCCTCTCGGATTTTACGAAACGAACTCGTTTCTTCCTCACTATCGAAGGTCGGAATCTGTTCTATTGGCATGATTACAAAATGATGTTCAACTGAATGATCGGGAAGTTGGAAATGTTGAGCAATTGGCGTATCTGCTGAGGTGTTAATATCAGAAACGTGGCGTCTAGCACGCACTCTAAATGCATTTTTTGTTTCACCAACATACTGTTTCTGGCAAAGGGCACAATTGACCAAATAGACTACATTCTCAGAATCACAATGCATATTAGTTCGGATATGATATTCATTTTTAGTTTGAAAGCTCAGGAATGTTTGTTGATGTACAATATAGTTGTTTACTTTGCATCTATTTTTGTCGCATTTAGAAACTGATCCATCGCACATGATTGGTTTATTGTGTTTAATTTGGACAGGTTCAAACTCGGGTCCGCTATGAGGTTTTAGATTTTCAAGCTCATTGATGGTGTCTGCTTTAATTTTTCGAAGAAAACGGGCTGAATAGCCTCGTGCTTTCAAAGCATCAAACAGAGTAGAGCATGCACTATTCAGATTTTGCCTGTTGCTAGAGTTTCGAAAAAATCTTATGATTTGCGATTTGATCAAACCTTTAAATGTGTGTGGAGGATGAAATGATTGTTTGTGAAGCAGCTGATGTGAGTCTGTTGGCTTAAAGAATACTTTATATTCTAATTTTCCAGAGGAATCAAATTGAGGACCCTTATAGATCGTGACATCTAAAAAGTCAACCGATGTTCCACTAATAGTAGCTTTTAGCTTGATGTTTGAATCTTGGTTATTTAAAATGCGAAAAAATTCCAAAAAGTCTTCTTCTGAATGTTGCCAAACTATGAAGATGTCATCTAGATATCTGAGGTAAAGAAGAGGCTTTTTGGTTGATTTGTTCAGTGCCTCCTCTTCCCACTCCGCAACATAAATCGTGGCAAAATTTGGGCTGAATCGTTTACCCATTGCGCATCCACAGATTTGAAGGTAATTTTCACCATTAAATTGGAAATCGTTTCCTTTAAGACTTAGCTCTAATAATTTTAGAATTTCCGTGTCTGGTCGATCTGGATCAGGAAATTTGACAAAAGAATTCTTAATAGCATTGACTCCAGCATCAATATCTATATTGGTATACATAGCATCTATGTCTAATGTGACTAAATATGCATCTTTCGGAACTGACAATTTGGATAACTTTGAAAGAAAGTGTTCTGTGTTCTTGAGAAAGCTCTTGTGTCTATTAGCAATGGGCTTTAAATAGTAATCAATATATTCTGAAATGCCATAAGACTCACTGCCACAGTCTGAAATGATGGGTCGTCCAGGTGGTGTCAATGGATCTAACCAGGTGCTGATAGGTTTATGGATTTTAGGCAAGATATAAAATGTCCGATTTTGTGGACTATTCTCACCTAGCAGATACTTTAGCTGTTTCTTGTCGATGTACTTATCTGTATGCAATGAATTAAGTATTTCAATGAAATTTTGTCGGTTTTGAGGCCAAATTAAATTATCAAGTTTTCTGTAATGCCTGGTGTTAGTTAACTGCCTTTCGGCCTCGCGGATGTAGTTTTCTCTAGACATAATCACAGTTGCTGAACCTTTATCGGTTGGTTTTATAATAATATTTTGATTTCTACGTAATTTGTTGATAGCCTGTCATTCGAGAAATGAAAGGTTTTGCTTATTGTTTGTAACTGGCAATGATCTGGCTATACCAGCAACCGTTTTTATGGTTGCTTTAATATTGTCATCAACTAGCCTATCTGGAGGGTCCCAACCGGATTTTCCAGTGAATGATTTTGACTCTTCATTTAAATTTCGAAAATGATGGGCTATTTTTACTGAATGACCAAAATTAGCTACTTCAATAAGACCTGTGTCTAAAAGCAAATCTAATCCTGTTTTTGGTTTTGGAGTTGGTACAAAAGTAAGACCACGATCGAGAATTGATTTTTCTGATGGTGAGAGATCATAGTCAGCTGCTAAATTGACAAGGTTTGTTCCTAATCCTATGTTAGGGGAGCTATTGCCGTGACCCACATTTAGTTTAAACTAAGTACCGTCAACCAATGGTTATCAATACAATTAGCTGTTTCTTTCGTCCAATGGATTCTATCCTTCTCAACATGAAAATTGGCCTCAGAAATTTTGGGGATGACCTTATCAACGTGGCAGTTGGACCTTGCTGATTCGTTGATACGCTTGAGACAGTACCTTTGCCTGTCTGACAAGCTATCAGAGAAGTTAATCTCAGCAAAGTTCAACTCCGCATTAGGGAAGGTGTTTTTAAATTCATGAGCCATGAACCGTAAATGGCTTGAGGCTTTGGTTGGATGCTCATTTTTTGGATCGCACTGATGAGCTGCTTCATGGTGAACTGAAAACTGCCTTAAATATTAAATGTTAAATTCTGTATGCTCTTTGTGCTCCGCTTTTCGTGTTAAATGAGTCCTGAACATCCACAGTCGCTGAAAAACATACTAATGCACGTGTAACCAGCTAACTAACTGTGACTTTCTTTTACACTCCTTTTAATCATATTCCGCTTCTAATTGTATAGAATATTTGATATATGTATATATCATTTTACAGATCGAATTGTGTTCGAATCCGTCCTATCCTCAACCTGATAACCAGCTTTTTGGCACAGCCACCCCCTACTTGTTGTACCATTCTACTCAAACACATTTCAAGTAGGATTATAAGCTGCGTAAATAACCACATCTTATACCCGTAACGTTACAACCACCACAAGCAAACAGGTAGGATCCTCTTTCCTCTCCTCCGTGGTCACAAACAGGCTCTGGCTGAAAGGTTAGGTAGGTAGAAATAGCTTAGTCTTCCTTCGTGTCCACATAGCGGCGTCTTGATTTGGGCGAAGACGCATGCCGCTCTGCCCTCTCGTTGAGAAGTCAGGAATAACATGGCTGCATGCGCTGCAGCAATTTTTTGTTTGCTTTTACTGTTGTAGTAGTTCTATAATTGTGTTAGTAACTATAATATTCGCATACACCCGCTGTCTTGCTAGATAACTGTTTTAGATATACGTGCTTGTATATGCTCTCTTTAAGAGACATATTCAAGTGGCATCGTATAACTGATTTACTTTTACCCTCCATCTGGCGTATCTGTAAAGTATTAGTTTCTTACCCTCGAACCTTTATTCTAAATTCCTGGAAATGCACCAGGATACGATCGTCTTCCCGTCTCCTTCGTTTATGCCATCTTGTAAAACCTCATAAAGGCAACGACCGCTCACTAGTTCACCATATCTACAGTAGTGCTCTAAACCGCTTCTCTGAGGGAGGCTATTCAGAGTGGATCACCTCCCCTGCTTTCTCTCTCTTTTTTCATTTCTTTCGTCTTTCGTGGATTTGTGTGCAACTCTAAAGCCATAGGCCAGCCAAACGTTAGTTTAGGCTTGTCGTTAGAACCTCCTGCCGCTCGGGAGCTCTCTCTCTCTCTCTCACTCTCTGATTTTCGCTGATGAAATATCTTTGTATAGTATTCCCTGCGTTCGAGAGACTGAGCCGCCTAAAATCAGTTAGATCAGGATAGTAAATAGTGATAAGTCAGGAATTAGAACCTAAAATAGGCCTCAAATTTTTAACACGCATTCACCTCACACTGTAGGGCTAATTCTTCATTCACGGGGTCTGTTTAGGAATCTCTTGTATCTTCATATTTACGCTAAATATCCGTATAACCTCTTATACATATCTGTATATGTACAGCCATTCCAAATGTTCTTGGAATTCACGTCCTAAAACCCGTGAAACTTACAAACCGCTAGAAGGAAAAATCCATCCCTTTAAACCAACACTTTTGGCTAATGCAAGAGTCATTTGTAAACTTCCTTCTGATCTCTTTGCTATAATGGAATTGGAAGGACCACCACTAACCAACATGGCATCTCGTGAGGATGACCTACACAGCGCGATCGAGGTCAACTGGGGGAAAAGCCTCGGCTCTGTTTCTATATGGCCCACATGTCTCCTCTATAGATGCAGCAGCCGCTCTGGTCTGCAAATTTGTGTAGGGGAGGAGAAGCACATTAGGGGTGGGGGTGGTGGTGGTGTTGGTTGGGATAGGGCGGGCGAGGGGGTGGGGTGAATTGACGTGTCTCATCCTCAGACCAGCAGCGGCGAGCACATGAATGACTCTGAACACGGCTGACCATTCGACAACCGCCACCATGACTACGAGACCATCACTGCAGCCGACCACACGATGCCTGCAAGCGCTTGCCTTCGCCAGCCGCCCTCCCCATCCCTCTTGTTCGCCGGGACAGAGACCAGCACCGCCAGGTGGACAACTGTCGCAATATTTCTCAGCCGTCGACGGCTAAAACTGACAGGATCCCAATTTTAACATATCGGTGGATTATTCTCATTATGTGTAAATAATTCATACTTTAAAGCTAATATTTACTTTTTATTTAAAATCCTTTTATTTAGGTTTTGAACATTGATGTACCAATCAGCACCTCAATTCCAGTGTATGCAAGTATGTATGATGTATATATGATTATTGTAAGCTGTATGCAATGAAGCTGTTGAATATGTATATGCTAATTCGGCTGGAATGTGTAGCTGCCAAATGAAAGAGTATTGAAGGAGGGCATAACCTGTAATGGAGATGTATAATTTTAGATGTAATTCGTGCGTTCTAGATTTCGTCAACAAATGTGTTTGTGATTTCGACATTGATGACACCAACTTGGCCGATCCTGGACCAAAGCATTTACTTGGGTATTCATATAGATTACCATAGTTTACAGCTCTTATCATCCGGCTCAGGTTATAATTGCATTGCCAGCCCCGCTATTCGTACATGATCCAGGATGCCAGTTTTGGCATATTGATACCATCCGGGAACATAAAACCTAATGCTGTTTTTGATATATCTAGCGTATCTGGACAACAAATCAGCATGATTAACTTTTCTGGAGAGTAGTTCCGTGCCGGTATATCAATGATTGTACATATGTGGTGCTTTGCGGAAAAGCTATTAAAGCCACATGTAAATAAAACATCATCGGTGAATTTCACAAATCACATTGCCAATAACCATATAGTTCTAATGATTTATAGAGAATATTGACCACCCTTAATTAAATGTTATGAGTATCCCTATCCATCAATGTTACTGTTTTGCTGGAGACCCAATAACTGCTATGTACATGTAATCGAGAAACCTCTAAAATGTAATATGCATGGATGCAATTTTTGTTAAAACCCAATAACCCTTCATCTAATTGAAACAGTTTAGTTAAATTACCGAATCACAATCTCAGCTTCTCATAAAAGTTACTATTTTGAAAAAATTCTATTAACTGTACATCTACATTTCTGAGGTTATTATTCATCATTGCCCCTGTTATACCGAAGGTCCATTAATTACAAATCTAACAGAAGAATAAAAATTGAAATTCACGAATCATGTTACCAATTGAGGAATCCGTTCTGTTAATCAAGTATATTTAATCTATATTTTCACGTGTAGGCTAACGTCAAAATCATAGTGACATATTATTTGTCATGAAACTCAAAAAATCCATCAAGTGCACGAATTATATGGATTTGATGAGTTTACAATGTAATAAACATTGTGTTGAATATTTTGAAACTAATTTGACTGGGAGCTGTCAGTCAAACTCGTTTCAAAGTATTCAACAGTTTACCTGTATAGTTACATTAAATTTGGAAGTATGGTAATTCAGGTTTCAAAGTATATAAATCTATCCCAGCACGCTCAAAACGTGGGCTGAGCTTAGCTAAAAATAATTCCCTTTAATCAGGAGATATTATCCTATGACCACCAATATTTTGCCAAAAGTGGAATTAAGCTAATACTCATCAATAATCACACAGTTTTCCGAAAATGCAACTACGTTACAATTATATAAATAAACATGTAACGTATTCTGGTAGCCTCTGAAACGTGTATTCCGCAATGTCATGTCTATCAGCTAAACAATCTCTCCCACCCTCCTCCCTCACTCCCTAACCCCCTCCATCCTTCCTCACCTCCCGCCATCCGTCCCTCACTCCCCACCCCCTCTCTCCCCCTCCCCCTCCCTCCCTCCCAACCTCGCTCTCTATCTATCTATCTATCTATCTATCTATCTATCTATCTATCTATCTATCTATCTATCTATCTATCTATCTATCTATCTATCTATCTATCTATCTATCTATCTATCTATCTATCTATCTATCTATCTATCTATCTATCTATCTATCTATTTATCTATCTACCTGACTGCCTGCCTGCCTGCCTGCTTGCCTGCCTGCCTGCCTGCCTGCCTGCCTGCCTGCCTGCCTGTCTGTCTGTCTGTCTTTACATTGAAAAAACCCGCATTGGCACAGGAATTTAATTAAAAATTTCTTTACCTATATTTGTCCTATCGAGACCAAGTTTAGATTTACTTAGAGTGGTCCCCCCTTGAGATTAGTTGGGGTAAAGTGAACTTATCAGTAGGTCGCTTTAACAGGTAAAGGCTGGGATTGATCCTACATTATAGAGAAATCACACACACGAATGCACACGCACGTACACACGCACACATCTGAACGAATGCACGAATGCATGCAATAATACATGCACACAGTAATACATGCACGAATGCACGCAATAATGCATGTATGAACGCATGCACGAACGGACGCACGAATGCATGCACGCACACACCCACGCACAAATGTACTCACGAATTAATGCACCCACACCCACATACACACACACACACATACACCCACGCAAGTATAGATGCACGCACGTACGGATGTACGAGCACACACCCACACACGGACACACGAACGCACGAACGCACGCACGCACATTACCACACACACACACACACACACACACACACCACACACACACACACACACACACACACACACACACACACACACACACACACACACGCACGCACACGCACGCACGCACGCACACACACGCACGCACACACACGCACACCTTTGCAGACACAAAACTAAAAGATGTCCTACGGATATGATTTCATTTTGCCCCACCATTGATTTTGGTTGGGATTAGATTTATTTAAGAATAGGTAGGGAGGGATGAAACCTTGTCATTGTTATCAGGGACCATGAGGTCTAACTTTGATCTTACTAGCAAATCTTTCAGGTTTGGATTTCTATTGTAAGCTATTACTGGTCGTACTTTGATCGGTTCCTTTAATTTAGATTGCAACTGTGAATATTCGTCTTTCATGGTTTTCGCTAATTCAACATTACGTCTATTGTATATGAGTTGAAATGGGATAATTTTGTTCTTTTGTGATATTCCTGAATCTACATTTATTCCAAATGGTGCCTTTGTTTGGAGTGTTCTAATCCAATGGCCTTCTCGTATTTTGCGAAACGAACTCGTTTCTTCTTCACTATCGAAGGTCGGAATCTGTTCTATTGGCATGATTTCAAAATGATGTTCAACTGAATGATCAGGAAGTTGGAAATGTTGAGCAATTGGCGTATCTGCTGAGGTGTTAATATCAGAAACGTGGCGTCTAGCACGCACTCTAAATGCATTTTTTGTTTCACCAACATACTGTTTCTGGCAAAGGGCACAATTGATCAAATAGACTACATTCTCAGAATCACAATCCATATTTGTTCGGATATGATATTCATTTTTAGCTTGAAAACTCAGGAATGTTTGTTGGTTTACAATATAGTTGTTTAATTTGCATCTGTTTTTGTCGCATTTAGAAACTGATGCATTGCACATGATTGGTTTATTGTGTTTAATTTGGACAGGTTCAAACCCGGGTCCGCTATGAGGTTTTAGATTTTCAAGCTCATTGATGGTGTCTGCTTTAATTTTTCGAAGAAAACGGGCTGAATAGCCTCGTGCTTTCAAAGCATCAAACAGAGTAGAGCATGCACTATTCAGATTTTGCCTGTTGCTAGAGTTTCGAAAAAATCTTATGATTTGCGATTTGATCAAACCTTTAAATGTGTGTGGAGGATGAAATGATTTTTTGTGAAGCAGCTGATGTGAGTCTGTTGGCTTAAAGAAAACTTTATATTCTAATTTTCCAGAGGAATCAAATTGAGGACCCTTATAGATCGTGACATCTAAAAAGTCAACTGATGTTCTACTAATAGTAGCTTTTAGCTTGATGTTTGAATCTTGGTTATTTAAAATGCGAAAAAATTCCCAAAAGTCTTCTTCTGAATGTTGCCAAACTATGAAGATGTCATCTAGATATCTGAGGTAAAGAAGAGGATTTTTGGTTGATTTGTTCAGTGCATCCTCTTCCCACTCAGCAACATAAATCGTGGCAAAATTTGGGCTGAATCGTTTACCCATTGCGCATCCACAGATTTGAAGGTAATTTTCACCATTAAATTGGAAATCGTTTCCTTTAAGACTTAGCTCTAATAATTTTAGAATTTCTGTGTCTGGTCGATCTGGATCAGGAAATTTGACAAAAGAATTCTTAATAGCATTGACTCCAGCATCAATATCTATATTGGTATACATAGCGTCTATGTCTAATGTGACTAAATATGCATCTTTCGGAACTGACAATTTGGATAACTTTGAAAGAAAGTGTTCTGTGTTCTTGAGAAAGATCTTGTGTCCATTAGCAATGGGCTTTAAATAGTAATCAATATATTCTGAAATGCCATAAGACTCACTGCCACAGTCTGAAATGATGGGTCGTCCAGGTGGTGTCAATGGATCTAACCAGGTGCTGATAGGTTTATGGATTTTAGGCAAGATATAAAATGTCCGATTTTGTGGATTATTCTCACCTAGCAGATACTTTAGTATTTCAATGAAATTTTGTCGGTTTTGAGGCCAAATTAAATTATCAAGTTTTCAGTAATTGCTGGTGTTGGTTAACTGCCTTTCGGCCTCACGGATGTAGTTTTCTCTAGATATAATCACAGTTGCTGAACCTTTATCGGCTGGTTATATAATAATATTCTGATTTCTACGTAATTTGTTGATAGCCTGTCGTTCGAGAAATGAAAGGTATTGCATATTGTGTATAACTGGCAATGATCTGGCTATACCAGCAACCGTTTTTATGGCTGCTTTAATATTGTCATCAACTAGCCTATCTGGAGGGTCCCAACCAGATTTTCCAGTGAATGGTTTTGACTCTCCATTTAAATTTCGAAAATGATGGGCTATTTTTACTGAATGAGCAAAATTAGCTACTTCAATAAGACCTGTGTCTAAAAGCAAATCTAATCCTGTTTTTGGTTTTGGAGTTGGTACAAAAGTAAGACCACGATCGAGAATTGATTTTTCAGATGGTGAGAGATCATAGTCAGCTGCTAAATTGACAAGGTTTGTTCCTAATCCTATGTTAGGGGAGCTATTGCCTTGACCCACATTTAGTTTAAACTAAGTACCGTCAACCAATGGTTATCAATACAATTAGCTGTTTCTTTCGTCCAATGGATTCTATCCTTCTCAACATGAAAATTGGCATCAGAAATTTTGGGGATGACCTTATCAACGTGGCAGTTGGACCTTGCTGATTCGTTGATACGCTTGAGACAGAACCTTTGCCTCTCTGCCAAGCTATCAGAGAAGTTAATCTCAGCAAAGTGCAACTCCGCATAAGGGAAGCTATTCTTAAATTCATGAGCCATGAACCGTAAATGGCTTGAGGCTCTGGTTGGATGCTCATTTTTGGAGTTGATGCCAATATTCAGGATGATCTTCTCCAGGCTAGGGCCATCCTGGTGTCGCATAGCCATTGTTCTGAAATGTGATAATGCGTCACCAGGATAGCACTCAACCTGGATGTCAGGATGGACGTCTAAATCAATTCGGGCTAGATTAGAAGACCCTATCATCAGAATCTTTTTGGTTATTCTGGGGATCCTCCACAGGCCCTTGCTATGCGATTGATGACGGTACTTAGCAAACTTCCTATCAGACAGGTTACTATTATTCTCCATAGGAGGGAGAGGAGGCGGAGACAAAGGAAGAGGAGCAGAAGAAGGTGCGTGAGGAGAAGGGAGATGAAGAGTATGAGGAAGAGCAGGAGGCGGGATTGAGAGAGGAGATGCATGAAGAGAAGAAGTGTGAGGAGGAAGAGGAGGAGGCGGGATTGAGAGAGGAGAAGGAGGAAGAGGAGAAGATCGAGTCAGAAGGTGGCGAGGAGAAGATAGTGGAAGAGATGAGGAAGAGTTGCTAGGTGGTAGATTGGGGGAACAGTGAGTAACAACCCGACAACGGCGCACAGGAGGAGAATTTGTCTTTGGGAGAGCCGGCCATGACTATGTTACATCATCAACACCAGGTGCTGGTGTTGGTGATGTATACAGATTCGTCCGCTTGGAAGTGGTAGGCGAGGGTGTGAAGGTGGTTGGTGACCGTTGTCGTTTGTTAGTCATTGTTGAATGTGAACCTGAACCTGTACTTGGTGTGATCGCCGGTGTTGGTACAGACATCACTCTATTTTGTTCATCACAAGCTATTTCTGCCAAAAATTTCCAAAAATTTGTGATTGTCGTTGTGGTCAATTTATTTCCAAAATTTTGCCTACCCCATTTCAATGCTATGCCTTTGGCTCTGTGTAGATCAAGAATAACATTAGATTCGGCCACTTTTACCTCTGCCTTTAATTTGTCCAATTTGCTTCGATAATGTTTGATTACATTTTCTAAGCAGCTATGAGCCCAAATTTGGTTTATCATGCTGGTCGATTAAAAAAATTCGTCATCTCGTAAGGCAGGGCAGAAAAACGAGTTCATCTCCTCCATTTTCATGCTGAGAGATTTCGGGAGAGAGTCTGATGCCAAATGCTCTCGTAAAAGACCATAGTGATGCAAGCATTGCAACACATGGAAGTACATCTTAACCAGTCTCTGAAAGGCCTGAACAGACTGGGTAGGAGCACATTTGGTTGATGAAACGCTGGGTTGCCAGATTTGCGTCCTTTACCCACTGGGCCATTGGAATTATTGGCCATTTTAGAACGTAATCAAATTTCTACAGATTTATGTCAAATTTAGTCAGAAAAGTTCAAAAAAGTTAAATACCAAATATTTGGAACGTTTGGTTCCACTGCATTTTGATTATTTTCTTGACTTAAGGTTATACCCTCCTCTAATACTTGAATTTCATCAACTGTGGTTAATTTAACAGGATTTGATGATTTGTTTGTGTCATTTTCAGTGGCATGAACCACAACAACAGCTTCCGTAGTGATTGCTCCAGAAGCATTTGACTCAGTTGCATCCTTTAATGGGCGATTATCTCCTGATACTGAGGGCTTTTTTTGATTTTTTGGACAGGGCCATTTAAAATGGTCAATTGAACCACAGAGCAAACATTTGTTTCGATTGGGACAATCTGTTGCCAAATTGTGGGTACTTAGGCAGATCCAGCACTCTTTAATTTGCTCTCTATGCCATAAGGGCAGGACACAGCTGCCATCAAGCATCAATCTGCTTGGTAACAGGCTATCCACTTTATCAAACCGGATGCGTCTTACACCGTTTTCTAGCATTATGTCAAAGGGATACGTTTCCCGTTCAATCTTTTGCACTTTGCCATACTTCTTGAGTTCATTCATGATTCTGTCATCTGGAATTTCTAGTGGAACTTTCATCTTCACTAGCAACCTATCGGACTCGATTTCCTCTACGTTACAAACTTCGCCTTTTACAATAAGAACATCTTCTAGTAGCTTTTCCTTGACCCCCTCATTTGACACTGTTGCATTCCATACAGTTTTAGAAACATTGATAAGCCCCTGCAAAGCAGCAGGTCCAATGCCAACGACGTCCTTTAACCCATGATACACGTCGATAGCCGTGACACCCCACCCCTTAGTTGTTATCTTAAGGCTTAGGGTACGCTTATAGGTTGCCATGGTGTTTTATAAAAAGAGGAAACCCATATTACTACAATATATAATACAAAAATATAACACCAAGACGTCGGGGAAAGAGCTAAACACTAAATAAATAGTGTCCCCTTATGAAACCTGACGTCTACCAACAAATATACGAATAGAGAGTACAGTCGTATATTTGTTAGTTTGAACAACTTTCTAAGTGGTTCACTAACACCTAACCGATTAAAGTGGTTCCCTAATGCATACTAACATATTACAGACATATATTTGTTAGTCTGTTCGAGTTGACCGGGAACAGCCAACTGACTATAAAGATTTATATAATCAAAGTACTAGGCTTGCGCTTACAAATGACAAAGGAATTAAATCCACTCACTCAAGCGAGCTTGCCAAATATAATGCGCTAGCCAACGAACTATAGAAATAGCATACTGGCTCGGGAGAAAGGTATTGCATTGACCAGAGTAAGAGGCGACCTATTAAATGGCTGAAACCGCCAGCTAAGAGGAGTGCCTTTAGAAAATGGAGACACAAAATGCGCTCCAACCAAGACAAGAATTTCCAAATTAAGGAAAGGAAATACTAATACGAAATATATGTATAAAATTTATATACAAAATCGTGCTAGAAACTAGCAAATTCGGGCAGCAATTGCAGAGCTAAATACACGCGTACGTTCACTTCGACTACTACTACTACTACTACTACTACTACTACTACTACTACTACTACTACTACTACTACTACTACTACTACTACTACTACCACTACTACTACTACTACTGCTGCTGCTGCTACCACAGCTACTACTACTACTACTACTACTACTACTACTACTACTACTACTACTACTACTACAACAACAACAACGACTACTACTACTACTACTACTACTACTACTACTACTACTACTACTGCTGCCACAGCTACTTATACTACTACTACTTTTTTTTTTTTTTTTTTTTTTGGTAACATGATCAATGGATCGTGTGGAAATCCATAATACCCAAAAATAAACTGACTGAAAGAACATTAAACATATAATAAGTCAAAGAGAACAAACGATTATATCAGTCATGTGTATAAATAAACAATAAATATACGGTGGTCAAACGATTAATTTAAAAATTCAAAACAGCTAAATATGTCCCTTTAAAAATTCCAAGTAACTCGCTCAACAACATTCCATTACATTTATAAAAGCTCACGCGAGCATAGGCTGTGAAACAACCACAGCGCTCGGACGTATTTAACACACACAGTCAATCGGGAACAAATTAATCAATAATCAACGCCCCGCAGGATAATCTATAAAAAGTAAACACTAAGATATTACATCGAGCTCAGTGAAGTGACAACGTAACCTACATAGTTGAAGAGGGTTGAAACTTAACAAACGAATTCAAACAATACAATTTACCTTGAAAATGAGATTCCATAATTATCCCGGGACAACACAATTATATGTATACATGCTAAGTATTTCCAATCTATTATTAGGAAGCAGTACATTGAATGTTAAATTTATTTTAGTCGAAAGCAATTAACTTTTGGATTCGGATTCTAAAATTACCCCGGAACAAACATTATTAATAAAAAATGTTGGATTGTTTATTAACATTGAACAAACCCAAAATGAGTTAACCTGTTCAAACGACCACCTAAATTTAGGGACAAGGTTTAACCCATTCAGAGCAAACACTCGCAATTTTCATCTCAAACTGATTAGCAGAGTTTTAAAGTGCATGCGCGTGTTGGAGCTGTTGCTGCGTGAAGTAAATGCTGCTGTTTCACATAGTAACAGTCAGCGCACATGCATGCACATGCACGCACACTCTAAAACCACTAATTTTGCATGTGCTTTAAAATAATAATTTAAAAATATATAGTTAGCTTTTAAATATAGAAAACATGAAAACAAAGTAGTTTGAAACAAAATCACAGCTCCAAGCGCACAAATACATGTATATTATTTAATAAATCACTCCAGAGGCCAATTACGGTGGATAATACAAAATCAAATTTGTCGAAACAATGGAAATCAAATCACCAGAGCACCAAAAAACTTCAAAAGAATGAAGTCTATTTTTAGTCACTGCATCATGAAATTCACATTTAAGGCAATACGAGAACAAGGCACGAAAAGCGCACTTCAATTTTTCAAAACTGCTGGAGTTAAACCCTGTATATGAGTCACTAACTATCGTACAACGATGCTTCCAAATTGCCCAGACCGCCACACTCAAACAAAATAACAAGATCTTCTTTGCATTATTAGTCAGATTATAAGCGTCTAATTCATGAAATAGAATTGCATCTTGGATTATGTTGATATCAACTGTAACAATTTTCCTAAATATCTGTTCAATGTACATCCAAAATTGGGAGACGGGCAAACACTCTGTAAACAAATGGATAATGGTTTCCTCAGTGTCTGTACAAAATAGACAGTGGTCATTATTTGCTATGCCAACTTTCTTGAGGAGGGGGCCCACCCATAGTTTTCTATGAAGCAATCGCCAGACAACATCCCTTGCTCGATTAGGTATGTGTGGTGAATGGATATTTTTCCAAACCACATCCCAACTCTGGGGAGAATGTTCAGTCCTTTCCCATGCCGTGACAGCCTTTGGAATAGTAATATTCTGCAGCATTAAAATATTATACCACCCCTTATTCCTTAACGTATATGAAAAACGTCCATCAGTACTTTCCAGGATTAACTTGGAGCAAGCATCATTCACAGACCCATTAGGGAGAAGAAACCATTCCATTGGAATTGCTTCCTGTAACCGTTTTAGAAGGCGCTGCACGTCAATTGGGCGTAAAGATGTTACTCGTGATATGTCATATAGTGATTTCCATTTTCGAGTTTTCACATCCACAATATCACACAAACTTTGAATACCATGCTTAGCAAAAGAAGTGTAATATAAAACTCTGCCTTCATATAGAATATGATCATTCCCCCATAGGTACTGGCTGGAGGCATGCTCCCAGCAAAGAGGTGAATCTTCTTTGCGAACAAACTTAGCTAAAGCAGCTTTAATGTCCAAAAATATCGATGGAATCCGTGTGTAATTCGGTGGAGGTTTAGAAGACCAGAAAAAGGATTTAGCTGAAAATGGCTCAATAAACCTTTCTATAAGGCATCTAGACACATTTGCCCACTGACTATCTGAATGAAGTAAATCATCTAATAATTTCAGCCTTAACGAGACGCATTTAATTCTTAGGTCTAGAATGGAAAGCCCACCATCAAGCTTATTATTAGTACAGACACGTTGTGAGACAAGGTGTGTTTTACCCTCCCACAAATAATCAAATATCATCTTGGTAATTTCCTTTTCAACATGTTTGGGCATATTAACAACTGCAGCAATATACCAAAGTTGTGACAATATCAAATTATTGATCACTATTGCCCAGCCAAAAATAGTCAGACGTCGATGTTTCCATTGAATAATTTTCTTGCTCATTTTAGAAAGCAAGTTTGTCCAATTAATGGAATCATGTTGTGTTCGACTGAAATGAATGCCTAAGATCTGTATTTTGTCAGTGGACCAATTGATGCCTAATGGCTGATCATTTCGATCTTTCCATGAACCCAAAAACAAACCTACTGATTTTTCTTTATTAATTTTGAGCCTTGACGCTTTTTGGAAATTCTCCAAAATAAGATGTAAACGATTAAAATCACTATTTTGGCCAACAAAAATAGTCGTATCATCGGAATATTGTGATAATTTCACTGGTGTCATAAGACCACGAATACACAGTCCATGATAATGTATATCTTCTCTTATTGTCGCTCCCAAGGTTTCCATACAAATTACAAATAAAAGTGCTGACAGTGAGCAACCTTGTCGAACCCCTCGTTCTAAGACAACTGGCTGGCTTATAAAATTGTTCACAAGGATTCTACTAGTAATGCCATTGTACAATATTCGGATCCATTTAATAAAATTGGGCCCAAAGCCGAATCGATTTAATGACATCAACAAAAACTTCCACTCCAAACGATCGAAAGCCTTTTCATTATCTAATGCCACAATGGCACCTGGAATGTTATCCTTTTCAACTAACTGAATCAGATCTCTAATGAGCGCAGTGTTGGTTAATATTGATCTACCAGGTATTGAACATGTCTGAGCAGGATTAATAACGTCGCCCAGCACCTGACCTAGTTTTAGTGAAAGAGCTCTAGAAATAATCTTGTAATCAACTCCAAGGAGAGAAATTGGCCTATAATTCCGTATATCACTCCGGTCACCCTTTTTAAATAGCAGACGTACATGTGCTTGAGACATTGTCAAAGGAAGTTTTCCCTGATGGAAAATTTCTTTAACAATCTCACCAAATTTCGGACCAATGAGATGCCAGAAAGTAACGTAGAACTCAACAGGCAGGCCATCTCCCCCTGGCGATTTTCCATTCTTCATTGTTTTAAGCGATTTAGTCAGGTCTTCTAAGGTTAAATATTCATCACAAATATCAGCCAACGGAGGAGTCAATGTTTCCTTAATATTAGCAAGTAATTCAGCTGCCAACTCTTCATCAATTTCTTCAGACTTATATAAATTTTCATAAAATGTCTGAACAGTTTCTAGTAGATCTTTATTTGAATTAACAATTTGCCCATTTATTTCAAGGCCCCTAATTATCTTTTCCACACCTCTAGACTTTTCTAGGCCACAAAAATATTTTGTTGGCTTTTCACCTTCAGAATAAAATTGGGCTCTTGATCTGACTTTTGCGCCTTCTGCTCTGTAGATTTCTATTTGTGATAACTTTAACCTGGTCTCCTCCAAAACCTCAGTCAAGTGAATATCGCCGTTTGAAACTTTGCGAAAAGGTTTGTAGACGAATCAACCTTCTCTCCTCTTTGCGCATTTTCCTTGCCTTTTGAATAGAATATTGCCTTGATATATTAGCAAACCCTAGTTTAACATCTTCCCACCAAAAAATCAAACTTTCAAATTCTGATATATTGCGGAGCTTAAAACGCCAGAAACTTTCAATATATCGATGGTACTCAAAATCATTCAGCAAGGAAATATTAAGTTTCCAAAAACCTGGACCACGTGTAACCCATTCTGCATTATCTAACACAGTGGAAACCAGGCAATGATCAGAAAAAGGTACAGGATATATGCCAGTATCCGAAATTAACCCTTTTAGCTCTCTCTGTACATAAATCCTGTCTAACCGAGAAGCTGTCTGACCATTTGGTGTTACCCTTGTGTATTCACAACATTCAGGGTTTAAAACTCTATAACTATCCAAAAGGTGCTCACTGTCACATATATCCTGTAAACGCCGATGAGACGTATCAGCGTATATTGATAGCGAACGCCTATCCTTCTCTGGATTTAAAACACAATTAAAATCTCCACCAATAATAATATTTTCTGATCTATCATGAATTACTGGGCGAAGAGCTGAATAAAATGTACCTCGTTGAGAATGGGATGCAGGGGCATAAATAGACATCAAATTTAGTGTTGAACCAGACATTTCAACAGTCACCACGACCCATCTGCCATTACTATCAGCTTCCGATGAAATGATATTTAATAAAGTCAAACACCTGGGTGAAAATAAAATCGCCACTCCTGTATTTAAATCAGTGGCATTGGAATAGAATATTTCACCCTTAGAAAGTTGTTTGAAATTTTCTAGTACTTCAACATTATGGAACTTAGTTTCCTGAAGCATGACGATATCAGCTTTCAAATCAGATAATTTCTCTAGCAACATGCATTGCTTCAATCCATCATTTAAACCACAGCAATTAAGTGAGCAAATTATCATTATGATTACGAATCTATGCATAGTACCCATAATATCTAGTTTGGTTTTGTCTTCTTACTGTTTTTATCCCGCTTAGCCCATTTGCCAATCTTCATAGTAAACTCTGAATTTGTAAGATCAGTAATGGTCAGATGTTGATACCGTGAAATGTCTGAATCACTCCGCAAATGCCTATAGCGAACACCTAAGCGTGTAATGTATGGAACTAAAATCTCGCCCTTCTCTGAGCGATACAGTACCATTTCATTGGGCTGCTGAGATTCCTGCATTTGGATCGACGTGTCAGACTCTGCAATAGAGATAGAGTCGTCTATATCGTCATCCTCCCTGTCCTCCGACCCAGAGCTCAAGTCTTCTATCACTCTTTTAACCACACCAGCAATAGTATCCTGTACAATTGCCTGTCTAGAATGTATTAATAACACACCAGACTCTGTTAGTGGTGGCAAATCAAATGGTACATCAACATCCATTGACTGAGATCAAAATTTTGTTTGTCCCAGTACTAAACTCTGTGTATCATCAACAGCGTCGGAGTCATCATTTTCCTGGGCTATTTCAGCTGTTGCTGGAGCGGTAGCAGATATACCTGTCCTCAGAACCTCAATCTCATCAAAGTGTTTTGCCAGTACTAGATCACCAGCCTTACTAACAACTGGACCCCCAGTCTTACTAACATTGGGGTCCACAGTCTTACTATCAATGGGATATTCAGCCTTGCTAACAACATGTGCATAGGTGTGTGGCACATTGTTACTACTGTGTACTTCACTGGAATTGAGAGAAGCAGGATGCATATAGCTAGCACTCGCCTCTTCCACATTACTTGCAGCATTCATCGATGATCTTTTATAACATCGAGATTTAAAATGATCAGCTGACCCACACAAAAGACACTTATTCTTGTAAGGACAGGTACTAGCTAGGTGTTCAGTACTTGTGCAGATTCGGCACTCTTTAACCTGGCCCCTATACCACACAGGGAGGAAGAAGTTCCCATCAATAGACAATCTACCTGGAATTGGTTTGTCAATTTTTTCCAGGCACACCCGTCTTATCCCATTTTCAAGTGTTCTATCGAAGGCATACGTCTCCCTTTCAATTTTTATCACTCGCCCATATTTTCCCAGCTCGGCTGTAATTTCAAGAGGGGCCTTTACTTTTACAATCAATTTATCTGAATCAACCTCTTCGATCTTACATATTTGTCCATTGACAATCAGGCCCTCTTCCAAAAACCTTTCTTTCACTCCTTGTGAACTGACCGTAAGATTCCAGACATTTTTGCTAATATTAATCAGCCCCTTAAAGACATTTGGCCCAGCCCCTACAGTGTCTTTTATTCCATGATAGACGTCAATAGCGCCAACATTCAACCCAGCAGTGGTGAGCCTAAGGCTAAGAGTCTGTTTATAGCGACTTGACATGTTACTAGTGAGCATTCACATTGACCTAGATTACGCCTGTCTACTGCAGTGAATATAAATGCACGTACGAAGCGCGATATCTCGACAGGTCAGCGAGATCGGCCTAAGCAGAAAGCTCAGCCCGCCAAGTACAAATGCGCTTATCAATAACGGAGATATAGTAGGCAAAAAGCCACCCAAACTTATATACAAATGTAACACGACGGTTGCCAAATACAATGGCAGTTTACTTGGCGACTCTAGTTCTCGAAACCAGAAAACCAGAGTCACAAAATACGACAAACAACGACGAATAAAACACAAACAGAAAACATCAAACTCAACCAAAACCGCTTATGCAGCGAAGAAAACAAAAATTAAGTGTATACGAGCAGTAGTGACGAAAATATTCGTCATAATTTGCAGAGCCAATTTCAGCACAGCTTTCAATGACTACTACTACTACTACTACTACTACTACTACTACTACTACTACTACTACTACTACTACTACTACTACTACTACTACTACTGATTTTGCGAAAACCCATTAACTGCTATTTACATGTAATTATGTATGTAATTGTAAGTGACCCCTGAAGCTGATTGTGTGATCGGATTACGTAGGCGTATGTGCTGTCCTGCAAGGAATGACCGACCTCCCTGCACAGCGTGGAAGCGTGTGTGATGACGTCTGCGAAGAAGACTGCCGTCGTCGCACATGCGCACTGTGTTCAAAATTGTCCAAAACAACCTAAATATGGGGTGAATGGAACCTGGGATCAGGGACTCGATAGATCAGACCAATAACTTCTTCGCATAATGAGGAAGAGCAGCGTACAGCCGAGTGCGAGCCTATGTGTCTCGTGTAGCTGGCGCTGCTAGCTGCATCATTAGCCAGCTTTTACTTCAAGTAGACCCCAACGCAGAGGCTAACCAACAGTGTCATCTACAAACTTCAGACATGGGCAATTTGGCCATGCCGAATATTTGGGCCCTGCTGACGGACAAGCGTGATGTATTTAAATTAAAGTTACAACACCACCTTTGACCGTGAAAGATCCTTCAGCCACAAGGCTTCGCAAAAACAACATCTGTCGAAAACTGACATCATCAGCCACATCTGAGCTAAGATGTGGATACACAGCGTACTGACGTGACAAACTAAGTTGCAATCAGCGACTACAAGCCTCAGCTGCATGGGCGGTATGCAGCAGACAGAATGCGAGCGTGACACCTTCAGACCGCGGGAGCAGCGGTATCGGCACCCGCAATCTGTTGCCGCCACGAAGTGTAAATAGTTCACTGTTCTCCTCACTTCAGATTCATCTCGTCATGCTCATCAATTGACTTTGTACACCGTGTGTTTTTATTATGTCTGAGAGCTGCATACCGCGCTTTACACGTTCACCATGTACTCTGTCTGTACTTATATTCGTCATACTAGGTATATATATATATATATCATTTTACAGATCAAATTGTGTTCGAATCCGTCCTATCCTCAACCTGTTAACCAGCTTTTTGGCACAGCCACCCGCTACTTGTTGTACCATTCTACTCAAACACATTTCAAGTAGGATTATAAGCTGCGTAAATAACCACATCTTATACCCGTAACTTTACAACCACCACACGCAAACAGGTAGGATCCTCTTTCCTCTCCTCCCTGGTCGCAAACAGGCTCTGGCTGAAAGGTTAGGTAGGTAGAAATAGCTTAGTCTTCCTTCGTGTCCACATAGCGGCGGCTTGATTTGGGCGAAGACGCATGCCGCTCTGCCCTCTCGTTGAGAAGTCAGGAATAACATGGCTGCATGCGCTGCAGCAATTTTTTGTTTGCTTTTACTGTTGTAGTAGTTCTATAATTGTGTTAGTAACTATAATATTCGCATACACCCGCTGTCTTGCTAGATAACTGTTTTAGATATACGTGCTTGTATATGCTCTCTTTAAGAGACATATTCAAGTGGCATCGTATAACTGATTTACTTTTACCCTCCATCTGGCGTATCTGTAAAGTATTAGTTTCTTACCCTCGAACCTTTATTCTAAATTCCTGGAAATGCACCAGGATACGATCGTCTTCCCGTCTCCTTCGTTTATGCCATCTTGTAAAACCTCATAAAGGCAACGACCGCTCACTAGTTCACCACATCTACAGTAGTGCTCTAAACCGCTTCTCTGGGGGAGGCCATTCAGAGTGGATTACCTCCCCTGCTTTCTCTCTCTTTTTTCATTTCTTTCGTCTTTCGTGGATTTGTGTGCAACTCTAAAGCCATAGGCCAGCTAAACGTTAGTTTAGGCTTCTCGTTAGAACCTCCTGCCGGCGGGAGCTCTCTCTCTCACTCTCTGATTTTCGCTGATGAAATATTTTTGCATAGTATTCCCTGCGTTCGAGAGACTGAGCCGCCTAAAATCAGTTAGATCTGGATACTAAATAGTGATAAGTCAGGAATAGAACCTAAAATAGGTCTCAAATTTTTAACACGCATTCACCTCACGCTGTAGGGCTAATTCTTCATTACCGGGGTCTGTTTAGGAAGGAAGGAACATCTCTTGTATCTTCATATTTACGCTAAATATCCGTATAACCTCTTATACATATCTGTATATGTACAGCCATTCCAGTTGTTCTTGGAATTCACGTCCTAAAACCCGTGAAACTTACAAACCGCTAGAAGGAACAATCCAGCCCTTTAAACCAACACTTTTGGCAAAAGCAAGAGTCATTTGTAAACTTCCTTCTGATCTCTTTGCTATAATGGAATTGGAAGGACCACCACTAACCAACATGGCATCTCGTGAGGATGACCTACACAGCGCGATCGAGTTCAACTGGGGGGAAAGCCTCGGCTCTGTTTCTATATGGCCCACATGTCTCCTCTATAGATGCAACAGCCGCTCTGGTCTGCAAATTTGTGTAGGGGAGGAGAAGCACATTAGGGGTGGGGTGGTGGTGGTGTTGGTTGGGGTAGGGCGGGGGAGGGGGTGGGCTGAATTGACGTGTCTCATCCTCAAACCAGCAGCGGCGAGCACATGAATGACACTGAACACCGCCGACCATTCGACAACCGCCACCATGACGACCAGGCCATCACTGCAGCCGACCACACGATGCCTGCAAGCGCTTGCCTTCGCCAGCCGCCCTCCCCATCCCTCTTGTTCGCCGGGACACAGACCAGCACCGCCAGGTGGACAACTGTCGCAATATTTCTCAGCCGTCGACGGCTAAAACTGACAGGATCCCAATTATAACATATCGGTGGATTATTCTCATTATGTGTAAATAATTCATACTTTAAAGCTAATATTTACTTTTTATTTAAAATCTTTTTATTTAGGTTTTGAACATTGATGTACCAATCGGCACCTCAATTCCAGTGTATGCAAGTATGTATGATGTATATATGATTATTGTAAGCTGTATGCAATTAAGCTATTTCGGCTGGAATGTGTAGCTGCCAAATGAAAGAGTATTGAAGGAGGGCATAACCTGTAATGGAGATGTATAATTTTAGATGTAAATCGTGCGTTCTAGATTTTCGTCAACAAATGTGTTTGTGATTTAGACATTGATGGCACCAACTTGGCCGATCCTGGACCAAAGCATTTACTTGGGTATTCATATAGATTACCATAGTTTACAGCTCTTATCATCCAGCTCAGGTTATAATTGCATTGCCAGCCCGGTTATTCGTACATGATCCAGGATGCCAGTTTTGGCATATTGATACCATCCGGGAACATAAAACCTAATGCTGTTTTTGATATATCTAGCGTATCTGGACAACAAATCAGCATGATTAACTTTTTTGGAGAGTAGTTCCGTGCCAGTATATCAATGATTGTACATGTGTGGTGCTTTGCGGAAAAGCTATTAAAGCCACATGTAAATAAAACATCATCAGTGAATTTCACAAATCACATTGCCAATAACCATATAGTTCTAATGAAATATAGAGAATATTGACCACCCTTAATTAAATGTTATGAGTATCTCTAAAGGCAATATTCATCAATGTTACTGTTTTGCTGGAGACCCAATAACTGCTATGTACATGTAATTGAGAAACCTCTAAAATGTAATATGCATGGATTCAATTTTTGCTAAAACCCAATAACCCTTCATCTAATTGAAACTGTTTAGTTAAATTACCGAATCACAATCTCAGCTTCTCATAAATGTTACTATTTTGAAAAAATTCTATTAACTGTACATCTACATTTCTGAGGTTATTATTCATCATTGCCCCTGTTATACCGAACGTCCATTAATTACAAATCTAACAGAAGAATAAAAATTGACATTCACGAATCATGTTACCAATTGAGGAATCCGTTCTGTTAATCAAGTATATTTAATCTATATTTTCACGTGTAGGCTAACGGCAAAATCATAATGACATATTATTTGTCATGAAACTCAAAAAACCCATCAAGTGCACGAATTATATGGATCTGATGAGTTTACAATGTAATAAACATTGTGTTGAATATTTTGAAACTAATTTGACTGGGAGCTGTCAGTCAAACTCGTTTCAAAGTATTCAACAGTTTACCTGTATAGTTACATTAAATTTGGAAGTATGGTAATTCAGGTTTCAAAGTATATAAATCTATCCCAGCACGCTCAAAACGTGGGCGGAGCTTAGCTAAAAATAATCCCCTTTAATCAGGAGATATTATCTTATGACCACCAATATTTTGCCAAAAGTGGAATTGAGCTAATACTCATCAATAATCACACAGTTTTCCGAAAATGCAACTATGTTACAATTATATAAATAAACATGTAACGCATTCTTGTAGCCTCCGAAACGTGTATTCCGCAATGTCATGTCTATCAGCTCCCTCCCGCCATCCGTCCCTCCCCACCCCCTCTCTCTTTCGATCTCTCTCCCCCTCCCTCCCAACCTCGCTATCTATCTATCTATCTATCTATCTATCTATCTATCTATCTATCTGTCTATCTGTCTATCTGTATGTCTGTATGTCTGTCTGTCTGTCTGTCTGTCTGTCTGTCTGTCTATCAGTCTGTCTGTCTGTCTGTCTTTACATTGAAAAAACCCGCATTGGCACAGGAATTTAATTAAAAATTTCTTTACCTAAATTTGTCCTATCGAGACCAAAGTTTAGATTTACTTAGAGTGGTCCCCCCTTGAGATTAGTTGGGGTATGGTGAACTTATCAATAGGTCGCTTTAACAGGTAAAGGCTGTGATTGATCGTACATTATAGAGAAATCACACACACGAATGCACACGAATGCACACGAACGCACACACGCACGCACACATCTGAACGAATGCACGAATGCGTGCAATAATACATGCACACAGTAATACATGCACGAATGCACGCAATAATGCATGTATGAACGCATGCACGAACTGACGCACGAATGCATGCACGCACACACCCACTCACTAATGTACTCATGAATTAATGCACCCACACCCACATACACACGCGCACACATACACCCACGCAAGTATAGATGCACGCAGGTACGGATGTACGAGCACACACCCACACACATACGAACAAACGCACGGACGCACGAACGAATGCACGCACGCACGCGCACACGCGCACACACACACGCACGCACGCACAAACACTTTTGCAGACACAAAACTAAAAGATGTCCTACGGATATGATTTCATGTTGCCCCACCATTGATTTTGCTTGGGATTAGATTTATTTAAGAATAGGTAGGGAGGGATGAAACCTTGTCATTGTTATCAGGGACCATGAGGTCTAACTTTGATCTTACTAGCAAATCTTTCAGGTTTGGATTTCTATTGTAAGCTATTACTGGTCGTGCTTTGATCGGTTCCTTTAATTTAGATTGCAACTGTGAATATTGGTCTTTCATGGTTTTCGCTAATTCAACATTACGTCTATTGTATATGAGTTGAAATGGGATAATTTTGTTCATTTGTGATATTCCTGAATCTACATTTATTCCAAATGGTGCCTTTGTTTGGAGTATTCTACTCCAATGGCCTTCTCGTATTTTGCAAAACGAACTCGTTTCTTCTTCACTATCGAAGGTCGGAATCTGTTCTATTGGCATGATTTCAAAATGATGCTCAACTGAATGATTATGAAGTTGGAAATGTTGAGCAATTGGCGTATCTGCTGAGGTGTTAATATCAGAAACGTGGCGTCTAGCACGCACTCTAAATGCATTTTTTGTTTCACCAGCATACTGTTTCTGGCAAAGGGCACAATTGATCAAATGGACTACATTCTCAGAATCACAATGCATATTTGTTCGGATATGATATTCATTTTTAGTTTGAAAACTCAGGAATGTTTGTTGGTTTACAATATAGTTGTTTACTTTGCATCTGTTTTTGTCGCATTTAGAAACTGATGCATCGCACATGATTGGTTTATTGTGTTTAATTTAGACAGGTTCAAACCCGGGTCCGCTATGAGGTTTTAGATTTTCAAGCTCATTGATGGTGTCTGCTTTAATTTTTCGAAGAAAACGGGCTGAATAGCCTCGTGCTTCCAAAGCATCAAACAGAGTAGAGCATGCATCATTCAGATTTTGCCTGTTGCTAGAGTTTCGAAAATTTGTGATTTGATCAGACCTTTAAATGTGTGTGGAGGATGAAATGATTTTTTGTGAAGCAGCTGATGGGAGTCTGTTGGCTTAAAGAATACTTTATATTCTAATTTTCCAGAGGAGTCAAATTGAGGACCCTTATAGATTGTGACATCTAAAAAGTCAACTGATGTTCCACTAATAGTAGCTTTTAGCTTGATGTTTGAATCTTGGTTATTTAAAATGCTAAAAAATTGCCAAAAGTCTTCTTCTGAATGCTGCCAAATTATAAAGATGTCATCTAGATATCTGAGGTAAAGAAGAGGCTTTTTGGTTGATTTATTCAGGGCCTCCTCTTCCCACTCCGCAACATAAATCGTGGCAAAATTTGGGCTGAATCGTTTACCCATTGCGCATCCACAGATTTGAAGGTAATTTTCACCATTAAATTGGAAATCGTTTCCTTTAAGACTTAGCTCTAATAATTTTAGAATTTCCGTGTCTGGTCGATCTGGATCAGGAAATTTGACAAAAGAATTCTTAATAGCATTGACTCCAGCATCAATATCTATATTGGTATACATAGCATCTATGTCTAATGTGACTAAATATGCCTCTTTCGGAACTGACAATTTGGATAACTTTGAAAGAAAGTGTTCTGTGTTCTTGAGAAAGATCTTGTGTCCATTAGCAATGGGCTTTAAATAGTAATCAATATATTCTGAAATGCCATAAGACTCACTGCCACAGTCTGAAATGATGGGTCGTCCAGGTGGTGTCAATGGATCTAACCAGGTGCTGATAGGTTTATGGATTTTAGGCAAGATATAAAATGTCCGATTTTGTGGATTATTCTCACCTAGCAGATACTTTAGTATTTCGATGAAATTTTGTCGGTTTTGAGGCCAAATTAAATTATCAAGTTTTCAGTAATTGCTGGTGTTGGTTAACTGCCTTTCGGCCTCGCGGATGTAGTTTTCTCTAGATATAATCACAGTTGCTGAACCTTTATCGGCTGGTTATATAATAATATTCTGATTTCTACGTAATTTGTTGATAGCCTGTCGTTCGAGAAATGAAAGGTATTGCTTATTGTGTGTAACTGGCAATGATCTGGCTATACCAGCAACCGTTTTTATGGCTGCTTTAATATTGTCATCAACTAGCCTATCTGGAGGGTCCCAACCAGATTTTCCAGAGAATGGTTTTGACTCTCCATTTAAATTTCGAAAATGATGGGCTATTTTTACTGAATGAGCAAAATTAGCTACTTCAATAAGACCTGTGTCTAAAAGCAAATCTAATCCTGTTTTTGGTTTTGGTGTTGGTACAAAAGTAAGACCACGATCGAGAATTGATTTTTCAGATGGTGAGAGATCATAGTCAGCTGCTAAATTGACAAGGTTTGTTCCTAATCCTATGTTAGGGGAGCTATTGCCTTGACCCACATTTAGTTTAAACTAAGTACCGTCAACCAATGGTTATCAATACAATTAGCTGTTTCTTTCGTCCAATGGATTCTATCCTTCTCAACATGAAAATTGGCATCAGAAATTTTGGGGATGACCTTATCAACGTGGCAGTTGGACCTTGCTGATTCGTTGATATGCTTGAGACAGAACCTTTGCCTCTCTGCCAAGCTATCAGAGAAGTTAATCCCAGTAAAGTGCAACTCCGCATAAGGGAAGCTATTCTTAAATTCATGAGCCATGAACCGTAAATGGCTTGAGGCTCTGGTTGGTTGCTCATTTTTGGAGTTGATGCCAATATTCAGGATGATCTTCTCCGGGCTAGGGCCATCCTGGTGTCGCATGGCCATTGTTCTGAAATGTGATAATGCGTCACCAGGATAGCACTCAACCTGGATGTCAGGATGGACGTCTAAATCAATTCGGGCTAGATTAGAAAACCCTATCATCAGAATCTTTTTGGTTATTCTGGGGATCTTCCACAGGCCCTTGCTATGCGATTGATGACGGTACTTAGCAAACTTCCTATCAGACAGGTTACTATTATTCTCCATAGGAGGGAGAGGAGGCGGAGACAGAGGAAGAGGAGCAGAAGAAGGTGCGTGAGGAGAAGAGAGATGAAGAGTAGGAGGAAGAGCAGGAGGCGGGATTGAGAAAGGAGATGCATGAAGAGAAGAAGTTTGAGGAGGAAGAGGATGAGGCGGGATTGAGAGAGGAGAAGGAGGAAGAGGAGAAGATCGAGTCAGAAGGTGGCGGGGAGAAGATAGTGGAAGAGATGAGGAAGAGTTGCTAGGTGGTAGATTGGGGGAACAGTGAGTAACAACCCGACAACGGCGCACAGGAGGAGAATTTGTCTTTGGGAGAGCCGGCCATGACTCTGTTACATCATCAACACCCGGTGCTGGTGTTGGTGATGTATACAGATTCGTCCGCTTGGAAGTGGTAGGCGAGGGTGTGAAGGTGGTTGGTGACCATTGTCGTTTGTTAGTCATTGTTGAATGTGAACCTGAACCTGTACTAGGTGTGATCGCCGGTGTTGGTACAGACATCACTCTATTTTGTTCATCACTAGCTATTTCTGCCAAAAATTTCCAAAAATTTGTGATTGTCGTTGTGGTCAATTTATTTCCAAAATTTTGCCTACCCCATTTCAATGCTATGCCTTTGGCTCTGTGTAGATCAAGAATTATATTAGATTCGGCCACTTTTACCTCTGCCTTTAATTTGTCCAATTTGCTTCGATAATGTTTGATTACATTTTCTAAGCAGCTATGAGCCCAAATTTGGTTTATCATGCTGGTCGATTAAAAAAATTCGTCATCTCGTAAGGCAGGGCAGAAAAACGAGTTCATCTCCTCCATTTTCATGCTGAGAGATTTCGGGAGAGAGTCTGATGCCAAATGCTCTCGTAAAAGACCATAGTGATGCAAGCATTGCAACACATGGAAGTACATCTTAACCAGTCTCTGAAAGGCCTGAACAGACTGGGTAGGAGCACATTTGGTTGATGAAACGCTGGGTTGCCAGATTTGCGTCCTTTACCCACTGGGCCATTGGAATTATTGGCCATTTTAGAATCAAATTTCTACAGATTTATGTCAAATTTAGTCAGAAAAGTTCAAAAAAGTTAAATATCAAATATTTGGAACGTTTGGTTCCACTGCATGATTATTTTCTTGACTTAAGGTAATACCCTCCTCTAATACTGGAAATTCATCAACAGTGGTTAATTTAACAGGATTTGATGATTTGTTTGTGTCATTTTCAGTGGCATGAACCACAACAACAGCTTCCGTAGTGATTGCTCCAGAAGCAAAATGACTCAGTTGCATCCTTTAATGGGCGATTATCTCCTGATACTGAGGGCTTTTTTTGATTTTTTGGACAGGGCCATTTAAAATGGTCAATTGAACCACAGAGCAAACATTTGTTTCGATTGGGACAATCTGTTGCCAAATTGTGGGTACTTAGGCAGATCCAGCACTCTTTAATTTGCTCTCTATGCCATAAGGGCAGGACACAGCTGCCATCAAGCATCAATCTGCTTGGTAACAGGCTATCCACTTTATCAAACCGGATGCGTCTTACACCGTTTTCTAGCATTCTGTCAAAGGGATACGTTTCCCGTTCAATCTTTTGCACTTTGCCATACTTCTTGAGTTCATTCATGATTCTGTCATCTGGAATTTCTAGTGGAACTTTCATCTTCACTAGCAACCTATCGGACTCGATTTCCTCTACGTTACAAACTTCGCCTTTTACAATAAGAACATCTTCTAGTAGCTTTTCCTTGACCCCCTCATTTGACACTGTTGCATTCCATACAGTTTTAGAAACATTGATAAGCCCCTGCAAAGCAGCAGGTCCCATGCCAACGACGTCCTTTAACCCATGATACACGTCGATAGCCGTGACACCCCACCACTTAGTTGTTATCTTAAGGCTTAGGGTACGCTTATAGGTTGCCATGGTGTTTTATAAAAAGAGGAAACCCATATTACTACAATATATAATACAAAAATATAACACCAAGACGTCGGGGAAAGAGCTAAACACTAAATAAATAGTGTCCCCTTATGAAACCTGACGTCTACCAACAAATATACGAATAGAGAGTACAGTCGTATATTTGTTAGTTTGAACAACTTTCTAAGTGGTTCACTAACACCTAACCGATTAAAGTGGTTCCCTAATGCATACTAACATATTACAGACATATATTTGTTAGTCTGTTCGAGTTGACCGGGAACAGCCAACTGACTATAAAGATTTATATAATCAAAGTACTAGGCTTGCGCTTACAAATGACAAAGGAATTAAATCCACTCACTCAAGCGAGCTTGCCAAATATAATGCGCTAGCCAACGAACTATAGAAATAGCATACTGGCTCGGGAGAAAGGTATTGCATTGACCAGAGTAAGAGGCGACCTATTAAATGGCTGAAACCGCCAGCTAAGAGGAGTGCCTTTAGAAAATGGAGACACAAAATGCGCTCCAACCAAGACAAGAATTTCCAAATTAAGGAAAGGAAATACTAATACGAAATATATGTATAAAATTTATATACAAAATCGTGCTAGAAACTAGCAAATTCGGGCAGCAATTGCAGAGCTAAATACACGCGTACGTTCACTTCGACTACTACTACTACTACTACTACTACTACTACTACTACTACTACTACTACTACTACTACTACTACTACTGCTGCTGCTGCTACCACGGCTACTACCACTACTACTACTACTACTACTACTACTACTACTACTACTACTACTACAACAACAACAACTACTACTACTACTACTACTACTACTACTACTACTACTACTACTACTACTACTGCTGCTGCTGCCACAGCTACTTATACTACTACAACTTTTTTTTTTTTGGTAACATGATCAATGGATCGTGTGGAAATCCATAATACCCAAAAATAAACTGACTGAAAGAACATTAAACATATAATAAATCAAAGAGAACAAACGATTATATCAGTCATGTGTATAAATAAACAATAAATATACGGTGGTCAAACGATTAATTTAAAAATTCAAAACAGCTAAATATGTCCCTTTAAAAATTCCAAGTAACTAGCTCAACAACATTCCATTACATTTATAAAAGCTCACGCGAGCATAGGCTGTGAAACAACCACAGCGCTCGGACGTATTTAACACACACAGTCAATCGGGAACAAATTAATCAATAATCAACGCCCCGCAGGATAATCTATAAAAAGTAAACACTAAGATATTACACCGAGCTCAGTGAAGTGACCATGTAACCTACATAGTTGAAGAGGGTTGAAACTTAACAAACGAATTCAAACAATACAATTTACCTTGAAAATGAGATTCCATAATTATCCCGGGACAAACACAATTATATGTATACATGCTAAGTATTTCCAATCTATTATTAGGAAGCAGTACATTGAATGTTAAATTTATTTTAGTCGAAAGCAATTAACTTTTGGATTCGGATTCTAAAATTACCCCGGAACAAACATTATTAATAAAAAATGTTGGATTGTTTATTAACATTGAAAAAACCCAAAATGAGTTAACCTGTTCAAACGACCACCTAAATTTAGGGACAAGGTTTAACCCATTCAGAGCAAACACTCGCAATTTTCATCTCAAACTGATTAGCAGAGTTTTAAAGTGCATGCGCGTGTTGGAGCCGTTGCTGCGTGAAGTAAATGCTGCTGTTTCACATAGTAACAGTCAGCGCACATGCATGCACATGCACGCACACTCTAAAACCACTAATTTTGCATGTGCTTTAAAATAATAATTTAAAAATATATAGTTAGCTTTTAAATATAGAAAACATCAAAACAAAGTAGTTTGAAACAAAATCACAGCTCCAAGCGCACAAATACATGTATATTATTTAATAAATCACTCCAGAGGCCAATTACGGTGGATAATACAAAATCAAATTTGTCGAAACAATGGAAATCAAATCACCAGAGCACCAAAAAACTTCAAAAGAATGAAGTCTATTTTTAGTCACTGCATCATGAAATTCACATTTAAGGCAATACGAGAACAAGGCACGAAAAGCGCACTTCAATTTTTCAAAACGGCTGGAGTTAAACCCTGTATATGAGTCACTAACTATCGTACAACGATGCTTCCAAATTTCCCAGACCGCCACACTCAAACAAAATAACAAGATCTTCTTTGCATTATTAGTCAGATTATAAGCGTCTAATTCATGAAATAGAATTGCATCTTGGATTATGTTGATATCAACTGTAACAATTTTCCTAAATATCTGTTCAATGTACATCCAAAATTGGGAGACGGGCAAACACTCTGTAAACAAATGGATAATGGTTTCCTCAGTGTCTGTACAAAATAGACAGTGGTCATTATTTGCTATGCCAACTTTCTTGAGGAGGGGGCCCACCCATAGTTTTCTATGAAGCAATCGCCAGACAACATCCCTTGCTCGATTAGGTATGTGTGGTGAATGGATATTTTTCCAAACCACATCCCAACTCTGGGGAGAATGTTCAGTCCTTTCCCATGCCGTGACAGCCTTTGGAATAGTAATATTCTGCAGCATTAAAATATTATACCACCCCTTATTCCTTAACGTATATGAAAAACGTCCATCAGTACTTTCCAGGATTAACTTGGAGCAAGCATCATTCACAGACCCATTAGGGAGAAGAAACCATTCCATTGGAATTGCTTCCTGTAACCGTTTTAGAAGGCGCTGCACGTCAATTGGGCGTAAAGATGTTACTCGTGATATGTCATATAGTGATTTCCATTTTCGAGTTTCACATCCACAATATCACACAAATTTTGAATACCATGCTTAGCAAAAGAAGTGTAATATAAAACTCTGCCTTCATATAGAATATGATCATTCCCCCATAGGTACTGGCTGGAGGCATGCTCCCAGCAAAGAGGTGAATCTTCTTTGCGAACAAACTTAGCTAAAGCAGCTTTAATGTCCAAAAATATCGATGGAATCCGTGTGTAATTCGGTGGAGGTTTAGAAGACCAGAAAAAGGATTTAGCTGAAAATGGCTCAATAAACCTTTCTATAAGGCATCTAGACACATTTGCCCACTGACTATCTGAATGAAGTAAATCATCTAATAATTTCAGCCTTAACGAGACGCATTTAATTCTTAGGTCTAGAATGGAAAGCCCACCATCAAGCTTATTATTAGTACAGACACGTTGTGAGACAAGGTGTGTTTTACCCTCCCACAAATAAGCAAATATCATCTTGGTAATTTCCTTTTCAACATGTTTGGGCATATTAACAACTGCAGCAATATACCAAAGTTGTGACAATATCAAATTATTGATCACTATTGCCCAGCCAAAAATAGTCAGACGTCGATGTTTCCATTGAATAATTTTCTTGCTCATTTTAGAAAGCAAGTTTGTCCAATTATTGGAATCATGTTGTGTTCGACTGAAATGAATGCCTAAGATCTGTATTTTGTCAGTGGACCAATTGATGCCTAATGGCTGATCATTTCGATCTTTCCATGAACCCAAAAACAAACCTACTGATTTTTCTTTATTAATTTTGAGCCCTGACGCTTTTTGGAAATTCTCCAAAATAAGATGTAAACGATTAAAATCACTATTTTGGCCAACAAAAATAGTCGTATCATCGGAATATTGTGATAATTTCACTGGTGTCATAAGACCACGAATACACATTCCATGATAATGTATATCTTCTCTTATTGTCGCTCCCAAGGTTTCCATACAAATTACAAATAAAAGTGCTGACAGTGAGCAACCTTGTCGAACCCCTCGTTCTAAGACAACTGGCTGGCTTATAAAATTGTTCACAAGGATTCTACTAGTAATGCCATTGTACAATATTCAGATCCATTTAATAAAATTGGGCCCAAAGCCGAATCGATTTAATGACATCAACAAAAACCTCCACTCCAAACGATCGAAAGCCTTTTCATTATCTAATGCCACAATGGCACCTGGAATGTTATCCTTTTCAACTAACTGAATCAGATCTCTAATGAGCGCAGTGTTGGTTAATATTGATCTACCAGGTATTGAACATGTCTGAGCAGGATTAATAACGTCGCCCAGCACCTGACCTAGTTTTAGTGAAAGAGCTCTAGAAATAATCTTGTAATCAACTCCAAGGAGAGAAATTGGCCTATAATTCCGTATATCACTCCGGTCACCCTTTTTAAATAGCAGACGTACATGTGCTTGAGACATTGTCAAAGGAAGTTTTCCCTGATGGAAAATTTCTTTAACAATCTCACAGAATTTCGGACCAATGAGATGCCAGAAAGTAACGTAGAACTCAACAGGCAGGCCATCTCCCCCTGGCGATTTTCCATTCTTCATTGTTTTAAGCGATTTAGTCAGGTCTTCTAAGGTTAAATATTCATCACAAATATCAGCCAACGGAGGAGTCAATGTTTCCTTAATATTAGCAAGTAATTCAGCTGCCAACTCTTCATCAATTTCTTCAGACTTATATAAATTTTCATAAAATGTCTGAACAGTTTCTAGTAGATCTTTATTTGAATTAACAATTTGCCCATTTATTTCAAGGCCCCTAATTATCTTTTCCACACCTCTAGACTTTTCTAGGCCACAAAAATATTTTGTTGGCTTTTCACCTTCAGAATAAAATTGGGCTCTTGATCTGACTTTTGCGCCTTCTGCTCTGTAGATTTCTATTTGTGATAACTTTAACCTGGTCTCCTCCAAAACCTCAGTCAAGTGAATATCGCCGTTTGAAACTTTGCGAAAAGGTTTGTAGACGAATCAACCTTCTCTCCTCTTTGCGCATTTTCCTTGCCTTTTGAATAGAATATTGCCTTGATATATTAGCAAACCCTAGTTTAACATCTTCCCACCAAAAAATCAAACTTTCAAATTCTGATATATTGCGGAGCTTAAAACGCCAGAAACTTTCAATATATCGATGGTACTCAAAATCATTCAGCAAGGAAATATTAAGTTTCCAAAAACCTGGACCACGTGTAACCCATTCTGCATTATCTAACACAGTGGAAACCAGGCAATGATCAGAAAAAGGTACAGGATATATGCCAGTATCCGAAATTAACCCTTTTAGCTCTCTCTGTACATAAATCCTGTCTAACCGAGAAGCTGTCTGACCATTTGGTGTTACCCTTGTGTATTCACAACATTCAGGGTTTAAAACTCTATAACTATCCAAAAGGTGCTCACTGTCACATATATCCTGTACACGCCGATGAGACGTATCAGCGTATATTGATAGCGAACGCCTATCCTTCTCTGGATTTAAAACACAATTAAAATCTCCACCAATAATAATATTTTCTGATCTATCATGAATTACTGGGCGAAGAGCTGAATAAAATGTACCTCGTTGAGAATGGGATGCAGGGGCATAAATAGACATCAAATTTAGTGTTGAACCAGACATTTCAACAGTCACCACAACCCATCTGCCATTACTATCAGCTTCCGATGAAATGATATTTAATAAAGTCAAACACCTGGGTGAAAATAAAATCGCCACTCCTGTATTTAAATCAGTGGCATTGGAATAGAATATTTCACCCTTAGAAAGTTGTTTGAAATTTTCTAGTACTTCAACATTATGGAACTTAGTTTCCTGAAGCATGACGATATCAGCTTTCAAATCAGATAATTTCTCTAGCAACATGCGTTGCTTCAATCCATCATTTAAACCACAGCAATTAAGTGAGCAAATTATCATTATGATTACGAATCTATGCATAGTACCCATAATATCTAGTTTGGTTGTGTCTTCTTACTGTTTTTATCCCGCTTAGCCCATTTGCCAATCTTCATAGTAAACTCTGAATTTGTAAGATCAGTAATGGTCAGATGTTGATACCGTGAAATGTCTGAATCACTCCGCAAATGCCTATAGCGAACACCTAAGCGTGTAATGTATGGAACTAAAATCTCGCCCTTCTCTGAGCGATACAGTACCATTTCATCGGGCTGCCGAGATTCCTGCGTTTGGATCGACGTGTCAGACTCTGCAATAGAGATAGAGTCGTCTATATCGTCATCCTCCCTGTCCTCCGACCCAGAGCTCAAGTCTTCTATCACTCTTTTAACCACACCAGCAATAGTATCCTGTACAATTGCCTGTCTAGAATGTATTAATAACACACCAGACTCTGTTAGTGGTGGCAAATCAAATGGTACATCAACATCCATTGACTGAGATCAAAATTTTGTTTGTCCCAGTACTAAACTCTGTGTATCATCAACAGCGTCGGAGTCATCATTTTCCTGGGCTATTTCAGCTGTTGCTGGAGTGGTAGCAGATATACCTGTCCTCAGAACCTCAATCTCATCAAAGTGTTTTGACAGTACTAGATCACCAGCCTTACTAACAACTGGACCCCCAGTCTTACTAACATTGGGGTCCACAGTCTTACTATCAATGGGATATTCAGCCTTGCTAACAACATGTGCATAGGTGTGTGGCACATTGTTACTACTGTGTACTTCACTGGAATTGAGAGAAGCAGGATGCATATAGCTAGCACTCGCCTCTTCCACATTACTTGCAGCATTCATCGATGATCTTTTATAACATCGAGATTTAAAATGATCAGCTGACCCACACAAAAGACACTTATTCTTGTAAGGACAGGTACTAGCTAGGTGTTCAGTACTTGTGCAGATACGGCACTCTTTAACCTGGCCCCTATACCACACAGGGAGGAAGAAGTTCCCATCAATAGACAATCTACCTGGAATTGGTTTGTCAATTTTTTCCAGGCACACCCGTCTTATCCCATTTTCAAGTGTTCTATCGAAGGCATACGTCTCCCTTTCAATTTTTATCACTCGCCCATATTTTCCCAGCTCGGCTGTAATACGTTCATTCGGAATTTCAAGAGGGGCCTTTACTTTTACAATCAATTTATCTGAATCAACCTCTTCGATCTTACATATTTGTCCATTGACAATCAGGCCCTCTTCCAAAAACCTTTCTTTCACTCCTTGTGAACTGACCGTAAGATTCCAGACATTTTTGCTAATATTAATCAGCCCCTTAAAGACATTTGGCCCAGCCCCTACAGTGTCTTTTATTCCATGATAGACGTCAATAGCGCCAACATTCAACCCAGCAGTGGTGAGCCTAAGGCTAAGAGTCTGTTTATAGCGACTTGACATGTTACTAGTGAGCATTCACATTGACCTAGATTACGCCTGTCTACTGCAGTGAATATAAATGCACGTACGATGCGCGATATCTCGACAGGTCAGCGAGATCGGCCTAAGCAGAAAGCTCAGCCCGCCAAGTACAAATGCGCTTATCAATAACGGAGATATAGTAGGCAAAAAGCCACCCAAACTTATATACAAATGTAACACGACGGTTGCCAAATACAATGGCAGTTTACTTGGCGACTCTAGTTCTCGAAACCAGAAAACCAGAGTCACAAAATACGACAAACAACGACGAATAAAACACAAACAGAAAACATCAAACTCAACCAAAACCGCTTATGCAGCGAACAAAACAAAAATTAAGTGTATACGAGCAGTAGTGACGAAAATATTCGTCATAATTTGCAGAGCCAATTTCAGCACAGCTTTCAATGACTACTACTACTACTACTACTACTACTACTACTGATTTTGCGAAAACCCATTAACTGCTATTTACATGTAATTATGTATGTAATTGTAAGTGACCCCTGAAGCTGATTGTGTGATCGGATTACGTAGGCGTATGTGCTGTCCTGCAAGGAATGACCGACCTCCCTGCACAGCGTGGAAGCGTGTGTGATGACGTCTGCGAAGAAGACTGCCGTCGTCGCACATGCGCACTGTGTTCAAAATTGTCCAAAACAACCTAAATATGGGGTGAATGGAACCTGGGATCAGGGACTCGATAGATCAGACCAATAACTTCTTCGCATAATGAGGAAGAGCAGCGTACAGCCGAGTGCGAGCCTATGTGTCTCGTGTAGCTGGCGCTGCTAGCTGCATCATTAGCCAGCTTTTACTTCAAGTAGACCCCAACGCAGAGGCTAACCAACAGTGTCATCTACAAACTTCAGACATGGGCAATTTGGCCATGCCGAATATTTGGGCCCTGCTGACGGACAAGCGTGATGTATTTAAATTAAAGTTACAACACCACCTTTGACCGTGAAAGATCCTTCAGCCACAAGGCTCCGCAAAAACAACATCTGTCGAAAACTGACATCATCAGCCACATCTGAGCTAAGATGTGGATACACAGCGTACTGACGTGACAAACTAAGTTGCAATCAGCGACTACAAGCCTCAGCTGCATGGGCGGTATGCAGCAGACAGAATGCGAGCGTGACACCTTCAGACCGCGGGAGCAGCGGCATCGGCACCCGCAATCTGTTGCCGCCACGAAGTGTAAATAGTTCACTGTTCTCCTCACTTCAGATTCATCTCGTCATGCTCATCAATTGACTTTGTACACCGTGTGTTTTTATTATGTCTGAGAGCTGCATACCGCGCTTTACACGTTCACCATGTACTCTGTCTGTACTTATATTCGTCATACTAGGTATATATATATATATATCATTTTACAGATCAAATTGTGTTCGAATCCGTCCTATCCTCAACCTGTTAACCAGCTTTTTGGCACAGCCACCCGCTACTTGTTGTACCATTCTACTCAAACACATTTCAAGTAGGATTATAAGCTGCGTAAATAACCACATCTTATACCCGTAACGTTACAACCACCACAAGCAAACAGGTAGGATCCTCTTTCCTCTCCTCCCTGGTCGCAAACAGGCTCTGGCTGAAAGGTTAGGTAGGTAGAAATAGCGTAGTCTTCCTTCGTGTCCACATAGCGGCGTCTTGATTTGGGCGAAGACGCATGCCGCTCTGCCCTCTCGTTGAGAAGTCAGGAATAACATGGCTGCATGTGCTGCAGCAATTTTTTGTTTGCTTTTACTGTTGTAGTAGTTCTATAATTGTGTTAGTAACTATAATATTCGCATACACCCGCTGTCTTGCTAGATAACTGTTTTAGATATACGTGCTTGTATATGCTCTCTTTAAGAGACATATTCAAGTGGCATCGTATAACTGATTTACTTTTACCCTCCATCTGACGTATCTGTAAAGTATTAGTTTCTTACCCTCGAACCTTTATTCTAAATTCCTGGCAATGCACCAGGATACGATCGTCTTCCCGTCTCCTTCGTTTATGCCATCTTGTAAAACCTCATAAAGGCAACGACCGCTCACTAGTTCACCACATCTACAGTAGTGCTCTAAACCGCTTCTCTGAGGGAGGCTATTCAGAGTAGACCTCCTCCCCTGCTTTCTCTCTCTTTTTTCATTTCTTTCGTCTTTCGTGGATTTGTGTGCAACTCTAAAGCCATAGGCCAGCTAAACGTTAGTTTAGGCTTCTCGTTAGAGCCTCCTGCCGCCCGGGAGCTCTCTCTCTCTCTCTCTCTCTCTCTCTCTCTCTCTCTCTCTCTCTCTCTCACTCTCTGATTTTCGCTGATGAAATATTTTTGTATAGTATTCCCTGCGTTCGAGAGACTGAGCCGCCTAAAATCAGTTAGATCTGGATACTAAATAGTGATAAGTCAGGAATAGAACCTAAAATAGGCCTCAAATTTTTAACACGCATTCACCTCACGCTGTAAAGCTAATTCTTCATTCACGGGGTCTGTTTAGGAAAGCAGGAACATCTCTTGTATCTTCATATTTACGCTAAATATCCATATAACCTCTTATACATATCTGTATATGTACAGCCATTCCAAATGTTCTTGGAATTCACGTCCTAAAACCAGTGAAACTTACAAACCGCTAGCAGGAACAATCCAGCCCTTTAAACCAACACTTTTGGCAAAAGCAAGAGTCATTTGTAAACTTCCTTCTGATCTCTTTGCTATAATGGAATTGGAAGGACCACCACTAACCAACATGGCATCTCGTGAGGATGACCTACACAGCGCGATCGAGTTCAACTGGGGGAAAAGCCTCGGCTCTGTTTCTATATGGCCCACATGTCTCCTCTATAGATGCAGCAGCCACTCTGGTCTGCAAATTTGTGTAGGGGAGGATAAGCACATTAGGGGTGGGGTGGTGGTGGTGTTGGTTGGGGTAGGGCGGAGGAGGGGGTGGGGTGAATTGACGTGTCTCATCCTCAAACCAGCAGCGGGGAGCACATGAATGACTCTGAACACCGCCGACCATTCGACAACCGCCACCATGACGACCAGGCCATCACTGCAGCCGACCACACGATGCCTGCAAGCGCTTGCCTTCGCCAGCCGCCCTCCCCATCCCTCTTGTTCGCCGGGACAGAGACCAGCACCGCCAGGTGGACAACTGTCGCAATATTTCTCAGCCGTCGACGGCTAACACTGACAGGATCCCAATTTTAACATATCGGTGGATTATTCTCATTATGTGTAAATAATTCATACTTTAAAGCTAATATTTACTTTTTATTTAAAATCTTTTTATTTAGGTTTTGAACATTGATGTACCAATCGGCACCTCAATTCCAGTGTATGCAAGTATGTATGATGTATATATGATTATTGTAAGCTGTATGCAATTAAGCTATTTCGGCTGGAATGTGTAGCTGCCAAATGAAAGAGTATTGAAGGAGGGCATAACCTGTAATGGAGATGTATAATTTTAGATGTAAATCGTGCGTTCTAGATTTTCGTCAACAAATGTGTTTGTGATTTCGACATTGATGACACCAACTTGGCCGATCCTGGACCAAAGCATTTACTTGGGTATTCATATAGATTACCATAGTTTACAACTCTTATCATCCGGCTCAGGTTATAATTGCATTGCCAGCCCCGCTATTCGTACATGATCCAGGATGCCAGTTTTGGCATATTGATACCATCCGGGAACATAAAACCTAATGCTGTTTTTGATATATCTAGCGTATCTGGACAACAAATCAGCATGATTAACTTTTCTGGAGAGTAGTTCCGTGCCGGTATATCAATGATTGTACATGTGTGGTGCTTTGCGGAAAGCTATTAAAGCCACATATAAATAAAACATCATCGGTGAATTTCACAAATCACATTGCCAATAACCATATAGTTCTAATGATTTATAGAGCATATTGCCCATCCTTAATTAAATGTTATGAGTATCCCTATCCATCAATGTTACTGTTTTGCTGGAGAACCAATAACTGCTATGTACATGTAATTGAGAAACCTCTAAATGTAATATGCATGGATGCAATTTTTGCTAAAACCCAATAACCCTTCATCTAATTGAAACAGTTTAGTTAAATTACCGAATCACAATCTCAGCTTCTCATAAATATTACTATTTTGAAAAAATTCTATTAACTGTACATCTAGATTTCTGAGGTTATTATTCATCATTGCCCCTGTTATACCGATGGTCCATTAATTACAAATCTAACAGAAGAATAAAAATTGACATTCACGAATCATGTTACCAATTGAGGAATCCGTTCTGTTAATCAAGTATATTTAATCTATATTTTCACGTGTAGGCTACCGTCAAAATCATCTGTCTGTCTGTCTGTCTGTCTGTCTGTCTGTCTGTCTGTCTGTCTGTCTGTCTGTCTGTCTGTCTGTCTGTCTGTCTGTCTGTCTGTCTGTCTGTCTGTCTGTCTGTATGTCTGTCTGTCTGTCTGTCTGTCTGTCTGTCTGTCTGTCTGTCTGTCTGTCTGTCTGTCTGTCTGTCTGTATGTCTGTCTGTCTGGCTGTCTGGCTGGCTGGCTGGCCAGGAATTTAATTAAAAATTTCTTTGCCTAAATTTGTCCTATCGAGACCAAGTTTAGATTTACTTAGAGTTGTCCCCCCTTGAGATTAGTTGGGGTAAAGTGAACTTATCAGTAGGTCGCTTTAACAGGTAAAGGCTGGGATTGATCCTACATTATAGAGAAATCACACACACGAATGCACACGAACGCACACACGCACACATCTGAACGAATGCACGAATGCATGCAATAATACATGCACACAGTAATACATGCACGAATGCACGCAATAATGCATGTATGAACGCATGCACGAACGGACGCACGAATGCATGCATGCACACACCCACTCACTAATGTACTCACGAATTAATGCACCCACACCCACATACACACACACACACATACACCCACGCAAGTATAGATGCACGCACGTACGGATGTACGAGCACACACCCACACACATACGAACAAACGCTCGGACGCACGAACGCACGAACGCACACACACACACACACGCACGCACACACGCTTTTGCAGACACAAAACTAAAAGATGTCCTATGGATATGATTTCATGTTGCCCCACCATTGATTTTGGTAGGGATTAGATTTATTTAAGAATAGGTAGGGAGGGATAAAACCTTGTCATTGTTATCAGGGACCATGAGGTCTAACTTTGATCTTACTAGCAAATCTTTCAGGTTTGGATTTCTATTGTAAGCTATTACTGGTCGTGCTTTGATCGGTTCCTTTAATTTAGATTGCAACTGTGGATATTCGTCTTTCATGGTTTTCGCTAATTCAACATTACTTCTATTGTATATGAGTTGAAAATTTCGTTCTTTTGTGATATTCCTGAATCTACATTTATTCCAAATGGTGCCTTTGTTTGGAGTGTTCTAATCCAATGGCCTTCTCGTATTTTGCGAATCGAACTCGTTTCTTCTTCACTATCGAAGGTCGGAATCTGTTCTATTGGCATGATTTCAAAATGATGCTCAACTGAATGATCAGGAAGTTGGAAATGTTGAGCAATTGGGGTATCTGCTGAGGTGTTAATATCAGAAACGTGGCGTCTAGCACGCACTCTAAATGCATTTTTGTTTCACCAACATACTGTTTCTGGCAAAGGGCACAATTGATCAAATAGACTACATTCTCAGAATCACAATCCATATTTGTTCGGATATGATATTCATTTTTAGTTTGAAAACTCAGGAATGTTTGTTGGTTTACAATATAGTTGTTTAATTTGCATCTGTTTTTGTCGCATTTAGAAACTGATGCATCGCACATGATTGGTTTATTGTGTTTAATTTGGACATGTTCAAACCCGGGTCCGCTATGAGGTTTTAGATTTTCAAGCTCATTGATGGTGTCTGCTTTAATTTTTCGAAGAAAACGGGCTGAATAGCCTCGTGCTTTCAAAGCATCAAACAGAGTAGAGCATGCATCATTCAGATTTTGCCTGTTGCTAGAGTTTCGAAAGAATCTTATGATTTGTGATTTGATCAGACCTTTAAATGTGTGTGGAGATGAAATGATTTTTTGTGAACCAGCTGATAGGAGTCTGTTGGCTTAAAGAATACTTTATATTCTAATTTTCCAGGAGTCAAATTGAGGACCCTTATAGATTGTGACATCTAAAAAGTCAACTGATGTTCCACTGATAGTAGCTTTTAGCTTGATGTTTGAATCTTGGTTATTTAAAATGCTAAAAAATTCCCAAAAGTCTTCTTCTGAATGCTGCCAAATTATGAAGATGTCATCTAGATATCTGAGGTAAAGAAGAGGCTTTTTGGTTGATTTGTTCAGTGCCTTCTCTTCCCACTCTGCAACATAAATCGTGGCAAAATTTGGGCTGAATCGTTTACCCATTGCGCATCCACAGATTTGAAGGTAATTTTCACCATTAAATTGGAAATCGTTTCCTTTAAGACTTAACTCTAATAATTTTAAAATTTCCGTGTCTTGTCGATGTTGATCAGGAAATTTGACAAAAGAATTCTTAATAGCATTGACTCCAGCATCAATATCTATATTCGTATACATAGCATCTATGTCTAATGTGACTAAATATGCCTCTTTCGAAACTGACAATTTGGATAACTTTGAAAGAAAGTGTTCTGTGTTCTTGAGAAAGCTCTTGTGTCTATTAGCAATGGGCTTTAAATAGTAACCAATATATTCTGCAATGCCATAAGACTCACTGCCACAGTCTGAAGTGTGCCATAAGACTCACTGCCACAGTCTGAAGTGATGGGTCGTCCAGGTGGTGTCAATGGATCTAACCAGGTGCTGATAGGTTTATGGATTTTAGGCAAGATATAAAATGTCCGATTTTGTGGATTATTCTCACCTAGCAGATACTTTAGCTGTTTCTTATCGATGTACTTATCTGTATGCAATGAATTAATTATTCCAATTAAATTTTGTCGGTTTTGAGGCCAAATTAAATTATCAAGTTTTCAGTAATGCCTGGTGTTGGTTAACTGCCTTTCGGCCTCGCGGATGTAGGTTTCTCTAGACATAATCACAGTTGCTGAACCTTTATCGGCTGGTTTTATAATAATATTCTGATTTCTACGTAATTTGTTGATAGCCTGTCGTTCAAGAAATGAAAGGTTTTGCTTATTGTTTGTAACTGGCAATGATCTGGCTATACCAGCAACCGTTTCTATGGCTGCTTTAATATTGTCATCAACTAGCCTATATGGAGGGTCCCAACCGGATTTTCCAGTGAATGGTTTTGACTCTCCATTTAAATTTCGAAAATGATGGGCTATTTTTACTGAATGACCAAAATTAGTTACTTCAATAAGACCTGTGTCTAAAAGCAAATCTAATCCTGTTTTTGGTTTTGGAGTTGGTACAAAAGTGAGACCACGATCGAGAATTGATTTTTCAGATGGTGAGAGATCATAGTCAGCTGCTAAATTGACAAGGTTTGTTCCTAATGCTATGTTAGCGGAGCTATTGCCTTGCCCCACATTTAGTTTAAACTAAGTACCGTCAACCAATGGTTATCAATACAATTAGCTGTTTCTTTCGTCCAATGGATTCTATCCTTCTCAACATGAAAATTGGCATCAGAAATTTTGGGGATGACCTTATCAACGTGGCAGTTGGACTTTGCTGATTTGTTGATACGCTTGAGCCAGTACCTTTGCCTGTCTGACAAGCTATCAGAGAAGTTAATCTCAGCAAAGTGCAACTCCGCATTAGGGAAGCTATTCTTAAATTCACGAGCCATGAACCGTAAATGGCTTGAGGCTTTGGTTGGATGCTCATTTTTGGAGTTGATGCCAATATTCAGGATGATCTCCGGGCTAGGGCCATCCTGGTGTCGCATAGCCATTGTTCTGAAATGTGATAATGCGTCACCAGGATAGCACTCAACCTGGATGTCAGGATGGACGTCTAAATCAATTCGGGCTAGATTAGAGGACCCTATCATCAGAATCGTTTTGGTGATTCTGGGGATCCTCCACAGGCCCTTGCTATGCGATTGATGACGGTAGTTAGCAAACTTCCTATCAGACAGGTTACTATTATTCTCCATAGGAGGGAGAGGAGGCGGAGACAGAGGAAGAGGAGCAGAAGAAGGTGCGTGAGGTGAAGAGAGATGAAGAGTAGGAGAAAGAGCAGGAGGCGGGATTGAGAGAGGAGATGCATGAAGAGAAGAAGTTTGAAGAGGAAGAGGAGGAGGCGGGATTGAGAGAGGGGAAGGAGGAGGAGGAGAAGATCGAGTCAGAAGGTGGCGAGGAGAAGATAGTGGAAGAGACGAGGAAGAGTTGCTACGTGGTAGATTGGGGAAACAGTGAGTAACAACCCGACAATGGCGCACAGGAGGAGAATTTGTCTTTGGGAGAGCCGGCCATGACTCTGTTACATCATCATCACCCGGTGCTGGTGTTGGTGATGTATACAGATTCGTCCGCTTGGAAGTGGTAGGCGAGGGTGTGAAGGTGGTTGGTGACCGTTGTAGTTTGTTAATCATTGTTGAATGTGAACCTGAACCTGTACTCGGTGTGGTCGCCGGTGTTGGTACAGACATCACTCTATTTTGCTCATCACTAGCTATTTCTGCCAAAAATTTCCAAAAATTTGTGATTGTCGTTGTGGTCAATTTATTTCCAAAGTTTTGCCTACCCCATTTCAATGCTATGACTTTGGCTCTGTGTAGATCAAGAATTACATTAGATTCGGCCACTTTTACCTCTGCCCTTAATTTGTCCAATTTGCTTCGATAATGTTTGATTAAATTTTCTAAGCAGCTATGAGCCCAAATTTGGTTTATCATGCTGGTCGATTAAAAAAATTCGTCATCTCGTAAGGCAGGGCAGAAAAACGAGTTCATCTCCTCCATTTTCATGCTGAGAGATTTCGGGAGAGAGTCTGATGCCAACTGCTCTCGTAAAAGACCATAGTGATGCAAGCATTGCAACACATGGAAGTACATCTTAACCAGTCTCTGAAAGGCCTGAACAGACTGGTTAGAGTACTTTTGGTTGATGAAAGGTTGGACGCTGGGTTGCCAGATTTGCGTCCTTTACCCACTGGGCCATTGGAATTCTTGGCCATTTTAGAACGTAATCAAATTTCTACAGATTTATGTCAAATTTAGTCAGAAAAGTTAAAAAAAGTTAAATACCAAATATTAACTAGAGCGATATGTGTTGAAACAATTTAGAGACTGAAAAATAAGAACAATTAATACAAGATTATTACATATATATATAAAATTGAAGCTTACACTGTCAGTTGCTGGAGCGCTTTCGAAGTAATGGTCTTCGTCATGCTGCGCAAAAACTGGTCTAATGGCAACTGATAATTCTTACATATTTATAGGAGAATTACTGCAATGGTGACTACTGATTAACTATTAATTCAGTCTCTCCACAAAAGATCAAACGAAACCCGAAGACCTGCTTTAGATCAATGTGTGCCTTGGGCGCTACTGAAGTCAAACAGCTAATACAAAAGGCGTGATTGCTTAATTATATCGAGCTTATCTAACTGTAGCATGGGTTAGTACGCCGGTTCGTTTCAGGCGATTAAGGTGTGAGAATAACAATGAGGGCTATTTGGTCAGTTATTAGATCAAATGCTGCCAAGATATGTTTAATCATGGCGGCTGAGAGTAATTTACTTGTTGTTTGAGTACTGCAAGGGACAGGTTTCCTGAATAAAGATTATTAAGACAAATTCTGACAAGTTATACAGTTTTTTTATCGTGGCGAATTGGTTCACTCAGTTATTACAAAGCGTTGATTACTTCTTTGTAATAAGTTGGCGTTGCCGTGTGTTCGAAAATATGAACAAATTCTGACAAGTTATACAGTTTTTTGATCTGGGCAAATCGGTTCACTCAGTCATTACAAAGCATTGATTACTTCTTTGTAATAGGTTGGCGTTGCAATGTGTTCGAAAAGAGGAATAAACAAATAGTTTTGAGCAGGTCTTTCTGACATGGGATGATCCATTGTGGATTGACTGAATGTTGTTGGGCTAGTGAGATTCCTTCTAAAGAGAGGTGGTTGTAAGTCACAGGTTGTTTTTTAAGCTTTGTAAGCTTATATGACCAACAACGCATGCACTCATTCACCCGCCCAGACACCAGCATATTAATCCATCCACCAGTCCATGCTGCCATCCACCTAAACAAATACTTGATTAAGGGGAGAACAGATTTGTAAACTGATAGACAGACACCCGATGGGTGACTAGACGACTGAATAAATGAATAGGCAAATGGGTGAAAGCCACAATTTCATTTCCCAATTTGGTTTAATTTATTCACTTAGTCATTGCAAAGCGCTAATTGCTTCTTTGCAATGAGTTGGTGTGCTTGTTGAAAAAATAAGAATAAAATACGACAGGTGGTTGCGGATGAGAGGTGGTTTGTACCTTCTTTGCAATGAGTTGGTGTGGTAATCCATCCATCAGTCCATCCACACAGACAATCAATTGGTGTCTGGGAAGCGCAGACCAGTAAACCAATAGAGAGGCCAAGGACAGGTGACAGGATGAGTGAACAGATAGGTGGACGAATGAGCGAATGAATGAATACACGCACATATGAACGCGCGCACGTACGCACGTACGCACACACGCACGCACGTACGCACGTACGCACGTACACACGTACGTACGTACGTACGCACGTACGCACGTACGCACGTACGCACGTACGCACGCACGCACGTACGTACGTACGCACGCACCTATGAACGCACGCACGCCCACACGAATACACGCACGCACGGATGCATGCACACATGAATGAACAAACAAACGAACGAACGAACGAACGAACGAACGAACGAACAAACGAACGAACGAATGTACATACGAACGCATGTACATACGAACGCATGCATGCACGATTGCACGTATGGACGAACGGGCAAACGAAATATCAGCTACCAGCAGACCAATTCCGACAGTGTATTTGTACATATAAACAGTTTAAAATCGTTTGATTTGGGACAAATATGGAGGCCTGGCACAAGCACGTCCGTCTTTACATTGAAAAAAACCCGCATTGGCACAGGAATTTAATTAAAAATTTCTTTACCTAAATTTGTCCTATCGAGACCAAGTTTAGATTTACTTAGAGTGGTCCCCCATTGAGATTAGTTGGGGTAAAGTGAACTTATCAGTAGGTCGCTTTAACAGGTAAAGGCTGGGATTGATGCTACATTATAGAGAAATCACACACGCACGCACGCACGCACGCACGCACGCACGCACGCACCTGTACGAATGCATGCACACAGTAATACATGCACGACTGCACGCAATAATGCATGCATGAACGCATGCACGAACGTACGCACGAATGCATGCACGCACACATCCACGCACTGATGTACTCACGAATTAATGCACCCACACCCACATACACACCCGCACACATACACCCACGCAAGTATAGATGCACGCACGTACGGATGTACGAGCATACACCCATATACATACACACATATGAACAAACGCACGCACGCACACACTTTTGCAGACACAAAATTAAAAGATGTCCTACGGATATGATTTCATGTTGCCCCACCATTGATTTTGGTTGGGATTAGATTTATTTAAGAATAGGTAGGGAGGGATGAAACCTTGTCATTGTTATCAGGAACCATACGGTCTAACTTTGATCTTACTAGCAAATCTTTCAGGTTTGGATTTCTATTGTAAGCTATTACTGGTCGTGCTTTGATCGGTTCCTTTAATTTAGATTGCAACTGTGAATATTCGTCTTTCATGGTTTTCGCTAATTCAACATTACGTCTATTGTATATGAGTTGAAATGGGATAATTTTGTTCTTTTGTGATATTCCCGAATCTACATTTATTCCAAATGGTGCTTTTGTTTGGAGTGTTCTAATCCAATGGCCCTCTCGGATTTTGCGAAACGAACTCGTTTCTTCCTCACTATCGAAGGTCGGAATCTGTTCTATTGGCATGATTTCAAAATGATGTTCAACTGAATGATCCGGAAGTTGGAAATGTTGAGCAATTGGCGTATCTGCTGAGGTGTTAATATCAGAAACGTGGCGTCTAGCACGCACTCTAAATGCATTTTTTGTTTCACCAACATACTGTTTCTGGCAAAGGGCACAATTGATCAAATAGACTACATTCTCAGAATCACAATGCATATTAGTTCGGATATGATATTCATTTTTAGTTTGAAAGCTCAGGAATGTTTGTTGGTTTACAATATAGTTGTTTACTTTGCATCTATATTTGTCGCATTTAGAAACTGATCCATCGCACATGATTGGTTTATTGTGTTTAATTTGGACAGGTTCAAACTCGGGTCCGCTATGAGGTTTTAGATTTTCAAGCTCATTGATGGTGTCTGCTTTAATTTTTCGAAGAAAACGGGCTGAATAGCCTCGTGCTTTCAAAGCATCAAACAGAGTAGAGCATGCACTATTCAGATTTTGCCTGTTGCTAGAGTTTCGAAAAAATCTTATGATTTGCGATTTGATCAAACCTTTAAATGTGTGTGGAGGATGAAATGATTTTTTGTGAAGCAGCTGATGTGAGTCTGTTGGCTTAAAGAATACTTTATATTCTAATTTTCCAGAGGAATCAAATTGAGGACCCTTATAGATCGTGACATCTAAAAAGTCAACCGATGTTCCACTAATAGTAGCTTTTAACTTGATGTTTGAATCTTGGTTATTTAAAATGCGAAAAAATTCCCAAAAGTCTTCTTCTGAATGTTGCCAAACTATGAAGATGTCATCTAGATATCTGAGGTAAAGAAGAGGCTTTTTGGTTGATTTGTTCAGTGCCTCCACTTCCCACTCCGCAACATAAATCGTGGCAAAATTTGGGCTGAATCGTTTACCCATTGCGCATCCACAGATTTGAAGGTAATTTTCACCATTAAATTGGAAATCGTTTCCTTTAAGACTTAGCTCTAATAATTTTAGAATTTCCGTGTCTGGTCGATCTGGATCAGGAAATTTGACAAAAGAATTCTTAATAGCATTGACTCCAGCATCAATATCTATATTGGTATACATAGCATCTATGTCTAATGTGACTAAATATGCATCTTTCGGAACTGACAATTTGGATAACTTTGAAAGAAAGTGTTCAGTGTTTTTGAGAAAGCTCTTGTGTCTATTAGCAATGGGCTTTAAATAGTAATCAATATATTCTGAAATGCCATAAGACTCACTGCCACAGTCTGAAATGATGGGTCGTCCAGGAGGTGTCAATGGATCTAACCAGGTGCTGATAGGTTTATGGATTTTAGGCAAGATATAAAATGTCCGATTTTGTGGATTATTCTCACCTAGCAGATACTTTAGCTGTTTCTTATCGATGTACTTATCTGTATGCACTGAATTAAGTATTTCAATGAAATTTTGTCGGTTTTGAGGCCAAATTAAATTATCAAGTTTTCTGTAATGCCTGGTGTTAGTTAACTGCCTTTCGGCCTCGCGGATGTAGTTTTCTCTAGACATAATCACAGTTGCTGAACCTTTATCGGCTGGTTTTATAATAATATTTTGATTTCTACGTAATTTGTTGATAGCCTGTTGTTCGAGAAATGAAAGGTTTTGCTTATTGTTTGTAACTGGCAATGATCTGGCTATACCAGCAACCGTTTTTATGGTTGCTTTAACATTGTCATCAACTAGCCTATCTGGAGGGTCCCAACCGGATTTTCCAGTGAATGGTTTTGACTCTCCATTTAAATTTCGAAAATGATGGGCTATTTTTACTGAATGACCAAAATTAGCTACTTCAATAAGACCTGTGTCTAAAAGCAAATCTAATCCTGTTTTTGGTTTTGGAGTTGGTATAAAAGTAAGACCACGATCGAGAATTGATTTTTCAGATGGTGAGAGATCATAGTCAGCTGCTAAATTGACAAGGTTTGTTCCTAATCCTATGTTAGGGGAGCTATTGCCTTGACCCACATTTAGTTTAAACTAAGTACCGTCAACCAATGGTTATAAATACAATTAGCTGTTTCTTTCGTCCAATGGATTCTATCCTTCTCAACATGAAAATTCGCATCAGAAATTTTGGGGATGACCTTATCAACGTGGCAGTTGGACCTTGCTGATTCGTTGATACGCTTGAGACAGTACCTTTGCCTGTCTGACAAGCTATCAGAGAAGTTAATCTCAGCAAAGTGCAACTCCGCATTAGGGAAGGTGTTTTTAAATTCACGAGCCATGAACCGTAAATGGCTTGAGGCTTTGGTTGGATGCTCATTTTTGGAGTTGATGCCAATATTCAAGATGATCTTCTCCGGGCTAGGGCCATCCTGGTGTCGCATGGCCATTGTTCTGAAATGTGATAATGCGGCACCAGGATAGCACTCAACCTGGATGTCAGGATGGACATCTAAATCAATTCGGGCTAGATTAGAGGACCCTATCATCAGAATCTTTTTGGTGATTCTGGGGATCCTCCACAGGCCCTTGCTATGCGATTGATGACGGTACTTAGCAAACTTCCTGTCAGACAGGTTACTATTATTCTCCATAGGAGGGAGAGGAGGTGGAGACAGAAGAAGAGGAGCAGAAGAAGGTGCGTGAGGAGAAGAGAGATGAAGCGTAGGAGGAAGAGGAGGAGGAGGGATGGAGAGAGGAGATGCAAGAGGAGAAGATTGAGTATGAGGAGCAAGAGGCGGGATTGAGAGAGGAGATGCATAAAGAGAAGAAGGTTGAGGAGGAAGAGGAGGAGGCGGGATTGAGAGAGGAGATGCATGAAGAGAAGAAGTTTGAGGAGGAAGAGGAGGAGGCGGGATTGAGAGAGGAGAAGGAGGAAGAGGAGAAGATCGAGTCAGAAGGTGGCGAGGAGAAGATAGTGGAAGAGATGGGGAAGAGTTGCTAGGTGGTAGATTGGGGGAACAATGAGTAACAACCCGACAACGGCGCACAGGAGGAGAATTTGTCTTTGGGAGAGCCGGCCATGACTCTGTTACATCATCAACACCAGGTGTTGGTGTTGGTGATGTATACAGATTCGTCCGCTTGGAAGTGGTAGGCGAGGGTGTGAAGGTGGTTGGTGACCGTTGTCGTTTGTTAGTCATTGTTGAATGATAACCTGAACCTGTACTCGGTGTGGCCGCCGGTGTTGGTAGAGACATCACTCTATTTTGCTTATCACTAGCTATTTCTGCCAAAAATTTCCAAAAATTTGTGATTGTCATTGTGGCCAATTTATTTCCAAAATTTTGCCTACCCCATTTCAATGCTATGCCTTTAGCTCTGTCTAGATCAAGAATTACATTAGATTCGGCCACTTTTACATCTGCCTTTAATTTGTCCAATTTGCTTCGATAATGTTTGATTAAATTTTCTAAGCAGCTATGAGCCCAAATTTGGTTTATCATGCTGGTCGATTTCAAAAATTCGTCATCTCGTAAGGCAGGGCAGAAAAACGAGTTCATCTCCTCCATTTTCATGCTGAGAGATTTCGGGAGAGAGTCTGATGCCAAATGCTCTCGTAAAAGACCATAGTGATGCAAGCATTGCAACACATGGAAGTACATCTTAACCAGTCTCTGAAAGGCCTGAACAGACTGGTTAGGAGCACTTTTGGTTGAAGAAAAGTTGGACGCTGGGTTGCCAGATTTGCGTCCTTTACCTACTGGGCCGTTGAAATTCTTGGCCATTTTTAGAACGTTCTATAGATTTATGTCAAATTTAGTCAGAAAAGTTCAAAAAAGTTAAATTCCAAATATTAACTAGAGCGATATGTGTTGAAACAATTTAGAGACTGAAAAATAAGAACAATTAATACAAGATTATTATATATATATAAAATTAAAGCTTACACTGTCAGTTGCTGGAGCGCTTTCGACGTAATGGTCTTCGTCATGCAGCGAAAAAACTGGTCTAATGGCAACTGATAATTCCAACATATTTATAGGAGAATTACTGCAATGGTGACTACTGATTAACTATTAATTCAGTCTCTCCACAAAAGATCAAACTAAACCCGAAGACCTGCTTTAGAGCAATGTGCGCCTTGTGCGCTACTGAAGTTAAACAGCTAATACAAAAGGCGTGATTGCTTAATTATATTGAGCTTATCTAACTGTAGCATGGGTTAGTACGCCGGTTCGTTTCAGGCGATTAAGGTGTGAAAATAACAATGAGGGCTATTTGGTCAGTCATTAGATCAAATGCTGCCGAGATATGTTTAATCATGGCGGCTGAGAATAATTTACTTGTTGTTTGAGTATTGCAAGGGACAGGTTTCCTGAATACAGATTATTAAAACAAATTCTGACAAGTTATACAGTTTTTTGATCTTGGCGAATCGGTTCACTCAGTCATTACAAAGCGTTGATTACTTCTTTGTAATAAGTTGGCGTTGCCGTGTGTTCGAAAATAGGAATAAATTCTGACAGTTAGGAGCTATACAGTTTTTTGATTTGGGCAAATCGGTTCACTCAGTCATTACAAAGCATTGATTACTTCTTTGTAATAAGTTGGCGTTGCCATGTGTTCGAAAATAGGAATAAACAAATAGTTTTGAGCAGGTCTTTCTGACATAGGATGATCCATTGTGGATTGACTGAATGTTGTTGGTCTAGTGAGATTCCTTCAAAAGAGAGGTGGTTGTAAGTCACAGGTTGTTTGAGCTTTGTACGCTTATATGTCCAACACCCCATGCACTCATTCACCCGGCCAGACACCAGCATATCAATCCATCAATCAGTCCATCCCGCCATCCACATAAACAAATACTTGATTAAGGGGAGAACAGATTTGTAAACCGATAGACAGACACCCGGTGGATGACTAGACGACTGAACAAATGAATAGGAGAATGGGTGAAAGCTACAATTTCATTTCCGAATTTGGTTAAATTTTTTCACTTAGTCATTGCAAAGTGCTAATTGCTTCTTTGCAATGAGTTGGTGTGGCTGTTGAAACAATAAGAATAAAATACGACAGGTGGTTGCGGAAGAGAGGTGGTTTGTACCCTTACAAACATATATGTCCAAACAATCCATGCGCCCACCCGACACCAACCCAGTAATTCATCCATCAGTCCATCCACACAGACAATCAATTGGTGTCTGAGAGGCACAAACCAGTAAACCAATAGAGAGGCCAAGGACAGGTGACAGGATGAGTGAACAGATAGGTCGACGAATGAATGAATGAATTAATACACACACACATGAATGCACGCACGCACACACGCACGGACGCCCGCACCCAAGCACCCCACGCACGCCCGCCCACACGCACGAACGAACGAACGAACGAACGAACGAACGAACGAACGAACGAACGAACGAACGAACGAACGAACGAACGAACGAACGAACGAACGAACGAACGAACGAACGAACGAACGAACGAACGAACGAACGAACGAACGAACGAACGAACGAACGAACGAACGAACGAACGAGTGTACACGCGAACGCATGCATGACTGCAGGCATGGACGACCATGCAAACGAAATATCAGCTACCAGCAGACCAATTCCGACAGTGTATTTATACATATAAACAGTTTAAAATTGTTTGATTTGGGACAAATATGGAGGCCTGGCACAAGCAAGTCCGTCTTTACATTGAAAAAAACGCATTGGCACAGGAATTTAATTAAAAATTTCTTTACCTAAATTTGTCCTATCGAGACCAAGTTTAGATTTACTTAGAGTGGTCCCCCCTTGAGATTAGTTGGGGTAAAGTGAACTTATCAGTAGGTCGCTTTAACAGGTAAAGGCTGGGATTGATCCTACATTATAGAGAAATCACACACGCACGCACGCACGCACGCACGCACGCACGCACGCACGCACGCACGCACGCACGCACGCACGCACGCACGCACGCACCTGTACGCACCTGTACGAATGCACGAATGCACGAATGCATGCACACAGTAATACATGCACGACTGCACGCAATAATGCATGCATGAACGCATGCACGAACGTACGCACGAATGCATGCACGCACACATCCACGCACTGATGTACTCACGAATTAATGCACCCACACCCACATACACACCCGCACACATACACCCACGCAAGTATAGATGCACGCACGTACGGATGTACGAGCATACACCCATATACATACACACATATGAACAAACGCACGCACGCACACACTTTTGCAGACACAAAATTAAAAGATGTCCTACGGATATGATTTCATGTTGCCCCACCATTGATTTTGGTTTTGAGCAGGTCTTTCTGACATGGGATGATCCATTGTGGATTGACTGAATGTTGTTGGGCTAGTGAGATTCCTTCTAAAGAGAGGTGGTTGTAAGTCACAGGTTGTTTTTAAGCTTTGTAAGCTTATATGACCAACAACGCATGCACTCATTCACCCGCCCAGACACCAGCATATTAATCCATCCACCAGTCCATGCTGCCATCCACCTAAACAAATACTTGATTAAGGGGAGAACAGATTTGTAAACTGATAGACAGACACCCGATGGGTGACTAGACGACTGAATAAATGAATAGGCAAATGGGTGAAAGCCACAATTTCATTTCCCAATTTGGTTTAATTTATTCACTTAGTCATTGCAAAGCGCTAATTGCTTCTTTGCAATGAGTTGGTGTGCTTGTTGAAAAAATAAGAATAAAATACGACAGGTGGTTGCGGATGAGAGGTGGTTTGTACCTTCTTTGCAATGAGTTGGTGTGGTAATCCATCCATCAGTCCATCCACACAGACAATCAATTGGTGTCTGGGAAGCGCAGACCAGTAAACCAATAGAGAGGCCAAGGACAGGTGACAGGATGAGTGAACAGATAGGTGGACGAATGAGCGAATGAATGAATACACGCACATATGAACGCGCGCACGTACGCACGTACGCACACACGCACGCACGTACGCACGTACACACGTACGCACGTACGTACGCACGTACGCACGTACGCACGCACGCACGTACGCACGTACGTACGCACGCACCTATGAACGCACGCACGCCCACACGAATACACGCACGCACGGATGCATGCACACATGAATGAACAAACAAACAAACAAACGAACGAACGAACGAACGAACGAACGAACGAACGAACGAACGAACGAACGAACGAACGAACGAACGAATGTACATACGAACGCATGTACATACGAACGCATGCATGCACGATTGCACGTATGGACGAACGGGCAAACGAAATATCAGCTACCAGCAGACCAATTCCGACAGTGTATTTGTACATATAAACAGTTTAAAATCGTTTGATTTGGGACAAATATGGAGGCCTGGCACAAGCACGTCCGTCTTTACATTGAAAAAAACCCGCATTGGCACAGGAATTTAATTAAAAATTTCTTTACCTAAATTTGTCCTATCGAGACCAAGTTTAGATTTACTTAGAGTGGTCCCCCATTGAGATTAGTTGGGGTAAAGTGAACTTATCAGTAGGTCGCTTTAACAGGTAAAGGCTGGGATTGATGCTACATTATAGAGAAATCACACACACGAATGCACACGAATGCACACGAACGCACACACACATCTAAACGAATGTACGAATGCATGCAATAATACATGCACACAGTAATACATGCACGAATGCACGCAATAATGCATGTATGAACGCATGCACGAACGGACGCACGAATGCATGCACGCACACACCCACTCACTAATGTACTCACGAATTAATGCACCCACACCAACATACACACGCGCACACATACACCCACGCAAGTATAGATGCACGCACGTACGGATGTACGAGCACACACCCACACACATACGAACAAATGCACGCACGCACGCACGCACACTTTTGCAGACACAAAACTAAAAGATGTCCTACGGATATGATTTCATGTTGCCCCACCATTGATTTTGGTTGGGATTAGATTTATTTAAGAATAGGTAGGGAGGGATGAAACCTTGTCATTGTTATCAGGGACCATGAGGTCCTCGCTCTCTATCTATCTATCTATCTATCTATCTATCTATCTATCTATCTATCTATCTATCTATCTATCTATCTATCTATCTATCTATCTATCTATCTATCTGTCTGTCTGTCTGTCTGTCTGTCTGTCTGTCTGTCTGTCTGTCTGTCTGTCTGTCTGTCTGTCTGTCTGTCTGTCTGTCTGTCTGTCTGTCTGTCTGTCTGTCTGTCTGTCTGTCTGTCTGTCTGTCTGTCTGTCTGTCTGTCTGTCTGTCTGTCTGTCTGTCTGTCTGTCTGTCTGTCTGTCTGTCTGTCTGTCTGTCTGTCTGTCTGTCTGTCTGTCTGTCTGTCTGTCTGTCTGTCTGTCTGTCTGTCTGTCTGTCTGTCTGTCTGTCTGTCTGTCTGTCTGTCTGTCTGTCTGTCTGTCTGTCTGTCTGTCTGTCTGTCTGTCTGTCTGTCTGTCTGTCTGTCTGTCTGTCTGTCTGTCTGTCTGTCTGTCTGTCTGTCTGTCTGTCTGTCTGTCTGTCTGTCTGTCTGTCTGTCTGTCTGTCTGTCTGTCTGTCTGTCTGTCTGTCTGTCTGTCTGTCTGTCTGTCTGTCTGTCTGTCTGTCTGTCTGTCTGTCTGTCTGTCTGTCTGTCTGTCTGTCTGTCTGTCTGTCTGTCTGTCTGTCTGTCTGTCTGTCTGTCTGTCTGTCTGTCTGTCTGTCTGTCTGTCTGTCTGTCTGTCTGTCTGTCTTTACATTGAAAAAAACGCATTGGCACAGGAATTTAATTAAAAATTTCTTTGCCTAAATTTGTCCTATCGAGACCAAGTTTAGATTTACTTAGAGTGGTCCCCCCTTGAGATTAGTTGGGGTAAAGTGAATTAATCAGTAGGTCGCTTTAACAGGTAAAGGCTGGGATTGATCCTACATTATAGAGAAATCACACACACGAATGCACACACATACACACACGCACGCACATACGCACGCACGCACGCACGCACCTGAATGAATGCACGAATGCATGCAATAATACATGCACACAGTAATACATGCACGAATGCACGCAAAAATGCATGCATGAACACATGCACGAACGGACGCACGAATGCATGCACGCACACACCCAGGCACTAATGTACTCACGAATTAATGCACCCACACCCACATACACACGCACACATAAACCCACGCAAGTATAGATGCTGCACACACGTACGGATGTACGAGCACACACCCATACACACATACGAACAAACGCCCGAACGCACGAACGAACGAACGAACGAACGCCCGCACGCCCGCACGAACGAACGAACGAACGAACGAACGAACGAACGAACGAACGAACGAACGAACGAACGAACGAATGTACATACGAACGCATGTACATACGAACGCATGCATGCACGATTGCACGTATGGACGAACGGGCAAACGAAATATCAGCTACCAGCAGACCAATTCCGACAGTGTATTTGTACATATAAACAGTTTAAAATCGTTTGATTTGGGACAAATATGGAGGCCTGGCACAAGCACGTCCGTCTTTACATTGAAAAAAACCCGCATTGGCACAGGAATTTAATTAAAAATTTCTTTACCTAAATTTGTCCTATCGAGACCAAGTTTAGATTTACTTAGAGTGGTCCCCCATTGAGATTAGTTGGGGTAAAGTGAACTTATCAGTAGGTCGCTTTAACAGGTAAAGGCTGGGATTGATGCTACATTATAGAGAAATCACACACACGAATGCACACGAATGCACACGAACGCACACACACATCTAAACGAATGTACGAATGCATGCAATAATACATGCACACAGTAATACATGCACGAATGCACGCAATAATGCATGTATGAACGCATGCACGAACGGACGCACGAATGCATGCACGCACACACCCACTCACTAATGTACTCACGAATTAATGCACCCACACCAACATACACACGCGCACACATACACCCACGCAAGTATAGATGCACGCACGTACGGATGTACGAGCACACACCCACACACATACGAACAAATGCACGCACGCACACTTTTGCAGACACAAAACTAAAAGATGTCCTACGGATATGATTTCATGTTGCCCCACCATTGATTTTGGTTGGGATTAGATTTATTTAAGAATAGGTAGGGAGGGATGAAACCTTGTCATTGTTATCAGGGACCATGAGGTCCTCGCTCTCTATCTATCTATCTATCTATCTATCTATCTATCTATCTATCTATCTATCTATCTATCTATCTATCTATCTATCTGTCTGTCTGTCTGTCTGTCTGTCTGTCTGTCTGTCTGTCTGTCTGTCTGTCTGTCTGTCTGTCTGTCTGTCTGTCTGTCTGTCTGTCTGTCTGTCTGTCTGTCTGTCTGTCTGTCTGTCTGTCTGTCTGTCTGTCTGTCTGTCTGTCTGTCTGTCTGTCTGTCTGTCTGTCTGTCTGTCTGTCTGTCTGTCTGTCTGTCTGTCTGTCTGTCTGTCTGTCTGTCTGTCTGTCTGTCTGTCTGTCTGTCTGTCTGTCTGTCTGTCTGTCTGTCTGTCTGTCTGTCTGTCTGTCTGTCTGTCTGTCTGTCTGTCTGTCTGTCTGTCTGTCTGTCTGTCTGTCTGTCTGTCTGTCTGTCTGTCTGTCTGTCTGTCTGTCTGTCTGTCTGTCTGTCTGTCTGTCTGTCTGTCTGTCTGTCTGTCTGTCTGTCTGTCTGTCTGTCTGTCTGTCTGTCTGTCTGTCTGTCTGTCTGTCTGTCTGTCTGTCTGTCTGTCTGTCTGTCTGTCTGTCTGTCTGTCTGTCTGTCTGTCTGTCTGTCTGTCTGTCTGTCTGTCTGTCTGTCTGTCTGTCTGTCTGTCTGTCTGTCTGTCTGTCTGTCTGTCTGTCTGTCTGTCTGTCTGTCTGTCTGTCTGTCTGTCTGTCTGTCTGTCTGTCTGTCTGTCTGTCTGTCTGTCTGTCTTTACATTGAAAAAAACGCATTGGCACAGGAATTTAATTAAAAATTTCTTTGCCTAAATTTGTCCTATCGAGACCAAGTTTAGATTTACTTAGAGTGGTCCCCCCTTGAGATTAGTTGGGGTAAAGTGAATTAATCAGTAGGTCGCTTTAACAGGTAAAGGCTGGGATTGATCCTACATTATAGAGAAATCACACACACGAATGCACACACATACACACACGCACGCACATACGCACGCACGCACGCACGCACCTGAATGAATGCACGAATGCATGCAATAATACATGCACACAGTAATACATGCACGAATGCACGCAAAAATGCATGCATGAACACATGCACGAACGGACGCACGAATGCATGCACGCACACACCCAGGCACTAATGTACTCACGAATTAATGCACCCACACCCACATACACACGCACACATAAACCCACGCAAGTATAGATGCTGCACACACGTACGGATGTACGAGCACACACCCATACACACATACGAACAAACGCCCGAACGCACGAACGAACGAACGAACGAACGCCCGCACGCCCGCACGAACGAACGAACGAACGAACGAACGAACGAACGAACGAACGAACGAACGAACGAACGAACGAACGAACGAACGCACGAACGCACGAACGCACTTTTGCAGACACAAAATTAAAAGATGTCCAACGGATATGATTTCATGTTGCCCCACCATTGATTTTGGTTGGGATTAGATTTATTTAAGAATAGGTAGGGAGGGATGAAACCTTGTCATTGTTATCAGGAACTATAAGGTCTAACTTTGATCTTACTAGCAAATCTTTCAGGTTTGGATTTCTATTGTAAGCTATTACTGGTCGTGCTTTGATCGGTTCCTTTAATTTAGATTGCAACTGTGAATATTCGTCTTTCATGATTTTCGCTAATTCAACATTACGTCTATTGTATATGAGTTGAAATGGGATAATTTTGTTCTTTTGTGATATTCCCGAATCTACATTTATTCCAAATGGTGCTTTTGTTTGGAGTGTTCTAATCCAATGGCCCTCTCGGATTTTGCGAAACGAACTCGTTTCTTCCTCACTATCGAAGGTCGGAATCTGTTCTATTGGCATGATTTCAAAATGATGTTCAACTGAATGATCCGGAAGTTGGAAATGTTGAGCAATTGGCGTATCTGCTGAGGTGTTAATATCAGAAACGTGGCGTCTAGCACGCACTCTAAATGCATTTTTTGTTTCACCAACATACTGTTTCTGGCAAAGGGCACAATTGATCAAATAGACTACATTCTCAGAATCACAATGCATATTAGTTCGGATATGATATTCATTTTTAGTTTGAAAGCTCAGGAATGTTTGTTGGTTTACAATATAGTTGTTTACTTTGCATCTATTTTTGTCGCATTTAGAAACTGATCCATCGCACATGATTGGTTTATTGTGTTTAATTTGGACAGGTTCAAACTCGGGTCCGCTATGAGGTTTTAGATTTTCAAGCTCATTGATGGTGTCTGCTTTAATTTTTCGAAGAAAACGGGCTGAATAGCCTCGTGCTTTCAAAGCATCAAACAGAGTAGAGCATGCACTATTCAGATTTTGCCTGTTGCTAGAGTTTCGAAAAAATCTTATGATTTGCGATTTGATCAAACCTTTAAATGTGTGTGGAGGATGAAATGATTTTTTGTGAAGCAGCTGATGTGAGTCTGTTGGCTTAAAGAATACTTTATATTCTAATTTTCCAGAGGAATCAAATTGAGGACCCTTATAGATCGTGACATCTAAAAAGTCAACCGATGTTCCACTAATAGTAGCTTTTAGCTTGATGTTTGAATCTTGGTTATTTAAAATGCGAAAAAATTCCCAAAAGTCTTCTTCTGAATGTTGCCAAACTATGAAGATGTCATCTAGATATCTGAGGTAAAGAAGAGGCTTTTTGGTTGATTTGTTCAGTGCCTCCTCTTCCCACTCCGCAACATAAATCGTGGCAAAATTTGGGCTGAATCGTTTACCCATTGCGCATCCACAGATTTGAAGGTAATTTTCACCATTAAATTGGAAATCGTTTCCTTTAAGACTTAGCTCTAATAATTTTAGAATTTCCGTGTCTGGTCGATCTGGATCAGGAAATTTGATAAAAGAATTCTTAATAGCATTGACTCCAGCATCAATATCTATATTGGTATACATAGCATCTATGTCTAATGTGACTAAATATGCATCTTTCGGAACTGACAATTTGGATAATTCTGAAAGAAAGTGTTCTGTGTTCTTGAGAAAGCTCTTGTGTCTATTAGCAATGGGCTTTAAATAGTAATCAATATATTCTGAAATGCCATAAGACTCACTGCCACAGTCTGAAATGATGGGTCGTCCAGGTGGGGTCAATGGATCTAACCAGGTGCTGATAGGTTTATGGATTTTAGGCAAGATATAAAATGTCCGATTTTGTGGATTATTCTCACCTAGCAGATACTTTAGCTGTTTCTTATCGATGTACTTATCTGTATGCAATGAATTAAGTATTTCAATGAAATTTTTTCGGTTTTGAGGCCAAATTAAATTATCAAGTTTTCTGTAATGCTTGGTGTTAGTTAACTGCCTTTCGGCCTCGCGGATGTAGTTTTCTCTAGACATAATCACAGTTGCTGAACCTTTATCGGCTGGTTTTATAATAATATTTTGATTTCTACGTAATTTGTTGATAGCCTGTCGTTCGAGAAATGAAAGGTTTTGCTTATTGTTTGTAACTGGCAATGATCTGGCTATACCAGCAACCGTTTTTATGGTTGCTTTAACATTGTCATCAACTAGCCTATCTGGAGGGTCCCAACCGGATTTTCCAGTGAATGGTTTTGACTCTCCATTTAAATTTCGAAAATGATGGGCTATTTTTACTGAATGACCAAAATTAGCTACTTCAATAAGACCTGTGTCTAAAAGCAAATCTAATCCTGTTTTTGGTTTTGGAGTTGGTATAAAAGTAAGACCACGATCGAGAATTGATTTTTCAGATGGTGAGAGATCATAGTCAGCTGCTAAATTGACAAGGTTTGTTCCTAATCCTATGTTAGGGGAGCTATTGCCTTGACCCACATTTAGTTTAAACTAAGCACCGTCAACCAATGGTTATAAATACAATTAGCTGTTTCTTTCGTCCAATGGATTCTATCCTTCTCAACATGAAAATTCGCATCAGAAATTTTGGGGATGACCTTATCAACGTGGCAGTTGGACCTTGCTGATTCGTTGATACGCTTGAGACAGTACCTTTGCCTGTCTGACAAGCTATCAGAGAAGTTAATCTCAGCAAAGTGCAACTCCGCATTAGGGAAGGTGTTTTTAAATTCACGAGCCATGAACCGTAAATGGCTTGAGGCTTTGGTTGGATGCTCATTTTTGGAGTTGATGCCAATATTCAAGATGATCTTCTCCGGGCTAGGGCCATCCTGGTGTCGCATAGCCATTGTTCTGAAATGTGATAATGCGGCACCAGGATAGCACTCAACCTGGATGTCAGGATGGACATCTAAATCAATTCGGGCTAGATTAGAGGACCCTATCATCAGAATCTTTTTGGTGATTCTGGGGATCCTCCACAGGCCCTTGCTATGCGATTGATGACGGTACTTAGCAAACTTCCTGTCAGACAGGTTACTATTATTCTCCATAGGAGGGAGAGGAGGTGGAGACAGAAGAAGAGGAGCAGAAGAAGGTGCGTGAGGAGAAGAGAGATGAAGCGTAGGAGGAAGAGGAGGAGGAGGGATGGAGAGAGGAGATGCAAGAGGAGAAGATTGAGTATGAGGAGCAAGAGGCGGGATTGAGAGAGGAGATGCATAAAGAGAAGAAGTTTGAGGAGGAAGAGGAGGAGGCGGGATTGAGAGAGGAGATGCATGAAGAGAAGAAGTTTGAGGAGGAAGAGGAGGAGGCGGGATTGAGAGAGGAGAAGGAGGAAGAGGAGAAGATCGAGTCAGAAGGTGGCGAGGAGAAGATAGTGGAAGAGATGAGGAAGAGTTGCTAGGTGGTAGATTGGGGGAACAGTGAGTAACAACCCGACAACGGCGCACAGGAGGAGAATTTGTCTTTGGGAGAGCCGGCCATGACTCTGTTACATCATCAACACCAGGTGCTGGTGATGTATACAGATTCGTCCGCTTGGAAGTTGTAGGCGAGGGTGTGAAGGTGGTTGGTGACCGTTGTCGTTTGTTAGTCCTTGTTGAATGATAACCTGAACCTGTACTCGGTGTGGCCGCCGGTGTTGGTAGAGACATCACTCTATTTTGCTTATCACTAGCTATTTCTGCTAAAAATTTCCAAAAATTTGTGATTGTCATTGTGGCCAATTTATTTCCAAAATTTTGCTTACCCCATTTCAATGCTATGCCTTTGGCTCTGTCTAGATCAAGAATTACATTAGATTCGACCACTTTTACCTCTGCCTTTAATTTGTCCAATTTGCTTCGATAATGTTTGATTAAATTTTCTAAGCAGCTATGAGCCCAAATTTGGTTTATCATGCTGGTCGATTTCAAAAATTCGTCATCTCGTAAGGCAGGGCAGAAAAACGAGTTCATCTCCTCCATTTTCATGCTGAGAGATTTCGGGAGAGAGTCTGATGCCAAATGCTCTCGTAAAAGACCATAGTGATGCAAGCATTGCAACACATGGAAGTACATCTTAACCAGTCTCTGAAAGGCCTGAACAGACTGGTTAGGAGCACTTTTGGTTGAAGAAAAGTTGGACGCTGGGTTGCCAGATTTGCGTCCTTTACCTACTGGGCCGTTGAAATTCTTGGCCATTTTAGAACGTAATCAAATTTCTACAGATTTATGTCAAATTTAGTCAGAAAAGTTCAAAAAAGTTAAATTCCAAATATTAACTAGAGCGATATGTGTTGAAACAATTTAGAGACTGAAAAATAAGAACAATTAATACAAGATTATTATATATATATAAAATTAAAGCTTACACTGTCAGTTGCTGGAGCGCTTTCGACGTAATGGTCTTCGTCATGCAGCGAAAAAACTGGTCTAATGGCAACTGATAATTCTTACATATTTATAGGAGAATTACTACAATGGTGACTACTGATTAACTATTAATTCAGTCTCTCCACAAAAGATCAAACTAAACCCGAAGACCTGCTTTAGATCAATGTGCGCCTTTGGCGCTACTGAAGTCAAACAGCTAATACAAAAGGCGTGATTGCTTAATTATATCGAGCTTATCTAACTGTAGCATGGGTTAGTACGCCGGTTCGTTTCAGGCGATTAAGGTGTGAGAATAACAATGAGGGCTATTTGGTCAGTCATTAGATCAAATGCTGCCGAGATATGTTTAATCATGGCGGCGAAGAGTAATTTACTTGTTGTTTGAGTACTGCAAGGGAAAGGTTTCCTGAATAAAGATTATTAAAACAAATTCTGACAAGTTATACAGTTATTTGATCTTGGCGAATCGGTTCACTCAGTCATTACAAAGCGTTGATTACTTCTTTGTAATAAGTTGGCGTTGCCGTGTGTTCGAAAATAGGAACAAATTTGGACAGTTAGGAGTTATACAGTTTTTTGATCTGGGCAAATCGGTTCACTCAGTCATTACAAAGCATTGATTACTTCTTTGTAATAAGTTGGTGTTGCCCTGTGTTCGAAAAGAGGAATAAACAAATAGTTTTGAGCAGGTCTTTCTGACATAGGATGATCCATTGTGGATTGACTGAATGTTGTTGGTCTAGTGAGATTCCTTCTAAAGAGAGGTGGTTGTAAGTCACAGGTTGTTTGAGCTTTGTAAGCTTATATGTCCAACAACCCATGCACTCATTCACCCGCCCAGACACCAGCATATTAATCCATCCATCCTGCCATCCACCTAAACAAATACTTGATTAAGGGGAGAACAGATTTGTAAACTGATAGACAGACACCCGTTGGGTGACTAGACGACTGAACAAATAAATAGGCAAATGGGTGAAAGCTACAATTTCATTTCCGAATTTGGTTTAGTTTATTCACTTAGTCATTGCAAAGCGCTAATTGCTTCTTTGCAATGAGTTGGTGCGGCTGTTGAAAATATAAGAATAAAATACGGCAGGTGGTTGCGGAAGAGAGGTGGTTTGTACCTTTACAAACATATATGTCCAAACAATCCATGCACCCACCCGGCCACCCACCCAGTAATCCATCCATCAGTCCATCCACATAGACAATCAATTGATGTCTGGGAGGCACAGACCAGTAAACCAATAGAGAGGCCAAGGACAGGTGACAGGATGAGTGAACAGATAGGTGGATGAACGAACGAATGAATGAATGAATAAACGCACATATGAACGCATGCACGCACATATGAACGCATGCACGCACATACGCCCGCACGGACGCCCGCACGGACGCCCGTCCGCCCGTCCGCCCGAACGAACGAACGAACGAACGAACGAACGAACGAACGAACGAACGAACGAACGAACGAACGAACGAACGATCGCATGGACGAACGAACGCACGGACGAACGAACGCATGGACGATTGCACGTACGGACGACCGTGCAAACGAAATATCAGCTACCAGCAGACCAATTCCGACAGTGTATTTGTACATGTAAACAGTTTAAAATTGTTTGATTTGGGACAAATATGGAGGCCTGGCACAAGCAAGTCCGTCTTTACATTGAAAAAAACCGCATTGGCACAGGAATTTAATTAAAAATTTCTTTGCCTAAATTTGTCCTATCGAGACCAAGTTTAGATTTACTTAGAGTGGTCCCCCTTGAGATTAGTTGGGGTAAAGTGAATTAATCAGTAGGTCACTTTAACAGGTAAAGGCTGGGATTGATCCTACATTATAGAGAAATCACACACACGAATGCACACACACACACATACGCACGTACATACGCACGCACGCACGCACGCACACATCTGAACGAATGCACGCAATAATACATGCACACAGTAATACATGCACGAATGCACGCAATAATGCATGCATGAACGCATGCACGAACGGACGCACGAATGCATGCACGCACACACCCAGGCACTAATGTACTCACGAATTAATGCACCCACACCCACATACACACGCGCACACATACACCCACGCAAGTATAGATGCACGCACGTACGGATGTACGAGCACACACCCACACACACACGAACAAATGCACGCACGCACGCACGCACGCACGCACGCACGCACGCACGCACGCACGCACGCACGCACGCACGCACGCACGCACGCACGCACGCACGCACGCACGCACGCACGCACGCACGCACGCACGCACGCACGCACGCACGCACGCACACTTTTGCAGACACAAAACTAAAAGATGTCCTACGGATATGATTTCATGTTGCCCCACCATTGATTTTGGTTGGGATTAGATTTATTTAAGAATAGGTAGGGAGGGATGAAACCTTGTCATTGTTATCAGGGACCATGAGGTCCTCGCTCTCTACCTATCTATCTATCTATCTATCTATCTATCTATCTATCTATCTATCTATCTATCTATCCATCTATCCATCTATCCATCTATCCATCTATCCGTCTATCCGTCTATCCGTCTATCCATCTATCCGTCTATCCGTCTATCCATCTATCCGTCTATCCATCTGTCCGTCTATCCGTCCGTCCGTCCGTCCGTCCGTCCGTCCGTCCGTCCGTCCGTCCGTCCGTCCGTCTGTCTGTCTTTACATTGAAAAAAACGCATTGGCACAGGAATTTAATTACAAATTTCTTTACCTAAATTTGTCCTATCGAGACCAAGTTTAGATTTACTTAGAGTGGTCCCCCCTTGAGATTAGTTGGGGTAAAATGAACTTATCAGTAGGTCGCTTTAACAGGTAAAGGCTGGGATTGATCCTACATTATAGAGAAATCACACACACGAATGCATGCCCGCACGCACGCACGCACGCACGCACGCACGCACGCACGCACGCACGCACGCACGCACGCACGCACGCACGCACGCACGTACGAACGCACGCACGCACGCACACATCTGAACGAATGCACGAATGCATGCTATAACACATGCCCACAGTAATACATGCACGAATGCACGCAATAATGCATGCATGAACGCATGCACGAACGAACGCACGAATGCATGCACGCACACACCCACGCACTAATGTACTCACGAATTAATGCACCCACACCCACATACACACACGCACACATACACCCACGCAAGTATAGATGCACACACGTGCGGATGTACGGGCACACACCCACACACATACACACATACGAACAAACGCCCGGACGCACGAACGAACGAACGAACGAACGCACGCACGAACGAACGAACGAACGAACGAACGAACGAACGCACGCACGCACGCACGCACGCACACACGTACGCACACACGTACGCACACATACTTTTGCAGACACAAAATTAAAAGATGTCCTACGGATATGATTTCATGTTGCCCCACCATTGATTTTGGTTGGGATTAGATTTATTTAAGAATAGGTAGGGAGGGATGAAACCTTGTCATTGTTATCAGGAACTATAAGGTCTAACTTTGATCTTACTAGCAAATCTTTCAGGTTTGGATTTCTATTGTAAGCTATTACTGGTCGTGCTTTGATCGGTTCCTTTAATTTAGATTGCAACTGTGAATATTCGTCTTTCATGGTTTTTGCTAATTCAACATTCCGTCCGTCCGTCCGTCCGTCCGTCCGCCCGCCCGCCCGCCCGCCCGCCCGCCCGCCCGCCCGCCCGCCCGCCCGCCCGCCCGCCCGCCCGCCCGCCCGCCCGCCCGTCCGTCCGTCCGTCCGTCCGTCCGTCCGTCCGTCCGTCTATCTATCTATCTATCTATCTATCTATCTATCTATCTATCATATTATCTTTTTTTCGCAAGGTTACATCTGGTATACATCTGTCAATTTCAAATTTTTTGCAATGTAGGTACTGGAAATTTAAAGACAGCTCCTTTGATACTTAGACCTTGCAGTGGCAATCCAATATATGAATCCGTACTTAGCACATCATCACATGCACCATTTCCGAAATCCTCTGACAACATTGCTGGTACCACTCAAACTGTTTCGAGGTTGTAGCGGGTCACTTGGTAAACATAGTTTAATCTATTCTACTCTGGAATGTCTTGATGACATATGTGTCCTCAACAATGATCATGATTTATGCGATGCCTGGCGACGCATTCTGGCAATGAAGCAAGATTCGGTTAGATGTTCATTCATGTGGTGCTTTAAAACCATTTACCACGTAATATCTCTTTTCATATTATGTTTGTATATATATACTTTCATGAGTAAGAGATAATTAAGCCTCAAAAGATCTGCTATTGATGTGGTTCTTGCTATTATTTAATGATGTGATGTACATGCACATGGTGAGGTTTGTTTTGCTGGTTCCGCAAGTCAGCAGATGTTTCCGATGTTGTATTTCCTGACCAGCTTTAATGCCAATAAATTAAATTAGAACATCGGTAAAATCAGAGCTATTAAGCAAGCATAACTCAATTTCTTTATACCTTATAATGAGAGGGCGTTTCTAAGTTGAGAGAACTTCTACCAAATCTCAGACATACATGTTGCAGTAAAATATGTTTAGATAAACTATTTACATTAATCACGCTCATCTTAACCATCAACACCTTAGCTATGTAGTAGCAGTCACCAGCATAACACTCAGCATCGTAATCACCCGATCGTAATCACATCAACGTAGCCAACTTCCATTAATCACCCTCATTTTGATCAACTTATTTTGCTCAGCCTCCTCATAGCCATCGTCAACCTAACAATCCACAGCAACATCACCTTCATCTTATTATTGCATACAACACCACCTATTCATCCCACCCGACACCAGTCCTCCCATCTTATGACACTCCATTCAACACATCGCTACCCCGCCCATCCCATCAATCCATACAATCATTTTACAATATCGTAGACTCCCTCATCTCGTGACCCCTTATCTCTTCCCACCTGACTTAGCTTACACCACCATATCTCATCTTTTATTTCATAGCATCACAAGACATCTTACTCTATCGAATCATTCCCTTCGTAACATGAATTATCTTTTCTGATCTCATTCCACCCTGTCCTATTGCGTCTCATACCAGCATCCCATCAAAGCAATCCATCTTATCCCATCCAACTCAAATTATTCGACCCAGCTCATTTTGATACATTTGGTCGAGTACATTCTGCAATAAAATTCGGAGTCACACTTGCCCAGGAATATTCCTTAAGCTGAAACCGGAGCGTCGTATCTGCAATATGCATCTGTGCGTACTTGATGAATATGGGGATTTACCGAGAATGGCGTACTCTATTTGCATAGCAGGGATTAATTCTAATATAACTGTGTAATTCTTGTTTCCGGATTAACGCACGGGTATGAGGAACAAAATTGTTTGAGCTTAATGAATCTGAAAACTGTTTCAGAATAGGCTCAGTATTAACAAGGTTATTAAAGTTGAAGATTCTACAATCAGGCGTGTGATGGGGCCTTATCCATTTCCTGTAAATCTTCTTCCCATGCAGTACGTAGATCGTGTGGCCAACTTCCTGCCCCATCCATAGTATGGTGATTGGTGTCCTCATCTTTAGAGTCACGCCTCTATTTAGAAACTCCAGTGACTACAAAACGAAATGCTTAGCAGTCTCCACAGGCAGATGTCAAACTAACATTTGATAAGAGCAGAGGATGCGAACAGTTAGCATTTCTGAGTCAAAGCTATTAATCCCTTCTCGCGACAACAGTTAGATCTTCACCTGCCCACGCATGGACCCTTGTTGGCTGCCCTTCTCATTAGAGATTCAAAAGCTGAGATCAGCGTTTCTAACTCATATTTCGATGGGAACACGAGTTCTTCCCCAGTTGCACAGCAGTTATAAAGGAACGTTTAGAGATGTCCACGCCAAATGACCCATCCTGTGCCTGCTAAATTATTCTACAGCATCCAATTTGGTACAGCTGTTAATCAAACTGACCATCCGAACTGTCTTCGTTATGGAAAGAATGAGATATTAGTCCTGTTTGCTTCATCAGTGACCCTTCGAATGGAAATTGTAACGTCCTCGAATCTTCCGTTGCAGGACCCTCTCAAGAGGGAGAAGGTATTTTACTACATTCACAATACATATGCATAACATACCTTCGCTAGCCGAAGTTTGCCGGAGACGAAATATTAGTCCGGTTGCCAAACCTGGATTTTACATCTGACCTAAAATTTTTAGACTTCCAATGGATTTTTATGTTTTTTTAAATCTTGAGACCCTACTGATTAAGAATCTGCATGATGCCCCTCTGGCACCCTTGAGGAATTTGAAAGATCCAAAATGGCAGCCAAGATGACCGCCAAAATGCATGATCAGCTATATCTTGCTTTCCTGAACAGCTAGAATACTGACTTTGGTGTCAAAATGTAGATTTTCTTTGGTCACAGAGTCGGCTTATGTACAATAAAACTACTTTGGGTGGTCACATGCACAAAGGGAGATAACCTTTAATATAAAACTGACTGCAAAAATGCATAATCAGCTATATTTCACTTCCTAGAACAACTGGAATAATGATCTTGGTGCATAAATGTATGGTTTCAGTGGCATTGAGTCGGCCTATGTGCATTAAAGGTTATTTTGGTGCCCGCAACAGACAAAGGGAGAGAACTCTCAATTTATCGAGGGTGAATTATAAGAGGAAAATGCATTTAAATTGATACAACTGGCTTAATTGTCAAAGCTAGCCAATGGTATCAATTTCTCTAGATTATTAATTTGCGTTTGGCAAAGGAGTTAATTCGAGCTAGGCATTGTCCAGATTCTTAATCACCTTCAAAACGGACAAAGAGCTCTAGTGTAGTAACATTCAGTTTCCTGGAACATTGCTTATATTGTGGAGAGTCATGTGAGATAGAGCCAGCCCCTAGAAATCAAAAACGGTGGCGTAAATCTAAACTTTGTAGAAACGCATACAGGGGTTATGGCCAGAAAATATTTAAAGCGGTATTTCTGGATGTGTGTTCTAAGAGGAGAGACAGATGGTCCAAAGAAATTCAAGTTAGAATACAGGGCCCAATCAGTGATTTGCATGCTGTTGACGCACGTTACCACGATGACTGTTGATGTAGATTTATGGCTTCAACATCAATAGAAAAAGCAATACATAGTACGAATGAAACTGAGCAAAGTGACGCTGCATTCAATCTTGTTTTGTGTACCATGGAGGTGATAAGTAGTGCCGTATAAATCGTGTAAAGGCCCTGTCTGGACATTTTGGGAAATACCTTTTAGTGTTGTCAGCCACTGGACTAGCAAATATATTTTTGTTCCGAAGCAGAGCTTCAGATCTAGTTAGAATTGTGGAGAAGAAAGACGATGATACGTCGAGATCTGTTTCCAAAGCCTGGAAAATAATTGTCAAAGAGTCTAAGGAACTTTTACCTGAGAAGCAGGTTTATCAAATCAGGATAAATAAATGCATTGCATTGCAATCTGTAAGTTTAACCCTGATGTCATTAATGCGCAACATTTCTGAAGAATTAGATTCTATACTGCCTGCCATTTTGATAGGCAATATTATAACTTCTGTTATCACCAGCAGAGCAACACACCTTCAAATCTCTCTTGGTGTAATGTTGAGAGAAAAAACCTTATTGAACAGCTCTATCACTTTGGTATTACATGCTTATACTATGAAGTGCTAAGGCTTAAAGCGTCTGCTTCAGCAGCTTCTGGAAAACATAAGCATCTGCGTGGACTTTTAGATTCTGATGGCACACTCATTCACGCAGTAGCCGACAACTTTGACGCCAATATATCGTCACAAAATGGTCTCCAGTCCGTACATGCTCTAGCTTTACTTTTGACACAAATGCAGTCCAGTAATGAAGCTTCCAATGATTGTAAAGAGACCATCCCTCGATTGAAGAAGACAGAAGTGAAAGGTTGACCCATTGATGCAATACCAGTCAAATATTATACCGGCCCTAAAAGACCAGAAATGTCAGATGAGTCCAAAGTTTCAGTCTTACCGGTGTAGGTACTGGCACAGCAAAACATTTCCCGAAGGCGTGCAAGTGATCTAAACTTCATCTTTCTAAAGAACATTGCTAAAATTCCATTATCCGCAGAATATCGAGGATTTAACACCATAATATCGTCCAAACAAGGCCATGCATTAAGGCCCGCCACCAAGGCGGTGTATACACCACTGATCGATATGACAACCTCTGATCAACAAGGATGACTGCAATGCTGGAAGCAAAAGACTTACTGATGAAACAGGAAACAGTATATATGGTATTTACAACTGATCAGCAGTTATACCTCGTGATGGTAAACATAGTTTGGGTGTATCCAGAAATGTTCACTAATTTCATTCCACGACTAGGTGGTATGCAAATGCTTATGCGTTTTGTGGATTGTATAGGCGTGTTGATAACAAACTGGTCTGGAAGAAATTATGAAAGCTGCATTTGCTGGCATAGTCAGTATGCTTACTGGGAAGAGGTACCCACAGAATATAAGGACTCTGAGGATTGTGATAGAGGAGCTCCTGCATAATGTGGTAGTAGGAGCTGAACATAGACAAGATGTAATGGATTTGCTTCAGAAGAGAGCTAACCAGAGTAGAACTTCTTAGTTCTGGATAGAATGTCTGATTGTTCCTATAATCCGTCTTTATATCAGAGCCGAAAGAGAATGTGATTGGCCCTTGCCACATGGCCTGGCGGTATTCATGCTCCATTAAGTAAGAAAGTGTTTACAATGAACATTGTCAAAAACATGTGACTGTAGGATCGGATCGTGTTTATGACCATGAACTGATATATTCCCAGGTGATCGGTTTGATGTACTCACGTGCCTTGGATGTTGGAAACATATTTGAGCACGAGCTTGCGCCTATCCCTACCTTTAAATTTGACGATGGCGGTGGCATGCGAGTAACGACGTCAAAATCCACATTGAAGAAGAAGCTCGAAGTTGCACAATCTGCCGCTATCATAATTGATGGGTGTGCCATACTTTGGGTTATGCACTGGCCTGCACAAGGAACAGTTCAAACATACGTGGATGGCTTCCTGAGCTTCATTCTGGAGAAGCTTCACCAGGCGAATGTGTATCTGGCATTTGATCGTTATTATGCCTACAGAATCAAGGGTGGTACCAGGACAATTCGAGCTAGAAAACAAGCGTGTAGGGTGTACAAGATCACACTTGATATACCACTACAACCACAGCAAGTGATGTTAACTGCAAACAAAGTACAGCTTATAGATATCATTTATGATCACCGTATCAGGAAAGTCAAAGATTGCTATACGCAGACAGATGGAGGTTACACCTTAGTGGTTACAGGATCAGCGTCTATCCCTAATAAGGTCAGTAATGGCATTGTGATTGGATAATGGAATATGGAATGGCATGTGGTCTGACAGGTTTATTGAAACAACGAGGAATAACAACCTAAGGAGGTCATTAATGGCATTGTGATTGAGGGAAATGATATGAACACAACAAATGAGGAGGCGGATGTCATCTTGGTTCAGCAAATGGTAAATATTGCACCCACCCAAGTACTTGAATGTATTAAGATAATATCAGATGATACAGATGTTTTTATTTTTTTGTTATATCATTACACGCTCAATGGAGTCACCTGCAAAGAGTTCATGAAAGCCACTATTTCCAATAGGACTCTGATAGATATTTGTGCAACATCACAACAACGCAAGGAAATTATCCCTAGTATATTAAGTATGCATGCAATTACAGGGTGTGACACAGTGGCACATATGTACGCGATCGGCAAAGCAACAGCATTTAGGTATCCCATAAAAGGCCACAATCTAGGAAGACTTGGCAATGTCAATGCAGAATTTAAAGACGTGATGCTTTAAGCTACACCATTTATTGGTGCAGTCTAAGGTTGGAAAGGCAAAACACCCATGTCAGAAATTCGGGATCATGTATGGCTTACAAAGACTGCTAAAAACATTACATCAATGCCCAACTGAAAATGCTGCCGCCAACAACAGAATCATTTGCAATGCACGTGAAATGCGCTCATAATCAAACAAGTGTTTGGAAAGCTAATATTATGCCTAACCCACCTAATTTGGATGTTACAAAATTTGGGTGGAACACTAATGATTCCTCACAGTCACTGTTTCCAATAACGGTTGCACCAGGAGTAGATCCAGCACCATGTGAAAATCTTAAGATGATGCGATGTGGTTGTGCCGCTGAAAATGCATGTTCCTCCTCAAGGTCTGGATGTACATAGGCTCAACTCTCATGTACACCATTTTGTAACTGTACGAAGAGTGAGAACATACCATTCCATAACATATGGTCAAAACATTTAGATCAACAAACAGAAGATGATAATAGTGACAATAATGAGGAGGAAGAGGAGGAAGTGTTAAGCTAAATGGGTGAGCAGTCCATGACTATTAAATGTGTTAGGATTTCCATGGTATTGAAAGGTGTATGTCCGGATTGTTTGCGAGAAATAGACAATCAATGCTGTCCGTATTTGAATTATGCTGTTCATTCACCATAGATAAATTTTGGGTGTGGATAGTTTATCCGTGTGTAGCTAGTTTATTCGTGTGTAGATTGTTTATTCATGTGTAAATCGTTTATTCGGGTGTGGATAGTTTATTCCGGCGCATTCCACGGGAATATTTGTTTTTGGCACTGTGACAGCACAGCATTGTGTTATGCAACTGTGATGTTGAAACATTTCTGCATTTGACAATGCTGTATGACATTGAGGAGGATGTATTTTACAGAATTCATAGTTCATAAAGTATGTAGTACATATCATGTATTTTGACAGCCCTTGGTATATGTGACCACCCAAACTAGTTTTATTGTACACAATCCGACTCTGAGACCATGAAAACCTACATTTCGACACCAAAATTATTATTCTACATGTTCAGGATAGCAAGATATATTCAAATTTCAAATTTCTCAAGGAGCCAGCGGGGCATCATCCAGATTCTTAATCAGTAGGGTTTCACGGTTAAAAAACACCAAAAACCATTGGGAGCCCAATTTTTATGTGTTCTTGGTCCGGCAACCGGACTATATTAAGAACACTTCATCATCAGCTGTTCCAGTCTCTGTGTAGAAATCCTAACCCATGGACAGGTGTAGACTTAACGTCATAGTTCATGTTCGTTCCTGTGCTTCGGCAACTATGATTTTCCACACTAACTGTATTGTTCTCCGCATATAGCATTAGGAGACTCTTAGTAACGTTTAGCTGTGTTGCCAATCTCAAACCCTACCTGGATCTACTTCTGCTCGAGACTTCCTCAAGGTATTGAACTTTTATTCAGTGTCCGATTGTGATAGCCGTTCATGGATCACTTGTGACGTACAATGAATCATGCTTGCTCCAACGAGCGGAGAAATCATTGTTTGAGTTTCTCATACACCAGCATCCTGGCATACCTCAGACTTACACATTCGCATCGGGATTCTCGAATGTTTGAGTTCTTCTTCCACTTCTGTTGTTAGGGGCATTATATAGCCATTAAATCGTTTTGTCTGGCCTATCTAGTAACGTGTATATTAGTCTGGGCGCCAGGAGAACTCCCATGTAATCCCTGAGGATCCACAGCCATCTCGTTCTGTTCATTATTACTTTCGATGTAAAATATTTGGTCATGCTCCCAGAAAATAAAGTGTCACGATCCTTATTTTCTAGGCATAAAAAACCCCTGCAAAATCTGCCAATTGGGGGGGGGGGGTGAGGTGGAGGGGGGGGGGGGGCCAAAAATCTGGACAAATATCATTTTTAATATTTATTATTAATAATTGAGCATTCAAAATATTGTTTGCTGCTTTCTCTTGCATTTCGTGTATATATTATTTTCCAAATCAGTGGATTATTATGTCACCAGAGGTCACCAATTTGGTCGTTGCTTAAAATCTGAGAAATGTGCATTATTATAACTGGCAACGCACTTACAAAGAAATATTTTGGTATTATTAGCTTAAGAAATTAAGAATAATACATACCTTCCGACAAATCTAGCGTCAATGTTGATTTATTTCTTGAGATGCAGGTTACAATATCAGCGGACAGAATAATATTTTCGAAAATAGCTGAAGAATGCAATTATGGGGAAGTAAAAAATGAAATGAACATAATATTCTCATCTAAATAATGTTGAACAATAAAGGACCACTCAAAATGTTTCATTTCGTATCATCTGCATTTTCGTATATTCTTTATCTAAATCAGTTGGATACATATGTCATTGGAGGTCAAAAGTTCACAAATATCAGCTGCTGCTTAGAATATGACAACTGTGTATTGTTGCGACATACAAAGCGATTAGAAAGAAATATTTTGGCGTTATTATCTTAAAAGGTGACAGATCTAAACGTTAAATATTTATTTATTTCATGGAATTTTGTTTCTATAGCAGATAACAGAATGTCCGTTGCAAAATGCATCATCATGCACCTTTTCTAGATTATTTGGCAACACGGAGGAGGTAGTTCACCCTCACACCACATGTGTTCTAGTGTTTATGCCCTTACATTCCAGCCAGTATCATTTGATTCATGGATGTCTGTTTTATATACATGACCTACCCGCCAAATAGATGCATAATATATAAACCTTCTACGTACTCGTGAAGGCAGATTCCTGGTAGATGGTTAATATTGTCCCCGGTTTTCTTTAGGTTCACTAGTTTAGCATTATCATGAATACGTGAAGTACAGCAGCGAGTTTTAGTGGGCTCATCTTGAACATTCGGTAGATAAAATCATATAACTGAAGAAAATGTTTCTCCGAGACCATGACACACCAATATCTAGAAAGTCTTTAGGAAAGGTTGAACAGTAGCATCACATAGCGACCTTTTACTTAAGCCTGTGTGTGAAGGAATCCATACTTTATGGAAAAGTCCCTACTTGATAAATGAGAAAACACAATCATCAACAGTTCAGTAGCAGCTTCTATTATAATGTTCTACCATCAACAGTCTGTCAATTCTTGCATTTAAAAGACAGTTCAATTTAACAGCGCGTACACATGAGCATTACAGTCATTTAAAAGCTGGTTAGGAGGTGGAAGAAGATGCAGGCTTCTCCATAGCATTACTTCTAAGACTATGCAGTGCATAGCAGAGAAAATGGGTGATCCTAGCAATTTGTTTGGAGATTTTTGGAGATAGTTGAACACCATGCTCTGACTTCATATTTTCCTGATCTAAAATTGGCTGTGCTACACGAGTCGTCATAACGTTATTGATGATGTCTGAGTGATTTTCGTCATCTGATGTTCACTGGATCTTATTAAGAACAATAAGCAGGTAATCTATTGCCAGAAAGCAATAAAAACAGCATTTGCTAATCTTGGCAAATTATCGTTTCTTACTTCAAATATATACTGTCATCGTTGCCAATGAAGCTGGTTGCTATTGCTCTACTAGGCCATCCAACCGATGCGTTGTATGATACTCATAGAGTAGGAATCTTCACAATTATTAGCCATTGCTTTATAGATTGTAGGACTATACTCTGCCACCTCAAGTGTCATCGATTCAGTGGACTGTCTGGTAGAACCTCAATGAATCTAGAACACTAATCTTATTCATTATCATTGTCAAATAGATCCATACAGTGTAAAACATAGCAATCATTCATATGTGGTTCGTGTAGTAGTATATCACTTTCCATATGTGGATATAGACATGAGTAAGTTAAATGTCGTCAAAGCATGTTTCTGAAATCTTCCCAAATTTGTGTCCCCCCCCCCCTCCCCTAAAAAGATAGATTTTAACTACAATGGTGTGGTATTGTTTTATGTCTAGAAAATTAGAATCGTGACAATTTTTTTTGTTAACATGTCCAAATCTTTAGTTAGAAGCTAATAAGTAAAGAAGTCATGATAGCAGTATGTCCTGAGCGGGTGTGTGGTGGCGGGTGTGTGGTGGTGGGGGGGTGGAGGAGGCGGGGGGGGGGGGGCGGGGTAAGGGGCATCTCCTGACCCCATGCCTATCTGTAAACTTCTCTTCAGATCTGAAAACTCGTGATTTCCACAAGATCGTTTCCAGTGGTCCACGCACTCTCGTTCTCAACTAGTGTTCTTCAAACTCGAAACTCTGGACTTTTGTTGGTCATGGAACATCAACGTTGTATCCTGTTTTACAGACGTAATAAATGGACTACATTAAAAAATACTCCCTGAGACTATGTGTGTGATTGCACAATATTCTAGGACACGGTGTTTACACATATTTTAATAGGATTCTTAAATAGGATTTTACTAAAATTATGATTCTCTCGCAAAACGTAAAGTTGTTAGCTTTCTATAGTTATGTTAGAATAGTATGTAAGCAGGGGATTTGTATATATGCTATCAATTTAGTCAGTAACATTTTAGGTAACTCCACATTCACTGCTACGACAGCTAACATTGTTTTTCAGATGAAATATGTTTAGGATAATAATATTCCTAAGGCATTTTCTAGTTATAAAATTCTTTACATATATGTTTGAGCCACTCATCGTCACCTCTGAACATCTTTTCCCTTCTTTTATTGTAGAGTTCTCCGCTAGTGATGGTCAAGCATGGTCGTAGTCTTTATGTAGTATTTCTTCGTTATTCCTTTGCACCGTTAGGAGATCCATGCGACTGTCCCAAATTAGTTGGCCTGTTGAATAGATAGATTAACTTGTTATACGTACTATGAGTGTACTAACGGACAGTCTCCGCGATTCTATGCTTGAACTGGTCTCTGACTGACCAGACTCGAAATGATGCAATCGATAGTAAATGCTTCTGTATTATTTTAGCCGCAGTAATCTCAAAATTAACACTCTCGATCCACGTGAACGAAACATTTTCAATTCCTTCTCCTCAGAGAATTAATTAGGCTGGATAATTCATGTCTTGACTGCCGGCACCCATGGAACGTCATTTGGGCTTTGCGCTGGATGGACAGATGTCTCCACAGGTCTTTGTCTGCCTGTGCCGTCTGCACCCAGTTAGGGTTCCGCACGGAATGGGCCTACTGTAGGCCTGACATATCATCGTCACTCAAGTATCTTGACGATTGTAATGTTTTGTACCATTCGTCGATCAAGTATCTTGGACGAAATTCGTTACTTAAATATCTCAGTTACTCACGTATCTCAATTATTCAAGTATCTTTTAGTGAGTTAGGTAAAGCACTCTGCGTTACTTTTCCACTTCCTGTGGAAACGCGCAATTAGGTAGTCTAGCGATATCAATAACTGTTGTGTAATATGTGAACTCCACCCTACAAACTTTCAGAAACCTATCCTACCCGATGTGCTATAACCCAAGAATCCGCATTCAGGAAGCTCCCGCAGAGCAACTGCGGATGTTCCGCTGATATGTTAGGACATTATTTAAAAAAACTAGAAAATTCCATATCTATTAGATGGAATCAAATAACGACCTACTAGTTGAATATCATGTAATAAACTTGATACATTCCCCGACCCCCAGGTTATCTGTCGGAAACTCATCCGCTATAAAACTTATTTTAGGATGAGCAGCGTAGTTTGCCACCTACACATTCCCCCTAACTGTTCACAACTCTTGCCTAGTAATTTATATGTCCATCGTCATGCTTTATATTATAATATTGTTTTCTGCCACTAACTGCTACATTTGAGGCGCATTAATTATCCTATAAGTAAATAAATGGTGCAGGCCAAATTCCGAATTTTACCTCCGTGGTACTACTCAGTGGTTACTACCTTCATTTCGATAGGATGGAACCCTTCTCCAACTCGTCGGATTCTGAGGAAAGATATCGCTTGCCCACTCCCCCACTGACTTATTTGAGTCGTTCCTTCGAATTGCCACATTGTCGACCGAATTTGTTTGTAGCCAAACTAGCCACGCCAGTTTCTGCATCGAGACCTTCGGACGGCATGCTGGTGGCATGCCAAGCACACAAGACGTCGTCGTTCGACGATTGTGGGACAGTCCGCAAAATTCCCAGCTTTGCCAATCCTAGCACATATATCAATCTGTCTGGGACGAGGATGAATGTGACAATAATAACAACCAGGATGGGGATGAAGGGGATGCAGTTCACTAAACGAGGATGACTGGGTTGACGATGAATAGAATGATAATCATTTGAATGGGAATGACTCGAGCGATGATGGGGAAAGGATAAGTGAAAAGAACTGTGTTTGGTATCTTAGACCCAATGCCATTTAATAACGTCTTCGGAATTCGTTGATGGTGGCATGACTCAAAGAGCACGCCCATGGGTTATCTAAATACATCTAAACAAGTTCAAGCAACAAACAATAACCAAATTTACAAACATGCTGCGAAACAATTATTTGCTTTCCATTAAATTAAGAATAATACCCCATTAGCTTGCCGATCTTGCAGGTGAAGATTTTCTACGGTGGGTTGGACAAGTACGGCAATGATATCAGTGTGTGGGCGTCTGATGGGTGAATAGAGGGGACCATTTCTAGCTATGTCACGTCCATTTCTGGCTAAGCCCCGCCCACGTGTACGCGTGTCGGATTCGAATTGAAAATTTGAAACCTGAATTACCAGAAACGACATTTCATGCTAACTATCCAGGTAAGATGTTGAATAATAGGAAACAAATTTGACTGGAACCCGCTACTCAACAACCATTCACCAATATATTGTATTTGTGTGTGAGTGCATGGGCATGTGTGCTTGCGTGCGTACGTGCGTGCGTGCATACGTATGTGCGCACGTGTATGCGTGCGTGTGCCCGTGTTTACTGGGAGGGGTTAGGAAGCTGGACTCGTCCGTGTGTTTTTGTAGTCTACTGACATGAGAATGTACCATATTCCGTGAAGCTACTCCGCTTCGACTTCGTCTTACTTTGTCCTATCTCTGACCTATTAAAGCGTATTTTATTATAGCAGGCTTTCATAGTAAATCAACTGTTCGTCAATAAAACATTCGCAATAACTGACAGAATTTAATGATCCGATGCATGATCGCGTGACTGACAAACATAAACGATGCATTATCAGCATATCTTGATACAAAACATTAGATATTGCAGCGGCCGTGGGTGGTTGTCTTTCCGTCTATTGCCACACAATATTCCTAGTATTACCTGCCTCAGAACCATTATCGTTACTTTTCAGCCATTCCCCTTATCCGTCATTCGTCGGTATTTTCTATTCTTCAAGTAACTATATTCTATATAGGAGCCGCCCGGTACATATCCTGCTTGGTCTCTTGAGTGGTTTGATAATGACTCATTGTTAAGGGAACGTGGATGGGTGGGTGTTGGCGATCTAGCAGTAGCAGAGGTCATAATCAATTCACCGTTCCACAGTATCCATGCATCATCTGAGCTCGTATGACGTCATAATCAGCTCAGGGTATGTATGATGACGTCAGAATCATTACGTCACAAAGGGTTACATATAGACCATCATCAAATCTCAAATAGTCCGACACGTTGTATGAATTGTATGTCTTTGTAATTCTTTGCAATTTAATACACATGCTGTTGAATATTTTAAAACTTAGGCAGCAACAGCACCTAGTCAAAGTAGTTTCAAAATATTCAGCAGCTTACCTGTGTAGGTTTTTTTAAAATTGATATTCAGGGTGTTCAGAGATCGATCGATCCCAATACGAGCCAGGTGTGGGTGGAGCTTAGCTAGAGATAGGCAGGGCATTGCTAACACAGGAAATGTCTATTCTTTTGCAATCAAAAAGCCGTATTTGAAGCTCTATTGCGAAAATCGAAAAGTCCTTGTTCGTTGGAACGGGTCTGGTGAAACCTTCCGGGTCCACGCGTATGCAACTTGCGGCGATAGCGGTAGAGGTTTTTAAACTTGACACAGCACAACAATGCCTTTAAGTGTACATACTTTCACAAGATCATCCGAACCATCTCATACGAGCCATTTGACCACTAGATCACTTCAACTTTTTGTCTCCACATCCGGCGACTGACCCAATGGCAACTGTCCAGCCACCCACGTACCAGGCAATGACCGCACGAGATCAGCGGCCCGAGCAAATAGCTGAATGGACAGCACCGCAGTAGGATGTCCATTCACCCTTCATTAGCCACAGATCTTCAGTTTTGCTGCCGTGAACATTAGTATGTGTTTAATATATCTGGGGACCGTTGTGGAGCCAAATAACTCAAAACATACAAAGTAACACAAATTAACGTACCATGGCACCACAGATACATGCGTTCATTATGAAACGGTGGCCAACCCCATATGCAAATCTTGCTGTACTGCCTTCAGACCGTAACCGCCCATGTTCATAATCGTCGGTTCGTCAACAGCGCAAAGCTCATTCCATGTTTAATACGATCGTTAGGAGCGGCTGAACAATATCGAACACATTCAAGGGATGCTAATCTCATCTGAAATGTTGATTTGCACAGATAGATTATGGTTTATAGATTCCATATCATTCATATCCTGTCACATTCCCTTATTCGTTAGATAATTTATCTGAATTGTAATATCGCATAAGTTTGAACAGGTAGCACCACCATTTTGTCTCCTCAACTGATAGCGTGTGACGTCGTGTAAGTGCCTGTGCACTACATTCTTTATTATGCAATAATAACCTTGTTAGCAACAACCTCCATTCAAATTACTTTCAAAATATTCACCATCTTAGCGGCATGGTTGCTTTTATACGACATTGCTAAACTATAGATGACACCTCTATGACTGCGCGTAAATACGGGGGAGGGGGGGGGGGAGGCTGTAGAAATGTATCGACATTTAGCTACTAAAATACCTGAATATCTTTCTTTAACGGCTTGCTAAAAAGCGTTAAATACCATGCATAGTTTATAAGTGGCATGTTATATCACCTGAATAGCTGTTATGAGATGAGGTTAGTTGTCCGTTAACGGCTGATTCTTCCTTGCACCCGCGGAAACAAGGTTTTACGGTTTAGATAACAAGACTGGCTGATCAACGTTAAATGGATATGCATGTGGCGTCTTATCAAGCTATGCATGACTACCAGCAAATCTTATGAATGACAAATATTCGGTTAACCCCCCTTGTGTCAACAGCGTATTAACGCGCTCAAAATACAATTTATATCAATTAACCATTTAATTGCCCATACTTTTCAAGGAAATTTTGATTTTTGCAGCCAAAACGAGTATTTTTTGTAAATTGATAACGAAATTTTACAAAAAAAATAGATTTCTGTTATCCTTCAAATGGGTATTCATCACCAGTGTAATGGTCAAGAAAATTCAAATTTCTGCTTAGCCATTGTCTAATTGCAGACCAAGACGATTATTTTTACTTGGTTACCGAGGCAGTCATTCCAGTGGTAAATTTGCAAAAATATTCTTTTCTTAGCCTGCAAATGGACATTTCTCATATCACTGCATAGGTCTTTTTGACCAACTTGGCCATTAAAGGGTTAGGTTCACACAAGATGGTTTAATGATGATTATTTCACGGGCGTCTAGAAACATCACACAGTTGATAATGTCCGGTGATCTTTGTAAACTTATACCAATTGTAACAAGACATAGGCAACCATTACTAGATTCCAGATAGCTAAGCCGTTCATTCCCCAATATATTGTCTTTGTGTGTGCGTGCCTGGGCATGTGTGCGTTCGTGCGTTCGTTCGTTAAAGGGATGCTGATCTCATCTCAGATGTTGCATTGTACCGATAGATTATGGTTTGTCGATTCCATATCATTCGTATCTTGTCATATTCCCTTATCTGTATCACAATTATCTGCTTTGTAACATCGCGTAAATATTGATCAGTGATCGCCACCGCTTTGTCTCCTCAAGTGATAGTGTGTAATGTCATGCAAGTGCCAATGCATTACATTCTTTATTATGTAATACTTATCCCATTGAATATTTTGAAACAAATTTGACTGGAAGGGCAGCAACAACTTCCAGTCAAATTATTTTCAAAATATTCTACAGATTACCTGTATGATTGCTTTTATACGAAATTGCCAACCTATAGCTGACACCTCTATGACCTAACGTATATGCCGAGGCGGGCACGCTAGGATTTTTCTGATTGGTTGAAAAGTAAATCATGACAGCCACTATAGGCTATATAAATGTACCAAGATTTAGCTACTAAAGCCTGAATATCTTTCTTTAGCGCCATGATAAAAAGCTTATAATTACATGCATAGTTTACGAGTGGCCTATTATATCACCTACATAGCTATCGAGATATGAAGTTAGTTATCCTTTAAAGGAAAATGCTCTTGGATGATAGATTTAGATAATAATCAACCTATAGCGACCAGGAAAAACCGGAAATAGAATCGGAATCATTTGAAAAAGCAAATAAATACCATTTATATCACTCTGGCTGGAACAAATCAGTGACGCAGCTGGTGCTGTGCGTTCTCGTGTAAGCCGAGCGAATAAATAATACCCGCTACAGCCGGTCACATAAACTGAGTTATATTCGAGTTAAACTGATTAGCCACTAATTCATACAGGTAAAATACTGTATAATTGTAAAACAATTTGACTGAAAGACGTTGTTTCCAGAGACAGGATCTACATTCAGTTACACGAATTTCAAAATATTCAGTAGGCATCATGTTGCGACCTTGGAAACCAGCAGTGTATTTTGAAATCATTCTGACCGAAACTCGTTGCTCCCACCAGAAACAGTGACTTTCAAATATAATCTTTTCAAAAGGAGCAATAGTGAATTACCAATAGCGAGTTAATCGCTATACGTCAGAGCCTATAGAGAATACTATTTATACCGCTTACGAAACTATATTCAGGTTTGCTTTCGTTATATTGGAGTACGCGATATTCATACCCGCGCACGCAGTTGACACAAGGCGGAGTTCGAAGCACCAGCTACGTCACTAATTGATTCCAAGCTAAGCGTTCCTAGATTTAGTAAATGCTTTTTCTCAAATAATCCCGATTCATTTCCATTTTTTTTTTACCGATGGCAGTTTGTTCAATAGTGTATGAAATTACCAATACACATCATATGTTATTTCCCTTCCTTTAACATGTCTCCCAAGCAAAATAAATGTACGGTTGCATATTTTGAACTTAATTGGACAGGAAGTCATTGCTGCCTAAGGTAGCAATATCTTCCAATCCAATTCAGTTCAGAATATTTAACACAACATTATTTCTAAGTAACATATTTATGTTTTTGTTTAAAACAATTTAATTTATCTTATGAGGTGTAATGAATACATTTCATACTCGCAGCCTCAAGTCGTCCCAGTCAGTACTTGTTTCTTAACACCACATGCCACATGTCTGACATATTGTATTTCATTAGTGGCCAACTTTAAACAACATATCTGTAGGAATTGGGGTAGCGTCAGTAGTCCAACAGCCCAGTAATTCGGCAGCCCAGTAGCCGACAACCCAGTAGTCCGACAGCCCAGCAGTCCGACAACCCAGTAATCCGACAAAAGAAATGCAGTAGTCGATAAAGTGGTTCAACTGAACCGGACTATTACTGTGAAAGGGTATGCAACGCATATATATATATATATATATATATATATATATATATATATATATATATATATATATATATATATATATATATATATATATATATATATATATATATATATATATATATATATATATATATATATATATATATATATATATATATATATATATATATATATGTATATATATATATATGATGGTACGTGTATGTGCGCGAAGTACGTGTATGTGCGCGAACATACACGTTTATGCACACACGCGCTCAAATGTATATGCACGCATGTCTACCTACATACTCACGCACACACGCGCGCTCCCACGCACGCGCACACACGAAACGTGTAGGGGTAATGTTATACTACGCTATGTAATAGTAGACTATGGTATAGTACGTACGTCATGTTATATTAAAGGATGAGCGGACTGACTAAAGAAATAAAAGGTTTCTTCCAAATCCTATAATTATGGAATTCCCTAACTGCCATCGTGCGTCGCGCGTCGTGGACGAGGTTTAACGTGCGACGTTAATTCAAACGTCGTGCGTCGTGTACCAGCAGTTTCTAAAATTCCAAAGTTTTTTTCAAAAGGCGACGCCCATCACGTCGCCCTATTAATGTCGCCCTTCAAGATGATTTACTAAGGATCGTGATTACGCATGCGCATTGTTCCAGTTAGATCGATTGTGTTGTTGTGAATGCGTACATAGTTGATCTATGTAGGCCTAGTTAAATCTTTCTTAATATTAAATCAATGCTATGATTTAATTTGTATTATGGTTTGGCATATTGGTTAATTTTAAGACAGCTGTAATAATACACGATTCTCTCAGGTATACGAGAACGTTATGCCGAGACAAGTAAGAATTAATGGCCGTTGATAGACGTGCTTTTGATTGGCTAACAAAAGCGGGGCTTAATTGCCAATATATAGAGTAACAAAAAGATAGGGTTCTGGTGGGCGTTCTTGTACAAACACGGCCGTCAAAACTCGAATTTCATATCATTGATGTGTAGCTGATGGCTAGTGGTAAGTAATGAGCTGTAGCTATGGTAACGAGACAACCATATCTGTGCTAAGCATCCTGCAATAGCACTGGTAGTTGGTCATCCATAGCAGTGGTATGTCGTCACACATAGCTGATGTAAACAACCAGTCTCTCTTTCCCTAACTCTCCCCCACCCACACACATGCACACTCCATCCCAACCTCTCTCTCTCTCCCTCTCTCTCTCGCTCTCTACTTCCCTCCCCCCCCCCCCCCCCCGCTCTATCCTTCTCTCTCTCCTGCTCCCCCCCCTCTCTCTCTCTACCTATCTCTCTCTCTCTCTCTCTCTCTCTCTCTCTCTCTCTCTCTCTCTCTCTCTCGCATTATGCACACACGCACGCCAATACGTACGCACACACGCACATGTTCACGTACACATACGTAAGCGTGCGATCTACGTAGACAATTGTAATCAGTGGTTGATATAAATTATCATTTAACTAGTTATACATACTGAAGTTTTCGGATCTTCGTATTTCTAACTACTTTATTCCTACTAATACTCGGAGAAGATTTATGACGGTAGATTGCTGCGACAATCTATCTTCTCCAAGTGCTATTAAGATGATTGCTAGCTCGCCTCTTCTGATGTTGGTGAAGATATTTATATAGCAATCTGGGCCTATCTGACTTATCAGGAAGATGCGCAGGTACGGCACGGTGTTGCTCCGTGCTTCTGGAGTATTCTTCAAACACAACTTAACTCTCTACTTGTATAAATATTGGATTATTTATTCGCTACCCTAATACTGATATAACAAGTAACGACTTTTACTGTCGTAACGAATTATGATAACTTTTAAGCAATGTAAGTATGATACGATTCAATTCAAACAACCTATCTTCTACTACAAACCTATCCTTCTCTAATACTAACTCGACTGATTACTCCCAACGGTTGCTGGTATGCTATCAGACTAGCTACTACAATTCACAGTTACCCCAATATATTCACTGTAAATGTCGATAAAAGACAAGTGCCTCATATATACAATCCACAGTTTCCTACCTCTATTCCTTTTGTTTCTGTGCCACAGAGTTTGATTCGATGCTCCTTGATTATGACGTCATCTCGACTAATCAAACTCTGGGCATCTCTTCTATGGAGATACCATCGAACAGGGTCAAAGCGGTGTTGGCTGGTTCTGATTTGATGCGATCTGTCAGCTAACCAACAACATTGTGGTATCTGTTGTTGTAGCATGCCTTTCTATGATTGCCATATAGTTGATATACAAATTTCGATTCTGTTATAAATTCCTACAGGACGCTACAATGCCTCTGTCCTGTCCCTTGCCTATCCTGGATAAGCCTGTAGGAAGCGAACGTTAATAAGCACATGAGCTGTATGATCTCATTGCCAGCTGGTGTTGTTGTACTTGCTTAAGGGAGTCGGAATGCCGACCGTCCACAACTAATGTCAGTCTGTCACCTATATTCCTATCGATTCCTATCGATTCTTTTCACTCGATTATTTACTAAACTACTGGCCGAAACGACTGCTGAACATTATAAAAGTGCGTGCCGATCCCACAGCAACAACTTTTCCTCTTCAACTATTGACAGATACCACCAACTCAGAACCGTCGGTCCTATTTCATTCCTAGCTAATACTCAACTCTAGTTTCGATGGGGTTTCGCATCGTTTTCCATGAAACTGTTTAACTGTTTATCAGCAGCACTGGCCGATGTCAACCAGTGCAGCGTCCTACTACTAATCTAACTTGCTACTACTTTCACTCAGTTCATTAGCCCACCTGGTATTTTCAAATATAAATTTCGCTGATTTCACTGAGGTCTTACTCGTAAATATAAGACATCTAGCGGGGTCATGACCTCCCACAAGACAATCCGATATCTACAATACGTTACTATTTAATTGTGTTTTATTATACCCCATCTTGATGTATTTATTAATGTATTGTATTTGTATGTATGGGAGACACGTGTATAAGACGTATGTCTTACTGTGCTCCCATTGAACAAAATAAAATTCTGTTTAAACCAAACAACCAGCATAGCAGTGACAAGTATCCAAGACTAGCGGTGGTAAATAGCCAGCCATAACGATAGTAATTAACCAGCCATAGCTGTGGTAAATAGCCATTCATAGTGGTGATATTTAGACAGTTATGATTGTGGTACGTATTCAGCTATAGCTGTGGGAGGAGACCAGCCATAGCCATAGACGTGGTAAGTAGCTAGCTATAGCTGCGAAGAGAAGCCAGCCATAGCTATATTAATGTATAAAACATATCTCTGGTAAGGAGCCAGTCATAGCCGCTGTAAGGAGCCAGACACAGATGTGGTAATTAGCCAGCTATAGCTTTGTAAGTAGCGAGTCATAGCAGTGGAAAGTAACCAGCTCTAGTAGGTGTAAGTAACCAACTATGGCTGCGGCAAAGAGCAGGAAATAGCTGTGGTCATGATCCAGCCCTAACTGTGATATTTAGCCAGCGATAACCGTTGTATATAGCCAGCGATATGAGTGGTAAATAGCCAGGAGAGCAGTGATAAGTAGCCAGCAGTCGCGGGGGCTAAGTAGCTAGCCAGAACTATAGTAAAAAGGCAGCTATATGTGTGGTAAGTAGCAATCCATAGCGGTGATATGCTGTTAGGCATGGCAGTGTTAAGCAGCCAGATGGGGCTAGCAGCTAGGGTAACTAGCTACCCATATGAATGGTAAGTAGATAGCCATATATGTGGTACGCAGCCAACCGTAGCAGTTATAGGTAGCCATCCATCATAGGGGGTGGGGGGGATATAATCAGATATAGCTACGTTAAGGAGTTCGCCATAGATGCAGTAATTTGGCAGCCATAGATGTGATATTTAGTCAGCCTTAGGCTCGGTAAGTACCCAACCATAGCAGTGGTAAGTAGAGAGCTAAAGCTAAAGCTAAAGAAATTCTGAGTAATCACCTTGCCTCAATATCCCAGGCACGAAACCCCTACAACATTCCTCACGCAAATCTATTTACACCATTTCGTTGCCGTATTGAGCTCTTTCGTGGATCCTTTTTCACAGCAACAGTCTGCGCATGGAATACTCTCCCAGCGCTAGCCACGTGTTCCTCTCACGAATTCAAGAGAAAAATTAAAGCCATGTCGCCGACCTCCGCCCTGGTGCCTTTCTCACTATTGTCAAATTCTTAGTTTATACCCTTTTGCTCATATTCCCCTCTCCTCTCTTTTGTCTCTCGTTCCCTAACACCCCACCCCCACAGACACACACTCTCCCCTCCCCACCCCCTCTCTTTCTCTCTCTCTCTCTCTCTCTCTCTCTCTCTCTCTCGCATTGTGCACACACGTACGCCAATACGCACACACGCACGCACATATTCACGTACACATACGCAAGCGTGCCAACTACACTACCTAGTAAAATTGTAATCAGTGGTTGATATAGATTATCAATTAACTGGTTATACATACGTTACTATTTAATTATGTTTTATTATACCCCATCTTGATGCATTTATTATTGCATAGCATTTGTATGTATGGGAGCCACGGGTATGAGACTTATGTCTTATGGTGCTCCCATTGAACGAAATTAAATTTTGTTTAAAACAAAGCTGTGTTAAGTAATTAGCTATGGCTCTAATATGTCGCCAACCATAGCAGTGTTAAGAATCTAGCCATTGATGTTCTAAGTATCCGGTTATTGCCGTTGTTGGTAGCGAACCATGGCTGCGATCAGTAGCCCGTCATAGCAGCCGTAAGTAGCTAGAAATACCTGTAATACGTAGCGAGTCCAAGCTGTGGAAGGTAAACAGCCATAGCAGTGCTAAGTAGTCATCCATAGTTGTGCTAATCAGCCAGGCATAGCGTTGGTAAGTAGTCAGTCATAGCACTGGTAAGTGTCCAGCTATAGCTGTACTAAGTGCCAACTATAGATGATGTATGCAGTCAGTCATATCAGTGGTAAATAGCCATTATATCAGTGACAAGTAGGCAGGACTACCTGTGGTAAGTAACCAACTATCGGTGGTAAGTAGCCAGCTATATTTAGACATCCATGGTTGTATTAATTAGTGAGCTATTGTTATGGTGGTAAGCCGGCCAGTGTGTGGAGGGGCCAGCCATAGCTGCGGAGGGTAATCAACCACACTACTATTAAGCAACCAGTCATAGCAGTGATAAGTATCTAGTTATAACTGTTGTAAGTAGTCAGATATAGCTCTGATCAGTAGCCAGTCATAGCTATGTTCACTAGTCAGGTATAGCTATAGTAAGTATCTACCATAGCTGTTGAAGGTAACCAGCCATAGCACCGTAAATCAGCCGCCATAGCTGTGGATAGCTGTAGTAAATAGTTAACATACTTTCAGCTGTGAAAAGTAGGCAGCTATAGCTGATGTATTTAGCCAGCCATAGCAGTGTTAAGGAGTCAGCCATATAAGTGGTGGTTGACCCGCCATAGCTTTGCGATTAGCCAGTCGTAGCAGTGATATGTATCAAGCTGTAGCCGTTGCAAGGCGTCAGCAGCGATAGCAGTTGTAGACCGCCAGTGTTAAAGATGCAACCATTGATGTGGTAATTAACCATCCATAGCTTTGTATGTAGCCAGTCATAGCAGTGTTAAGTAGCCAGCTATAGTTGTGGTACAGACCAGCTATAACTGTTGCAAATATCACACTCTAGCAATGGTAGGTAGCCGTTATATCTGTGTTAAGTAGCCAGCGATAGCTGTTGAATACAGCCAGTCATATCAGTGGTAGATAGCCATCATAGCAGAGGCACGTAGCCAGCATTGACGGTGGTCAATATCCAGCCATAAGTGTATTCATTACCCAGCTATAGCTCTGGTAATTAGTCATCCATAGCATATATATTTAGCAAGCTATGTTTGTGGTAAATAGTCAGCTATAGCCGTGGTAAGAAGTTAGCCATAGTTGTGGTAAGTAGCTTGCTAACCCTGTAGTAAATAGCCAGCTATAGCCGAGGAAGATAATCAGCCATGGGAGGGTTAAGAAGCCAGCTGTAACTGTGGTAATTGACCAGCCGTATCGGCTGTAACTAACCAGCCATAGATGTAGTTACTAGCCAGTCAAAGCTGTGGAATGTATCCATCCATATCAGGGGTATCTAGTCACATATAGCTTTGGTACGGAGTGAGCAATAGATGCAACAATTAGCCAGCCATAGAGATGTGTTGTGCAGAGCCAGTGTTAAAGAGGTGGCCATAGATGTGGCAATTAACCAGCCATTGCTCTGTAGTAATAGCAATGGTAAGTAGCCAGCTATAGTTGTGGTACACACCACCTCTAGCTGTTGCAAGTATCCCATTCTAGCCAGGGATGTCTGTAGCTGTGGATAGCTGTAGTAAATAGGGATGTCTGTTGCATATAACCAGCCACGTCAGTGGCAAATGGTCAGCACAGCAGTAGCAAGTACTCTACACTGGCGGGGGTAAGTAGCCAGCTACAACTGTAGTAATTACCTATCCATAGCTGTGGTAATTAGTCATCAATAGCAGAGACGGTTAGCAAGCCATGATTGCGCTAAGTAGTCATATATAGCTGTGGTGGAGAGCCAGCCATAATTGTGGTAACTAACTAACTATAGCTGTAGTAAGTAGCCAGCCATTGTCGAGGAAGGTAATCCGCCATAGTGTTAAGACACCAGCCGTAACTCAATTAATTCGGCAGCCATATTATTGGTAGCGACCCAGCCAGTTGTAGTAATTAGCCACTCATAGCTGCGGTATGTATCCATCAATAGCAGGGTACGTAGTTAGATATAGCTGTTGCATGAGTTAGCCATAGATGCAATTATTAACCCAATTCAAGACACAAGTGCTCAGACACACGTGCACAGACACAAGCACACAGACAAAGCGCACAGATCCCAACACACAGAGACTGGCACCCAGACACAAGCGGCCAGACAAGCGTACAGGCAAAAGCACACAGACAAAGGCGCCCAGACCTAAGCGTCCAGAGACAAGTGACCAGACAGGCACACAGCTACAAGCACACAGGCAAAAGCGTGCAGACACAAGTGCACATACACAAGTGTACACGCACAGGTACACAGACACAAGCGCACATACACAAGTACACAACCACAAGTACACATCCACAAACACACTGCCACAAGCACACATACACAACTGCACATACACAAGTGTACAGACACAGGTACACAGACACAAGCACACATACACACGCACCCAGACGCAAACGCACAGACACAAGTGCCCAGAAGCAAGCGCGCAGACACAAACGCATAGAAGCAAAGTGTCCAGACACAAATGCTCAGAAGCAAGCGTGCAGACACAAGCGTACATACACAAGCACACATACCCAAACGTACAGACACAAGCTTGCAGCCACAAGCGCACAGACACAAGCACACAGACACAAGCTCAATGACCCAAGTAACCAGACAGAAGCGGCCAGACACAAGCACCCAGATACAAGTGCCCAGACACAAGCGCCAAGATGCAAGCACCCAGACACAAGTGCACAGAGAAAAGTGCAGAGACACAATCGCACAGACTCAAGTGCACAGACACAAGTGCTCTGAAACAAGCCCACAGACACAAGCGGACAGACACAATTAAAATATATATCAATGATGCGGTTATTTATGGCGACGCTTAACATGCGACGGTAATTAAAACAGTGCACATCGTCGGCAACACACGACGTTAATTCCATGCGACGTCACCCACGATGCCACCCTTTAAATTGATTTGGGGCACGTGGTGTCTGAAAGCATTGTGTGCATGTCTATGTCTAGAGAATGCGTGTTTTTCTCCCAGTCTGTCAGAAATGTACATACGCCAGATAGTGAGGCCTTAACTAGGCCTTAGCCTGGCTTGACTTGGCCGTATGTAGGCCATAGCCAGGTTTATCGAAGCCTTAGCTAGACCTTAGCTAGGCTTACATAGGCATTAGCTAGGCTTATCTATGTCATACCTAGGTCGTATCACTAGAATTAAGCTAGGCTTTAGCCAGTCTTGAATATGGCTTACCTAAGCTGTAGCCAAGCTTGACTAGTCCTTACCCAGTCGTGAGCCAGGCGTGACAAGACTTTACATAGGCCTTAAACAGGGCTAGGCCTTACCAATGCCTTACCTAAGTCACATCTCGAATTGACTAGGCCATTACCTAGGCCATGGCCAGGTTTTGCAAGACATTATCTAGACCTTAGCCAGTCTTGATTAGGCATTACCTAGGCCTTAGCCAGGTTTTGATAGGCATTAGCTAGGCGTTACCTATGCATTCGCCATTCTTCAGCCAGGCTTTGCTCTGCGTTAGATAAGCCTTGGACAGGCTTGGTTAGGCTTTACTTAGACAATAACTAGGCCATAGCTGAGCTTGGATAAGCCTTACATAAGGCTTAGATAGGCCTTAACGCGGCGGCCTTAAATAGACCGTAACTAGGCCTTAGCTAGGTTTTCTTGTCATTAGCTAGGCTTGGCTCGGCCTTACCTATGTATTATCTAAGCCTTATCTGAGCTTGGCTAACCCTTACATAGACCTTAGCTACCTTTTCCTAGGCCTTAGATAAGATTACCTAGGCCGTATCTAGGCATATATAGGGCTTACCTATGGGTTAATTTATCCCTAGCCAGGATTTGCTAGGCCTTACCGATGCCTACCCTAAGCCTAATGTTTTATATTGGCGTTAGTCAGGCTTGACCCGACTTGATTAGGCCTTACCTAGGCCTCACTTAGGCATTAGCAAGACTTTACTAGGCCGTAGCTAGGCATTAGCCAGGCTTGAATATGCCTTACCTGGACCTTAATTGGTCCGTATCCAGGCTTTCCTATGCCTTACCGATGCCTTACATAAGCCCTGGCCAGGCTTGACTATGCGTTACATAGGCCTTAGCCATGCTTGACTAGGCCTTAGCCAGATTGATTAGGCCTTAGCTAGGTCTTATCTAGACCTTAGCTATGCTTTGCTAGGCCTTAACTAGACCTTCGTCATGCTTTGCTAGGCCTTAGTCAGACTTGGCTAGATGTTACTTAGGCCATATAACTAAGCTATATCTAAGCTTGGATATGACTTACATAGGCCTTAGATAGGCCTTACCTAGGCCTTACATAGACCTTACCTAGGCCTTAACCAGGCTTTGCTTACCCTAGCTAGGCCTTAGCCAGGCTTGGCTAGGCGTTACTTAGGCCATAAATAAGCCATAGTTGAGCTTGGATATGCCTTACATAGGCCTTAGATATGGCTTATGTTGGCCTTACATAGACCTTGCTTAGTCCGTAACCAGGGTATGTTTGCACTAGCTATGCCTTAGTCAGGCTTGGCCAGGCCCTACCTAGGTATTATCCAAGCCTTAGTTGAGTTTGGGTGGCATTACATAGGCCCTAGCTTTGTTTTTACAGGCCATAGCGAGGATTACCTATGCCTTAGCTAGACCTTGTATAGGGCTTAGCCAGGTTTAGCTAGACTTTAGGGAGGCTTTAGCCATGCTTGAACAGGCCTTACCTAAGCCCGACTTTATTAGACCTTACATAGGCCTTAGAAGGCTTGGCTAGGTCTTCACTATGCCTTATCCCTGCCTTGATAGGTCTACGATAGCCTTACCTAGGCCTTACATGGGCCTTAGCTAGGCGTAGCTAGCCCTTTGCTTGGCTTACCTCGGACTTAGCTAGGCCGTGGATAGGACTTACTAGACCTTGACCAGTCTTCGCTAGGCCATAGCCAGTCTTGATTAGGCCATACCTAGGCCTTGGCCAGGGATGCTGAGGCATTACCTAGGCATTAGCCTGGCTTTGCTAGGCCTATGACAGCCTTACCTAGTCGTTAACTAGGTCTAAGCTTATATAGGCCTTGGATATCCTTACCTAGGCCATACATAGGCGTTGTATAGACCTTACCTAGGCCTTATCGTTAGAATTAAGCTAGGTCTTAGCCCGTCTTGATTGGGCCGTAACTAAGCCTTAGCCAGGCTTGACTAGGCCTTACCTATGCCTTAACTAAGCTTGACTAGACGTTACCTAGGCCTTACATAGGCTTTAGCCAGGATTTGCTATGCATTAGCTAAGCATTAGCTAGGCATTACCTATGCATTAACCAGGTCGTAGCCAGGCTTTGTTCTGTCTTAGGTAGGCCTTAGCCAGCCTTGGTTAGCCTTTAGCTAGGCCATAACTAAGCCATAGCTGAGACTGGATAGGGCTTACATAGGCCTTAGATATGCCTTGCCGAGGCCTTACATAGACGTTATTTGGGCCTTAACAAGTCTTTGCTTGCCCTTAGCGAGGCCTTAGTCAGGCTTGCCTAGGTCTTACCTAGGTAATATCTAAGCCTTAGCTGAGCTTGTGTAGGCCTTAGCTTGGTTATGCTAGGCATTAGCTTGGATTACCTAAGCCTTAACTAGACCTTTTAAAAATAGGATATTATGATGGGCTGTATCATATGCCTTCCCGTTGTTTCGATAAACCCCATCATCTTTCATCCATATCCGTCAAACCTCGCGCCTGTGTGTGTGTGCGTGCGTGCGTGCGTGCGTGAGTGCGTGCGTGCGTGCGTGCGTGCGTGCGTGCGTGCGTGCGTGCGTGCGTGCGTGCGTGCGTGCGTGCGTGAGTGCGTGCGTGCGTACGTGCCTCCCCACCCCCCAGTCCACCCACACCACACAGACCACCCTATCAACAACAACCGCACACAAAGACCCCCCCCCCCAAACAGACCACCTATATGCAAGGACCACCACTTTAAATATAAATTTAAAAATAGATTATACTCATATCCTTTTAATCTTTCTGTTAAATTTTCTGTATACTTAATTTTCTGTATATCTAAATTAATTACAGGGGATGCAGGGGTGTGTTGTATAGTTAATCATATAGTTAATTATATATTTAACTATGTATTTAATTTAATGTATTTAACATAAAAATAAAAAATAAAAAATAAAAAATAAATTTAAACATTATATTAACATAACATTGTATAGTTTAAACAACATAGTAGTATATTTACGTATCATTTAACAGTAAAACAATTTCACTCAATCAAGGCAAGGTAAAAGCGCACCAGCTCTTTGATCCAATCTAATCAATGTCAATACTGACCGCCCATTCCTTTAAGCTTTTAAAATCTGAAGAATGACAAGTCATACCTATATTCACCCTTTGATCCTTGAACTACTTAATCAAAGAGAAAAAGTTTTTCATCAATCCCTTTGAACATTTACCACTTCTAAATAATACAATGGTATAGACCTGACCGCCAAACAGAAATTTCGCAGAAAAGCACTAGAATGCCCCTATCCCCACCCCATCCTGAGTAAATTAATCAAACCACTACTCCAGTCAGATCAGACCCTATAAATACAGGCCTACCGACCACATAAATTAAGTCCTCTGAAGAAGGTTACACCACCGAAAGGATCCTCAGGACCATTAGACTCACGTTTTTAGATTAAGACCACTTTTTATAATTTAGTGTAGATCATATTTTAGTGTATTTTCAGAAAGATATATTTTAGTGTAGGGCAATATTTATTATATAATTAGGAAGTGTTTGTATTATTAGGAAGTGATAGTTTAGTTTAGTTTATATCATTAGGAAGTGCTAGTTTAGCTTAGGGCTACCTACATGGAGACAAGGATTATGGCCACCCCATTAAAGGAAGTCAAACGTAAGTCAACACAGAACTTTGTATCATAGATCTGTTATAGCACACTATAGTATAGCTACTGTACATATGTTTAAAAATTCGTATTAACACACAATAATCAACTAAGACGAATCTCCAGTTTTATTTTACGAGTCCGCACGCACACAAACGCACGCACGCACGCGCACACGCACGCACACACACCCCACCTCAGGCACACATAGACGTAGGCATCACATATTCGTAACACTGACATGACATGGACATGGCACTAACACGAAGCCAGAGTACACAGGATTCGGCGCCAACACCAGCATCACAACAGATACAGACTACAACTGAAAGCACAACATGCACACATAGCCCACCATCCACGCACACAGACAACAGCCATGAAGCGGCACAACACCTATCAATGGGTAGTACAACACCTGAACATACACCAGAAACACTTATGCAACCAAGCAAATTGCTAAAAAAAACACCCGCAGAAACCCAGACACGCACACCTCCCATATGCAGTCAGACACAGCTAGATCACCCAGTAGCCACAAAACACGAACACACATTCCAACAACTCTACAAATCACAATATAAGATAGAACAGCTACAACACCACATATACAGCATAGAAACTGCAACCAAAACACCACGCACATAATCAAACCTGACATCACGCTAGCCATTGTCGACCCATGCACAGAGGTTTCAGCTGAAGTCAACACTATTTTGGTTGCAGCTGCACATGGCATACAACACACAATTCTAGAGCATTACTACGCAAGACTCCACTACCACAAGCAACAGGCAAACACGCACGAGGGAAACTTATTGGATACACACACGCACGAAGCGGACAGAGCAGTCGACAAGGCACACATGACAGTTTCAAGATTCACAAAAGCGGGTATAAAAACAAATAAAACCACCACGCCAAAACCCGACAGAACAGTTCCGGCCCCACACAAAGGGAGCGTCCCAGCTCTTATGAATCTACACACCCACCATAAGCCAACCCAGACACGGCAATACCAACAACTCAACAATCAACCATTACTTCCACCACCAATGCTAGCAGCAGCACTACAGCAGAAACCGCGACAACAACAACAACAACAACAACAACAACAACAACAACAACAACAACATGAAAAGCATTACCAGCAACCGCACCAACACCGACAACATCACCCATACACAAACATAGGTCAAGGACAGCAGCAGAAACCGCAGCACCAATCACCTAAGTTCAAAATACCGTCAGAATGGAGACCCAGGGCTACACCTATTGCAATCAACAAACTCAAGGCGGCACTCAACAAGCTAGTCACCAAAAAGCCCAATAAGCCATCACACTCAAACATTAGACAAAACAGCACTGAAAGCACTTGCAAACAACAAAAACATAGTCATCAGACCGGCCGACAAGGGATCCACAATTGCCCTACTAAACAAAATAGACTACATGGCAGAAATACACATACAACTTTCAGATGACTCATACTACTCTAAGCTCATGGAAACCCCACATTAGAATACAAAGCCACAATCGATTCTTATACCAATGAGTTACTCGTCACTGGAGTCATCACAGAACAACTACACAGATACCTAACTGAGTTCAAAGTCACAACCCCATGACTAGATTAACCCCAAAATACAAAGGCAAAACACCACCACCCGGTCGCCCTGTTGTATCCAATTGTGATGGTCCAACATCCCGTATTAATGAATTCACAGATTACCTACTAACAGACACTGAGAATGACATCCCAAATCTATTGCGAGACACAACCTCTTTCATCCAGCACATAGAAAACACAAAAAACAGACAACGCATCCATTCTTTGCACCATGGACATCAAAACCCTCTACACAAACATCCCGCATGAAGAAGGCATACATATTGTCACTGAACATTACAGACAATCACTACATAAAACAACAAAGAACAACATTGAACACGATCCAGCATACATTCAAGCTGACGAATTAGAACAACTTATGAGATACATCCTCACTAAAAACAGTTTCCAATTAAATGAAGATGTTTACATGCAAACACACGGAACAGCCATGGGAGCCAAGTTTGCTGTTAAATATGCTAACATCTATGTACACACTATATTAGACAGAATGCTCTCAGCATTGACTGGAAATTCTCCATCACATTTAGAAAGATTTATAGATCATATATTTTTTATTTGAAACGGTGTTGAAGATGAGCTACATAACTTTCACACACACATGAATAAGGAACACCCCACAATTAAATTTGATTTAGATTTTTCAAGGGAGAAAATCCCATTTTCAGACACAATGGTTTACAAAGATGAACATCTACTCATATTGGACCTATATAGAAAACCAACAGACAAACAACAATATCTTCACAAACAATCATGCCACCCTCAGAACACAAAGCACTCTATCATCTACAGCCAGTCACTACGATACAAACGCATAATAACAGCTCCTAGGATTTTAGAACAACGCACACAGGAACTCACATACGCATTCATCAATCGGGGATACAAAGAAACAGAGATCCTGGCCATCTTAGAAAACCCCAAAAATACACCCCGAGAGAACATTCTTCACAGGCACCGCATGCAGACACTACCCAGACCAGCTTGCATCTTACAATACCACCCCTCTCTAGAACACATAGGAAGATCCATTAGAACCTACTGGGAAAATATATCGTATCCGATCCTATCACCTATATTCCCATTTTACCCAGAAGTTTCCTTTAGAAAGAACAAATCTATAAGAGATTCCCTAGTCCACTCTAGTTTAATTAAAATAAAAAGCCCAGTACCAACCACCCACATTACACCAACACCAGATGACACGGAAACCATACTAGGCACATGCAACCACTATTTAAATACTTCCAACAAGTTCACTAGCTATGACGCTGGAAAAGAATACAGCGCCATCACGCAAATGAAATGCTCCACTACAAATCTCATATACCTTATTGAATGTAAACAGTGCAGCTCTCAATACATAGGGGAAACAGGACAAACACTAAAGAAACGACTTACACAACACATTTATGTAATCAGACACAAAACAGACACGACAATTGCTAGGCATTTCAACCGGCCCAGACATTCCGTAACAGATCTCCAAATAATGCAAATAGAGGCACACAAACATACACACACGCACACACACCCAAGTACACACACCAAGGATTGGCACACATGCGCCTCCAATAGCGTAAATGTCTGGATCCAAATAAAACACACACGCACGCACACACCTGCATACGAACACCACCACCCCCACCCCTTGACATACACACACACCACGCACGCACGCACGCACGTACGCACGCACGCACGCACGCACGCACGCACGCTCGCTCGCACGCACGCACGAACGCACGCACGCACGCACGCACACTCCAAGGATCGGCAGACATGCGCCTCCAATAACGTAAATGCCTGGATCCAATTAGAACATGTACGCATACATACACGCACACGCACGCACACACACCAAGGATTGGCAGACATGCGCCTCCAATAGCGTAAATGTCTGGATCCAAATAAAACACACACGCACGCACACACCTGCATACGAACACCACCACCCCCACCCCTTGACATACACACACACACACCACGCACGCACGCACGCACACACGCACGCACGCACGCAAGCACGCACGCACGCACGCACACACGCACGCACGCACGCACGCACGCACGCACGCACGCACGCACGCACGCACGCACACACTCCAAGGATCGGCAGACATGCGCCTCCAATAACGTAAATGCCTGGATCCAATTAGAACATGTACGCATACATACACGCACACGCACGCACACACACCAAGGATTGGCAGACATGCGCCTCCAATAGCGTAAATGTCTGGATCCAAATAGAACTCCACATTCTGATCGCACACATTGATAAAGGCACAACCAACCTACATACGCACACACGATCTCACTCCACCAACCAACCTTACGCACGCGCACATGCACGTACGCATACACGGGCGAGCTCTCACACACACACACACGCACGCACGCACGCACGCACGCACGCACGCACGCACGCACGCACGTACGCACGCACGCACGCACGCACGCACGCACGCACGCACGCACGCACGCACGCACACACGCACGCACGTACGCACGCACGCGCGCGCACACACATCACTCAGAGGTTTGACAGATATTTGCCGATTGGCAGGTATGCATTTTGCCATGTAAATACCTGGATCCGCGTTTTAAATAAGCTTAGATATCCTTACCTAGGCCATACATAGGCGTTGTATAGACCTTACCTAGGCCTTATCGTTAGAATTAAGCTAGGTCTTAGCCAGTCTTGATTGGGCCTTATCTAAGCCATGTTTGACTAGGTCTTACCTATGCCTTAGCCAAGCTTGACTAGACGTTACGTTGTGGTGATGGTCGTGTTGGTGGTGGTGGTGGTGCTGTTGCTGCTGCTGCTGGTGCTCGTGGAGCAGGTGGTGGTGGTGCTGGTGCTGGTGATGGTCGTGTTGGTGGTGCGGGTGGTGGTGGTGCTGGTGTTGATGATGATGATCTTTTATATGTTGTGGCTGGAAAATTAAATACCTTAGGATGTTATTTCCTGTTTTCGAAATCTTAAAATATAATCTTTCTCCATAACCGACCATCTGAAACCTGTATTTTTAATTGTTTGAAAATATCTACAAAAAATATTAGATGTCTCTATTTCTCCGCAAGCCACATCAATCTTTGGCGCTAATTATGACCTTCTCTCTGTCAGGGGAAGAGAGTATTGCGATACGGTCTGCGCGCAAGTGTGCGTGCGTGCGTTCGTGCGTGCGTGCGTGCGTACGTGCGTGGGTGCGTGGGTCCGTGGGTGCGTGCGTGCGCGCGCTTGTCCGTCGGCACCGTTATCTCAGAAACGATTGATAAGATTTAGCTCAAATTTTAACACGAGGAAGGAACTTGCCGTACAATAGGGTTCCCATACGTTAGCCGTGATCCGGATAAAAGAACCATCAGATAAAATTCTAAATATATGCATATCTCGGAAACTACCAACACGAATTTGCTCAAATCTTAACACGGTTACACTAGGGTTCCACAATTTTTGGCATGATCTGAACAAATCCTGGACCATCCATCGATGGATGGATGGATGGAGTGACGGATTGAGAAAGGGCTGGCAATCAATCAATCAATCAATCAATCAATCAATCAATCAATCACCTACCACACCCGGCTTTGCGAGATGTGTGTTGAAGCACGATGCTGGTGCAGTTGGTCGGTCGGTCGGTCGGTCGGTCGGTCGGTCGGTCGGTCGGTCGGTCGGTCGGTCGGTCGGTCGGTCGGTCGGTCGGTCGGTCAGTAGATTGGTTAATAGATCAAATGATATATAATAGTTAGTCTATGATTTTCATTAGTAAATAGAAGCATTGTGTGATATTTGTATCAAAGATTCGATGTTGTCCTTTGATAATACGGGGTTGCCGAGGAAGTTGACATAACTTATGACATACAAGACTAATATAGGCAATTATTGCTAAAATGGTGTTTTGCAGGTGAACATGATAAAGATAAAATATCTTGACACGTTGAAGTGCGTAATTAAATAGCTGTTTGGAACAAACTGTTAAACGACATTCTAAAGTGCATTTATTTAACACACATATTAGCGTATGAATTTGTTGGGAAATGAACAAACAGAATACAAATTAAAATAATAAAACTATATTTGTATATCTTTTAGCTTTCAGAAGAACACAAATTTCAACCGTTACAGTATATGTTCTTGTGTACGTATATGCGCGTGTCTGGAGCTGTATTTAAACAAAGACAAACTACTGGCCCGATTTGGTTTTGAACTGGGATTTCCAGACTTTGCCTCTGATTTTGATGTTAAAAACAGATCATGATCGGACCAAATTCTTGATCTATTGCTGTTATTGTTGTTGTTTGCATGCCCTTCACTCCTTTGTAGAGTGCCCAAGACTGCTTTGTACGATATAGGTCTATACAAATTATTAGTTATTTCCTACAATGACGTGTCCATCTTATCCTACTTCAACATCTGCACGGTTTTGAAGCAATTGCACATTCTAATAAAATTACTATTGTCAGACTGTTGTATTGTCGGACTACTGGGTTTGTAAATTTTCTGCTGTGTCGGACTGTTGGGATATCAGGTACTGGGTATAATTATTGTCTGACTATTGGACTGTCGAACTATTGGGCTGTCGGACTGGTGGGTAAAACTGTTGGACTATATTGGACTGTCTGATTACAGGGCTGTCGGACTACTGGGTAAAATTGTCGGACTATTGGGTTGTCGGACTACTGGATTGTTGGACTAGTGGTGCGTCACCGTAGGAATCCTATCTGCCACTCACTTATCTGATGTCATAATGGACCTTTTCAGTTTTAGCCATGGTTCGCCCATCACTAGCTAAACCCTGCCCACATCTCGCTCGTGTTGGGATCGATCGATGCCTGAACTCCGTGACTATCATTTCCAGAAAGCTATACATGTAGGCTGTTTTTTTAAACTAATTTGACTGGGTGTTGTTGCTGCCTATGACATAACATGTTTATTAAGTAGTAAAGCCATATAATTCAGCACAACAACGCATAGTCCGTCACCAATTATGCGTTCATGACGTACCTATCTATGTCATTCATTACGTCATTGATGATGACGTCATTATACACGCAACGTAGTTGATTATGACGTCATATGATGAATGGATAAACTGGAAAGTAGTATTCTGGCATCGCAATTAAAAGGACGTAGCTCTGTTATAACATTTGAATAGTCTGTCTCGAATGCAGATGAACCGTAGGTCTTTGGTGAAATTACATTTTAATAAAGATTCAGTTGAATTTCTTGAACTAATTTGACATGGATCTGCTGCTGCCCTTGCATCAACAGCTTCCATCCAAATTAGCTTTCAAAATATTCAACAACTTACCTGTATTGTTACCTTCAAATTTAGATCTTGGGCATTCAGGTGTCACAGTTTCAAATTGAGTCCGATACGATGTTCAAAGTGGGCGGAGGTTAGCTAGAAATGAGTTTGGTCTAGGTGGAAATGGACCCGACTATTGCCAAGATACGGAACGGACCTCTCCACGTTACTCCATCTATCATATTACGTCATATGACGTCATAATCAACTACCTGATGCATAGGATGGCGCCATATAATTTGAAATAGTCCGTCTTTAGCGCTTAATAGTTCGACACGTATACACATTCTGTTGAATATTTTGAAACTAATTTGACTGGGCGCTATTGTTGCCATAGGCAGTAACAGCGCCCAGTCAAATTAGTTTCAAAATGTTTAACTGCTTACCTGTATAGTTTTCCGGGAGTCATAGATCGATCGATCCCAACACGAGCGAGGTGTGGGCGGGGCATAGGTAAAACTGAAAAGGTACATTAAATGTGGAATGCCAGGCTTTTCAAACCTTCGTTCATTCACATTTCAGGATATTGATAATATGTGGTTTAAGAATTCCTATAATTGTCCTTAACGTAACCTATCAGGACACGCGGTAAAAGCAGTGCCTTGTTTTGTTCATTTTGAAATATATCAAAAGGCACATATCTTATTTGAATCTTATTTGGACCCCTCTGAAAATCTAATTATGCATCTACAGTTGGGTGAATAGCTCAATATCGGGTGCATATGCGGTGTCTACCCGTAATCTGTTCCACGTGCCTATGACACGAATTGGAAAGATGTATTTCTAATATCGTTTCTGGAATATGCCTTACAGAATATATAACGTCAGGGCCTCGTGTGATGGATGTGGAATCACAAATGGAATCGTTTTTATTGATTTTCTAGCATTGTACTGTATTTCCTGATCCATTGGATTCCAGATGGGGGCTACAGTATTTTAGAAGTGGTTGTATCAGAGTTATATACAGGATTGGAACACGTCCCTCGAGGACGGGCTGTGAAACAACGTTTGACCATACAAAATCGCTGATTTGCTCTTGACAGTTATCCACAGACTTTATTCCTCTGTACATTTTGAAATTGTACACACAGATTCATAATAGGCCTGCTGTTAACGATATCTGGCAAATTGTTCACGTACAGTATCTGGCCTAGCCTTGTTTATTCCTTGCAATAAAAGTGCTCCCACTCAGAGTGATTGCAATTTGAATTAGAGTAGCGCTGTGAAGACACAATTCTAATGCGTAAGGATAAATGATCAGTGGAAATCATTGGGATAAGATTATTGTTAGATTTCTGTCCAAAATTGATTGAAAACTCATGACAACAGTTGAAGCAAACTAAGGATGTTATTTATCTGTACAACATGCGGGAAACGGCAGCGTGCCGCCCTCCCATAGACGGGGGCCCGGGGTTCTTCCCCTGAGGAAATTGGAAATTAGATGCTCTGACTTCTCAGCATTTAATTTTCAATTTTTTCAGGGGGGAGGACCTGCCCCTCACCCCACTCCACCCCCAACCCTTGGTGTATATGCGAGGTGAGCACCTTCTTCCAAGGCCTCTCCTAAGCCCACGAGTATCCTGCATGCTTGAGTATTGAGGGATGAATGGCGTCGATAACTATCGTTTTAAACACATTTAGTTTGCTCATAAACAACCAGATATTTTATTCCAGTATTTATTGATGCACGTGGGCCATAATAGTTGACGTCAGTTGAAGTGTTTCCGCGGTAATGTGTGAGCTAGACACTAGATTAATCTTATAGCGTCTTAAAGGTATCTGACTATTTTCCAGCCGCTTTTTATAAAGGTCACTGAATTGTTATTTTCCTCTGTTGCATTAACTATTAATCGAACATCTCAGATGGCATAATGAACGCGTGTCAGCTCCGAAAGCGACTACAACATCAAAGGTCGTGATATTTCAGAGGACTGATCGACATCAAATATTTAGCAAATATTTACCAGAAAGGGTGATTGACTCTCGGCCGTGTTCTCATACAGCTACTATTTCGGGAATATCGGCTAGAGTTCTCATTGGACCGGCTCTTGTACCGGAATAAATACGTAATTTATTTCGAAATTTAATCCCACAAAATCGGCGGTTTATCTTCCGATATATCGCTATTGCTTCCGTAGGTGAACGCGGTCTATTCCGTCAGAATTTGCCAGGTAGCGTTAACGTGAGCTTTGTCTCTCGCTGTCTGGCAAGGAGCGCTACGACCAGCATTGTATATCACTCTCCGTCAGGTAGCGCCACCGTCTAGTCCGGGCGTATCTTCTCGCAGCGTGAATGCAAATGGATATATCGGCTAATTATTAACCGACATAGTACACGAAATAGTTAAACAGGATTAGGCGTTAGAAAACGAAACACCAAATCTAGTTTTAAAACTAATCCGGCTCATAAATTGCTTTCAAAGCACTCAAAACTCGCTTTTTAGTCAATTATTACTACAAATATAGAAAATATGTCTACGTATCGGTATCACTCTGGTTATCAGAAAATGAAATTAACGTGGGAAGCTAGGAGAAATTGACAAGTAATAGTCAGCCAAACGATCCACGCGTGCATTGCATTATTTTAACTTGATTATAGAGTTTGGCAATCAGAATAATATATCTGGTTTACAATAGTCAATATCTTGCAGTCCTTGCGTATGCTATAAACACTTAAACCATCGTGTAGCCTACACCATACACACACAATACTGACATATGCACGTTGATAGATGTCGTTTCCTTGTGCATGGCACAGGTCAAAGGTCACTTGAACAAGACTGATTTCTGATTAACCAATTTCTTGTCAGAAAAATTATAATTTATCTCGACAGAATTGAAGAATGACTAGGTGGATTTATTCCCTCTGATATGTAATACGAGTTTGGCGCTGATCATACTGGGGGTGGGGTGGTTGGGGTTGGGTGGGGTGGGGTGGGGTGGGGTGGGGTGGGGTGGGGTGGGGTGGGTGTGGGTGTGTGTGTTCTGGGTACCTCCTTTAAATACGATTTTGCCATGTGCTGTGCGTACACTACGCTCCCCCCTCTCTCTCTCGATCTCTCTCTCTCTCCCTCTCTCCCTCTCTCTCTCTCTCTCTCTCTCTCTCTCTCTCTCTCTCCCTCTCTCTCTCTCTCTCTCTCTCTCTCTCTCTCTCTCCCTCCCTCCCTCCCTCCCTCCCTCACTCCCTCTCCCCCTCCTTCCCTCTCCCCCATCCCTCCCTCCCATCTTCATATTTCTTTAGTCGTGCGAAGGTCTTCATGTATCAAAATTATTGAGCAAATTGTCTTACCAGATTCATCTCGTAAAAGCCGGAAACAATACATGGCACTACATTTAGTGCGTGACATCAATTGCCGTCAGTTGAAGATGCTATTAGTGGCTTTATACTTGACCTGCTAGTGCAAGTAGCCTATGCTAATTCCATAACAACAATGAAGGGTAGTGGCTGAGGACTATAATTTGTTGCTGTATGCATCGGCAGCTTTGAGTCGCAATATTTCTCAAATGATAGCCTATTAAGTGATACATTCGGTATATATTTCCAGCCTCATGATAGCACCATAGCAAATCATTGTAATGCTGATTATCCTGAATGGAGGAATCCAGTTTTAGCTATGCCCCGCCCATCTTTAGCTCAGCTCCACTCACACTTCGCCCGTGTTGGTATTGATCGATCCACGAACTCTCTGACTATCAATTTCAAGAAAACTATACAGGTAATCTGTTGAATATTTTGAAACTAATTTGATTGGGTGCTGTCCCGATGAGTGACCACTCATTTGCCCCAATTTATTTTCCAGAAACATACCATTTTATATTTATTAATATAAATATGCTGCTAAATGAAATTTGGAAATGAGCATACCATCCTGGCTGTTCACGAGTATGGAGGAATCCAGTTGTAGGTATGTCCTGTCCATCTCTAGATAAGTCCCACCCACCCAGTTAGTTTCAAAATATTCAGCAGAAAGTTTATTAAATAGTAATGACATACAATTCGTACAACAACGCTTAATCCGTCATCATTTAGGCGTTCGTGCCGTACTTAGCTAAGTCATTCATGACGTAATTGATTATGATGTCATCCTACACGTGACGTAGTTAGTTGATTATGACGCCATATGATTGATGGATAAACTGGAATCCTCCATGGAAAACGTTCATCAACAAAATAAAATACGTAGCCATTCCGAGGTTTTGCCAAGGTTAATGTGCAAATGCCAATGTTCTGTTTCCTTATCAGGCCATACGATATCTCACGTGATACGATAATGCAGATAGCACCTCATGTAATCGTCACGTATTCTTTTTATTACTGCTAATATATTTTATTTGAGCCAAAATCTATCAAGTCAGTTATGTTGCACTGGTAATCTATGAGATTGGCACTTACTGAGTCGCAAACCATTATCTTTGTCAATCCATGGCCTTTGTTTTTGTAATTAGGTGTGGGCCATATCTTGTTGCTTAATCTCATGTGCTGAATTAGCACCAACTTATTGTAAAGTCACGGTTCTGTTTTGCCATCATTTTTGTTGGCATGTGCCATTGTTATCATAACGCGGCAATATCGAATTTCCGTCGTTGACCAATGGCACATGAACGAATATCGAATTCTACGGCGTCGCTCCCGTTGGTCAGCGGCGAAGGTGGCCGATATCGAATCCGATAGAATTGCAGCAGTTTGTCAACGGCACAGGGAACCAATATCTAATGTTCTAATTGCGCAAATATTCTATAGGCCTATAGATATTCTATTGTATGGTCGTGTAACTTGATATTCCTAAAACTGTGAGGCCGATACAACTTTACAGGTTGGTCTAACACCTCGGAAATTCATATCCCGTTTTATGATATCTATGCTACGTTGCGTTATTATTACAAGAGTTTAATCTATTCAGTACTCTACCTATGTGTGATATTGCGCTGGTGCATCTTAGCGTTTTAAAGAATTGCATTCTTAAAGAATTAAAGTTCATGAATTATCGTCTTTTATTTATTGTGCCCGCCGATAGCTCCCATCCGGTCCACTTCTCTTTGGTATTCTCACAACCATGGAGTGAACACATCTTTTTGTAACACTTGAGTAAACGCCTATATAGTTTACAATTAATACGCCTCGGTAAATCAGGCAATCAGAAAAGTATATAATTTTTGATATTGTTTCATATCGGTGCAAATATGGTAATTGATATTTGTCCCCGTGCCATTGATCAACCTGTGTCGATACCGACGTCACCATTGCTCACTCTGCAGTTGATCATTGGTGAAAATTCTAGATTGGCTTGTTATAGTATTAGTGCAATTCCCAAGAAAAACAAGACAAACTAAGCATGTGTGTGGGCCATTAATAGTAAATCAATCATCAATGAAACGTTCAGAAAGAAACTTTCGCCTCATGACTGTTAACATAATGCATTATTAAATACAATTTAACTCGAAGAGTCCGAAGCTTGGTGTAAATGTACCAAAGATAAATGGAGGAATCCAGTTTTAGCTATGCCCAGCCAATCGCTATCTAAGCTCCACCCACACCTCGCTCGTGTTGGGATCGGTCGATCCTTGAACTCCCAGACTATCAATTTCCGGGAAAATAAACGGGTAATAAACATACGAATTGTATGTCTTTACTATTTAATAAATATGCTGTTGAATATTTTGAAACTAATTTGGCTGGGTGCTGTTGCAGCAACAGCGCCTAGTCAAATTACTTTCAAAATATTAAACAGCATGTTTATTAAAGAGTAAATACATACAATTCGTACAACAACGCTTAGTCCGTCATCAATTATGCGTTCGTGACGAATTTATCCGCGTGATTCATGACATCATTAATTATAATGTCAGCCTTCGCGTAACGTTATTGATTATGACGTCATATTATTGATGGATACATTGGAAAGGTCAATTGCATATCCTAAAGCAGTGTTTTGGCGCAAGCAACACAGTGATCCATTTCTATCTATACCAGGTCATTTCCAGCTCAGGCTAGTCCACATTGCACACGCGCTTCAATCTTTTAACCACATTGAACCCTGAATACCCAAAATATCAATCACGCGGTAACTATACAGGTATGATTATGGTACCTGTTTCTGACAGGGTTCTATTTCTCACAATTGCTCCTTTTTGCGAATATTCTCCCGCACTCGTTGTTTTGGTGACATCGTCAAAACATGTTTATCAAAATGCAGCAGAAATAAGTAATTAATTTGTTAATTGTCGTGGGAAAGACATGTGTTTTCATTATTACTTTTACGAAATGAGATAAACTGGTCAGACGACATCTTCAAGTTGATGTCAAACACGGTAGGCCTATTTGCTGGTATAAAACTCGTGTTGTCCAGACTTACGTTCTCTTGGGATTCACCAATCAATATGTTGCTGAGTATCTGACGTCATAATCAAAATATCTCACTTGCTAGCTGACTACGTCGCAATCCATATGAAGTAACGACAGTTTATCAATCACATGTCTTTGGCGAATTTACCATTTAGTACACACTTAAAGTGGCACGTTGATGACTACAAACTGATTTGACTAGGAGCTGGTGCTGCCTATGGCAGCAAGAGAACCCAGTCAGATTAGTTTCAAAATATTCGACAGCTTACCTGTATAGTTACAGTATAGTCGTATATTCAGCGATAGGCCTACACCATTTTCATTGAGACGTTGGCTAAAACGCGACATATTTGATTACAATGCGTCAGATACTTGTGGGACAGACGGGATCCAACTATTGATAGTCTGAGCTTTCAATGTTAGCGCGTTAATGTTTAACAATGTCTTCTGATATCCACTCAGATACAAAACACGTCATGATTTTCAACATTAAATCCATTTATTAATTATGTTAGCGCAATCTACCGTAGATACACGTAGTAATCAATCGCTTAAATGTTTGCCTAAAAGAGGTTCAATGTTTGGCTGATTTAACGTGCAAGTTGATGCCTCTACACGTAATACCCATTCTCCTGTCGGCAGAGGCTTAATTCTCCGTGACGTCGTAACTCCAGACTGCAATTTCAATCAATAAAGGATTCCAGTTTCTCAGCCAATTATAGGACGTCATAATCAACTACGTGACGTGGAGGCTGACGTCATAATCAATTAGGTAATGAATACCGTAACTAAGTTCGTCACAAACGTTTAACTGATGACGGACTACGCGTTGTTGCATGAATTGTATGGCTTTACTATTTAATCAACTTTCTGGTGAATGTTTTGAAACAAATTGGTTGAGTGGGGCTTATCTAGAGATGGACAGGGCATACCTAAAACAGGATTCCCCCATTCTCGTGAACAGCCAGGATGGTACGCTCATTTATAAATTTCACTTAACAGCATAAGTAGTTATAAATGGAGTGTTTCAAAACAGAACGTGGTGGGAGTCACGGATCGCCGATCGGCGGCTACAGGGGGAGAATATTACTGTATAAATGTTATTTAACAAAAACAATAAATTGTTTCAAATATATTATTTAATTGATAGGTGATTTTAGAATTTGAACAACAGTCTCTTGTTACTGTAATGCTAGCATCGCGCCATTAACACGGCATCATTCAACGGAAGGGTCCAATTTAAATAATGACACTGAGCTGTCAATACCGGTTGTTACATCCGTGCGCATTAACCACCGCCGTACATCGCTTTCTCATGCCTCGAATTAAGCACCTGATGTCACGAAGAGGAATCGCATCCCATTCCTGGAGCAGTGCAGCTTCCAGCTCCCGCACGTTGTGAAGATGTGGATGGTTCTCACACACCATACGGCTAAGAATGTCCCACACATGTTCGATAGGAGACAGGTCCGGTGATCGCGCTGGCCAGTCCAACACCGGAACGTTGTTAGCCTCAAGGAAATCACTGGTGACCCTAGCTGAATGAGGACGGGCGTTGTCTTGCTGGAACATGCTGTCTGCATGATGCTGCACAAAAGGGATGACAACAGGGACGACAACTTCTTCACAGTAATGTTAAGCCGTTAAATTTCCGCGAATCACAATAAGATCTATTTTGCCATTTTCATGGATTCCAGCCCACTCCATGACACTGCCGCTACCGAATCTGTCGTGCTGAATGATGTTGGCTGCATCATACCGTTCTCCTAAAAGTCGCCAAACCCACTGCCTACCATCCACCACAACCACACAAAACCTCGACTCATCACTGAATAAAACGTGGCTCCATTGTTGAGCATGCCATCGCATTTGAGCTCTTGCCCATGCAAACTGATTCTCGATGTGACGCTCTGTAAGTGGAACAGCAACAAGTGGACGACGGGCATGCAGTCCATCATCATGGAGTCTGTTTCACACAGTTTGTGCATGCACTGTAGTGCCGGTAGCGGTGTGCAAATTACGGGACAGCTGCAGCGCAATTTCAAACATGTGACGTCGTGATGACGTCACTAAGTAGCGATCTTCTCGTGGTGTTGTTTCTCTCGGTCTGCCAGATCGTGGGCGGTCATTAACATGTCCATTTTCCTGCTCACGTTGGCGGAGACGGAAAATGGTTGAGGCGTCAACATTAAAATGTCGAGCAACAGCGCGAACGCTCTGCCCAGCAGCGAGTCTTCCCATTGCTTCATGGCGCTGATTTTCGGGTAGCCCTGCGCGGCGGCCCATGTTCAGTAGGGGTTTTCTGTTAACGGTCGTTATCTGCTTTTGCAATATGGTGAATTTTTGCCGTTGCTACCCGCCAATGTGGGCCAGTGCATGAAAAATGCATTTTCACATGCAGTAAGCGTGCGGCCGAGAGATGCAAGAAATGATTTGCATTTCTTCATGATCAGCGAGACATTACATTGACGAAACATGCCTGCAAATTTGGTTATAAATGAACGCATAGTTTTAATACAACAAACCAAACTTCACTGTTGCTAAACTTTTTTGGCTCAGTATATATATATATATATATATATATATATATATATATATATATATATATATATATATATATATATATATATATATATATATTTATATTGGTTGCGATGTGTTTTTTTATAATGTAGAGCCCACCCCAAGCCCCCGGTTGGCCCCCATCAGGCATTTACTGAGTTCAGACCAGGCAAGGACAAAGATTCCATTTAGACCTACAACCACCTGGTGGTAGGGCATGATAATGAGCATCTATAATTTCGTATTAGAGAAATAACTTCCTAAGTATATCTTGCACGATATTTTATGAGCTATTTTATGAGACATCTTATGAAATATTTTATGAAACAAAAGGCCTATCCTCTGCGTTGAAGATATTATTTCCACTTTTCAAAAAGCTGAACAATCATGTCTTCAATTAAGTAATGTTTTACAAATTGACTGGGCCCATATTCGAGCCGGGAAACATAACGTTAAGTACGCGAGTGTCTTTATCATGATAGATGGACATCATTGTCCATTACGTTACTGTTTTAAGGGAGGGAAGCATGTTGGCTACTTAACAGCATCCCATGGTCGGAATTCCTCTCCCCAACTTCAAGTTCAGAAATATTCAACCTTAGAGTATGAAGGGGTTGCTAAGCCTGATGAGAAAATCAGTAATCTATACACATTTTTTAACTATATAAACAAAGCATTCTCCGATGAGGTCCATCGGATGATCCATGAAAAACGTATCGGAACCATCAACACATCAATTACAATGCCTAACTTGAGAGTAGTCAACATGACTCAGGATCGAATCTCAGATAAAGCACTCGTGAATGGTGGGGCATTGCCCTATGGTCTGCGTACATCATAAGTTCGATGAAGCTGGAAAGCCTATAGGTAAGTACTATGATAAATCCAACAATAATGAGGCGATATCTGTGAATGATGAGAATATATATGAAGTCTACATGCCTGGGTCCATACACGACGGGATTATTGAAGGTTCCGCAGTTGTACTTTCAAGTATGGGAATCAGTTTACCAATGAAAATTCTGGTAAACATCATTGAATATCCTCTTAAAAGAAAAGTGTACGACATAGCTGAATTTACTAACTCCTCGCCACGGAGGTAACACGTTGCGTGACCTCCTCTTCATACTTAAATTTGTTCAAAAAAATTATTCATTCCAAATGTCCATTTGCAGATCAAGAAGACTATTTTTGGAAATTTACCAATGGAATGACTGGCACGGTCATCACCTGGTGGTGGCCTGTTCTAAAACACTCCTTTTATAACTACTTAGCTTTTTTTATAATATATTAGTTTATAAGTAATTTGTTTGTCAAAATATAGGTAGCAAACAAAAAACTATAAAATTCCCGGGCCCCACCTGCAATATCAATCGGACTGATAACACACTGATAACTACATTTAGAAGTTATTAACAACAGTCTATAACTTATGTAAATGTATATAAATATATATGCTGGTGTTACCGATAGTAATCTGTCGATATATATTCCCTCTGCTCTGTGAAACAGGTGTAAATTCACAAGTAATGCATGCATAGCTGAGATAGCTAATGTGTTGTTTTGTTTATATGTCGAATTACACTTAAAAATTGCCGGTTCAAATCTCGCTATATATTATTAGTGAAATATTACTCCCAATACACACACTACAGTTCTTACCAAATGAATACTATCGTCATAAAACACCTACAAACGACAATACTGTTGCAAGAATATAGACCTAGCCAATGTGTAAATTTTTCCCTAGGATATTCATATCATAGACAACGCATAGCAGGTTATCAGCTAAATCTAGGTCATTTTTTTATGGTAATGCAATCGTAGCCGAGATAGCTAATGCATTGTATTATATGTTGAATTACACTTAAAATCGCTAGTTCAAATCTCGCTATGTGTTATTAAGACTAAGAGTATTGGACAACTTGGTGATGATTGATGATGCTTGATGATTGATGATAATTGATGATATGATGATGATGATGATGATTGATGATGATATGATGATGAGTTGATGATATGATGATATGATGATATGATTGATGATGATTGATGATGATTGATGATGATTGATGACATGATGATGATATGATGATATGATTGATGATTGATGATTGATGATTGATGATTGATGATATGATGATGATGATGATTGATGGTGATTGATGATGATTGATGATGATTGATGATATGATGATTGGTGATGAGACATAATGTTGGATCACAAATACATGCCATGCCTCATGTCTCCATATAAACAAACTAATCAAACAAACACAGAGTCACGCCGAGTGCCACACCGGCATAAGGGGATTACCCACAGGCCCTTCCAGCTGCCTTGGCAACACTCACTTGACAGAACGCTAAAGTTCCTACCATCTGCACCTCTGCAGACTATTGCATGCTCACATGTAACACAGAGAATCTGGTGTTGTAGCGGGAACTGCGGCTGCAGACAACCCAGCCCTACCCTTTCTACACAATAGAAATGGCAGGTAGACTCAATTTCCTCACGTGGATGAAATCGGTCATAGATGTTTTTTCCGCAGGTGATTATGGAAGGGATTGTACTGGGGCTCATCTCGGAAGTGGGCCCACTTGGCATCTAATATCATGGCTGTCTCAGTCGCCCTGACACCCGCACTCAGTACCATGACAATGAGAACATATACAAGTAATAGTGATGCTAGCATGTTGGCGCTACATATGGAGGGTTAAACCAAACAAGGTGAACCCCTCGAGAAATATCTGTGTCAGATCAAGTCCTGTACAGGCCTTGATACCGATCTTCATCCCGTCAGCGGCAGGTTTTAGTTGCTACACTTTACCACCAGCTAGAAGCCGCAGTTATATCACAATGGGTGTTGTTTGCGGACTTGTGAGCCCAATATGCTCGAGCAGCTTCACTGAGCCCTTCACCTTTGAAGAGTGTGACACATCCTCTATCTGCAGGATGTCATCCTGACTATCGATGGCTTCCTCTGGTCCATCAAAGGGCCACGCAGCAGGAGCTTTCCTCCAGTGACCCCAATCTTATCACCCACTGCAACTAGGGTTGTGCCCTGTCCTATATAGGTCAGGAAATATGTCCCCCGGTTATAAAGCTTCTGGACCGTACCATCCTTCTTCACAACGGTGGAGAGTGGGGTGACCTCCAGGTCAATAACCGCTGGGGGCCTATATAGTGTCACCCATGCTCACCATTTACCAGCAGGTCTAGCGCGCTACCACACCATGTTCTTTTCGAAGACTACCTGCAGCTGTTTCACCAGGGTCAACACCCACCATCATGTGACATTGGTGGGGCATGCTTCACAGTCAGCTCTAAAACATGAAAGCTGAGACCACTGTCCAAATTGTTAACATCTTCAACCTTGTCTGGTGACTGCTCTATCAGGGGGTGGAGGAAGAACTTCTTCTTTGGGAAGTCATAGCGGAACACTATTTTGTCTCCATCTCTCTCTCTCTCTCTCTCTCTCGGCCCAGACGTTGCCTCGAGACATCCTTTAGGTCAGTGAGCAGCTCGACACCATCTCCACTGATGGGATGGAGGGAGAATGTCTTGGAGTCAGCTCCATATTGGAGGATGAACGACTTGCCATAGCTTTCCATAACCTTGGCGGGATCAACATCGTATACATCCACGAGATCATCTAGACCGGTTGAGTGAGCCAACATGATAGTCGACGGGAATTCCTCAGGTGTGCACTTTGGGTTTAACACTGATATCAACTCGGTTGCGCATGTCGACGCGACCATCGTTCCGACTGTCATTCAGATGGCTGAAACAGCAGTTCCGACTGGAACAGCAGGAGTGCTGGATGACAAATGGTTACCCATGCTGGCACCCACCACCACCCCGCCCAGCAGTGCTATCACTGCTAGCAGGACGATAGCCCTACGAGTGGTGTCAGGTCTGGCTATTGCTGTGCTCGTCACCAGTCTTCTCTGCCACAAGTAGATCCTGCTCGTAGAGCAGTAGATCATCATGTGCGGGAGTCATGGCTGAGCTTGCCTGAACTAGCTTGGCCTTTCCGACAGCCCTCAAACACGCTGTCAGCACACACACCCAAAGACTATATGGTTCGGTGGTACAGCCATTTTCCAGCTTGTAGTAGCACAGAGCCTTATTCAACTCAGAGTCGGGAGATACCATGGATGCCTGCAACTGTTGGAACATGTCCGACAGATACTCCCGATCCTTGTAGAATCCCTTGGTATGCAGGAGCTGCTCTACTATACTGCCACCCATAATGAGGTATTCAATGAAGCAGATCTGCCCCGTACCAAATCGTAGGTCAAGTTCCATGGCTGTCGGCTCCTCTGTTACCTCAACATTAGAGAGCTGGGCGAGCTCACCTGGTGACTTCTTCTTATAGTCCTTCAATTCGGTGCGGAGGACGGCATAGTACCTAGTACATAATACTAGTAGGTCCATGGTTTAAACTGTTATTTATAGCACTATAGCACAGAACTGTATGGATATTCCAATCTAATCAACTAACAGATGCAGACTGATCAGATCTGCTTTGCACTCTCGAGGTAGAACGTACACCTTTAACTGCATTGCATACTCAGCGCCTAAACGATGCCGTCAACGGTACAGATTGTAAAGCAACTCCCAGAGAGCCAGGCGCGTCTACAGATGGTGGAGCAGCTGGTCAAAAGCAAGACACAGAAACTACTGACACAGGCTAAGCCCCTGGCCATTCATGTCGCCATTAACATAGCCATGAATGTGGCCGTGGTGAAAATGACAGGTGCTAATGAGGTTATTCCTGCTGCTGAAGCCGCTGTCCTCGCTAGAGTGGCGAGTACGGTTGTCAACGACTGTCTAGGAATCAAACATCCTATCCCAAAGATTGCCATCGGTGGCGCTTTCTATACTGTTACCGCCAAGATCATGGGCGAACGCATCCCTCTAATGGAAGCCACGGTTCTAGGGCTAGTGAGGAATGCTATGGCCGAGATCATCGTGGCCTATGTCTAGCTTTAAGATGATATATAATGCAAGCTTGGCAGGTCCATGACACAACAATAGCCTATGATGCATGACAGGCTATGTCAGAGTCGGTAGCGCATAGTCGACCACATGGACTGAGGATTTCCAATTCTTAGAAATGGTTGTTAGCCCACAAGGCATGCCCGTGCAGGGAGGGCCAATATCCTGAGAACTGATACCTATTTCCTTGGCCCACTGCATGGTCTACCTATGCCCACATATTCCTACGGTTCCCACTGGATATGACTAGGTTTAAGACATATGTATACACCAACAATGTCTCTGTCACTCACAGACCTAGAAAGCAAAGAGCTAGGTGATCTCACTCACGCCTCGGTTCAGATTAGACTGTTGCCCCCTTCCCCTTCCTAGACTTCGATGAGAAGGGAGAACCTCAGGAGAACTGAGGTATCATCCCAGCCATAGATTTCATCAGAAATACTAACATGGTAGGACAATCCGCCCTCAACAAGGCCAAGACTGTGTACAAGGGGATGGGCATCAAAGACAGGGCATTTTTTGTGAGGTATGCTCGGAGTCGATGAGGCTGGTGCCATCAAGATTATGGCAGAGTCCTATGCACAGGACCTGGTTAAGGATCTCTTTGAACCACGGCGCTCATTCCAACAAGATGTGGAGAATCTCAAGGTAGGCACCATCGGCCTGAGCTATAGCACGGTGGATGGCCAAGCGAATGCAACAGCAAAGCTCCAACTACCCGAGGTAAAGAAGTCAGGATTCTTTGGCCTGCCATTTAAGATCACATAATAAACATGGCTGCTCGAGCTTGCATCATACGGATACTCGAGGTGCTAGACACTGGAGGTACTGACACATGCCCCCTGCATTACCTTCTCAACTGTTGTTGGGATTTCATGCTTGATGCCGCTATCACATCCTTTATATCTGCCAGCGGTACAGCGCTACCCACACAGCAGGCAAAAGAGCTGGTACAGGAAGTACTGCCATTTAATCTCCCAGATATAGACGAGGCTACAGCCAAACAGGTGCTCGCCATCCTTCATACGCACGTGAAACATGTCAGGGTCATACAGTAGTAGACCAAATGATGTCGGCCAGGTGGTGCTGATTAGTGCCCCATCAGGACATGGGAAAACATCTTGCTGCGGGCCCTGCTCGCCAAATATCTTCAGTCTCGATACATCCTCCTGGTGTCCAACTCCGCCGCTGAGGCAGTCGACAATAATGATCAGTGGTACAACAGTCCAATCACCAAGACACACAACCTGCAAGCACTGATGGAGAAGCTGGTCGTGGCTAGACTAACTGAACCCCTTGTTCTAGTTATCGACGACCCCGCAATGGACCAGAAGACAGTCACATACCTCAGCAACATCACCAGATGCATTCGGCACACCAAGATCACTGTCTTCATCCTCTTTCAGAAGTACACCTGTGAGATATCGCCAGATATCCGGCACAATACGAGGCTCCTGTACTTTAGCTCGAAGAGTGGTCGTGCCCTGCTTGAGATGATATACGACAACCTGACCCTCGAGGAGACCAAGCAAGACCTCATCGCAGGTGTGCAGAAGGTCACAGATCTATACCTCTTCATCTTCAGCAACAAGGAGACATGGGAGCTAGCTCACTTCAAGCCCTCACTTGAGGAGGCTCAGAACTTCAGCTACAAGTTGAATTTCGCCAGGAAGCTCACATGTCAGTTGGGTCGACATGCGCAGCTGTGCTGATGTCAGCCGGGATGTTTTTTCAGGCTTGAGGAACTTCTTCCGCGGTCTCCACTACTTGTGGAGCTTCGTCCACGGTTTCCGCTGCTTTGTCCATAGACTCTGCTGCGCCAGAGGGTTTGGGTAGGTGTTTCGGAAACTCTATCCATTGAGGATCAGATGTTATGGCTCTATTTTTCTGAAACCCTTTTGCGGAAGATCCACCTCGCCCATGCCTTCTTAGCATTTACCTTGAGAACAGGTTTTCTCTCACGACTTTCTTGCGGTATCTTTGTTCGGCATCCTCACCTCGCTGGTGTTGTGGACACCCATGCCAGACACAGCCATGGAACTGGTAAACGGTGATGGTGGTCAGATCATAACCATCTATGGGAGCGCCCTCGATCCAACGCTCGCCACCGTGCCCACACTCTACTTGGTGTATGTGTACGCCTCTGTTTCTCGACACATACTCGATCCAACGAGTAGCCGCTGAACTGGATAGTTGGGGTGGATAGAAGGCTTTCTCATATGCAGACTGTGGCGCCTCAACCTTCTCGCCAGGACACACGATTTTTGTTTTGCCACCTGTACAGTGATCAGCATGGCATTGAAGATTGTATGCCTGTGTAAACCTTTGCTGACAGTGACTGCAGACTAGTGTATGTGGCAGCTTGGAGATGTTCTTGATGTAGAAGGAGTGGTGGTCCCACACTCTGATGGTCATGGTGTCACGGTAGTGAGCCGCTTGCCTGATAATGTGCCAGGTGCCCTCTTCGGTTGGTTCACCCACGTGAATCCAGATCTTGGTGAAGAACTATACCTTGCCCAGCTGATCCAGCGAGGTCTTGCAGACAGCAGGTACTGTCTTGCCATGGAACTGTGTGTCACGCTCTTGTGCAGGAGCTGTACTTATACTTGTACGGTAGACTGCTAGACATCTCCAGAGACACATGTTGTCCCTGTAGGTATCGTGGGTAGTCATACTCTTCTGCCGTAGCCAGTCTGGGAGGGGGCCTGCCCCAAGCAGAGGTTGGCGGTCGATGACAGCCCTGACCTCAACGTTGATTTATTGAATGAAAGCCCACTTGGTGTTGGGTCGATCGATATTGTCTGTGTCGAGGCGGGATTGCTCTCTTGCTGTCACCAAGTCCGGAGCTGCTCCTATCGTGTTCAGCCACGGGCTCCATGTAGCATTCTTGTGGAAGAGCATCACTCTACTGTCTTCGATGTTACGGATGCAATAGGTATGGGTGTAGCGGAGGTAGAAGGCGTTCTCGACAGTCTGCTGGATCTTTTACATGATCTGCCCTGTGAGGTCTCCTTCTAGACCTTTGTCTAGTGTACTGACCGGCGTCCTCTATCCTCTATCTCCTTTTCGCCGAGACCCTGGTCGAGAATGTGTTCGCCTTCTCGCCTTATGTTCTGGGCTAAGGGTTCAGACCTCGGCCCCCTTATGCTCCGGGCTGGGTTCAGATCTCGGCATCGCTTAGCGATCCTGCGTCGGAGTGTTAAGCGGTCCAGTGGATAGGCCTCCATCCGCTTCGCTACAGCCTTGGCTCGCAAGCTAACAGTCACCTCCTCGTCCAACTGACGAAGCTCACGTATCCGCTGCACTATCTTGTGGGAATTACAAGGATCATCTTTGGTAAGCACTGGAAACCTTCCCGTCTTCATTGCTCGGGAGAGTCACTTCTGCCACTCCTCGGCACAGACCTGTCCGATCATCTGGAGCAGGTCGGCTTTCTTGGCCTTAGAGTAGCCTCTAAGGCCGAATTGCTTTGCAATAGCATGAAGCTGTGCAACAGTACTCATGGTGTATATCCCTGTGGATGCCTGTTTCTAAATGGGCGTTCAGGCCCTATTACGTGTGGCAATCAGTACCTGTGGGTGGATGCCTGTCAGGGTGTTCAGACCCTATTATGTGTGGTGCTGGCGATCAGTACCTGTGGGTGGTGTCCCTGTGGATGTCTGTCTCTAAAGGGGCATTCAGACCCTATTATGTGTGGTGACCAGTACCTGTGGGTGGTGTATATCCCTGTGGATGCCTGTCTGGGCTTTCAGACCCTATTATGTGTGGCGATCAGTACCTGTGGGTGGTGTATATCCCTGTGGATACCTGTCTCTAAATGGGTGTTCAGACCCTATTATGTATGGAGATTAGTACCGTGGGTGGTGTATCACGCTACGGATGCCTGTCTGGGCGTTCAGACCCTATTATGTGTGGCGAGCAGTACCTGTAAGTGGTGTATATCCCTGTGGATGCCTGTCTCTAAATGGGCGTTCAGACCCTATTATGCGTGGTGCTGGCGATCAGTACCTATCGGGGTGTATATCCCTGTGGGTGGCTGTCTCTAAATGTGTGTGTGTGTGTATGTGTGTGTGTGTGGGTGTGTGTGTGTGTGTGTGTGTGCGTGTGTGTGTGTGTGTGTGTGTGTGCGTGCGTGCGTGAGTGTGTGAGAGGAGGTGGTGCGCATGCATGCTCCCTGGATAGGATAGTACACGCGCATGTATAAAGCCCTATGAGAGAGGTATGGCTAAGTCCGTAAGAACGCGTAGCACGCATGCACATGCGACAGATCCACGTGTCAGTATTGTGAGAGAGTGTATGCTTATATTGTCACTTCATTCTCGTCGTTCTTGGTACCAATCAGGGCCGGAATGAAGCGAGAATTTCAAAACTGTTTACCATTTTAAAATCGGACCAGAAATGGCCGAGTTATCCACAAATGCTAATAGCGAGATTTGAACCTGTGATTTTAGGTTTGCTAATAAACACAAAACGAGAATCCAACCGCATTAACTACCTCGGCCATGTATGCATTAGTAATTTTAGCTGATAAGTTATGTGTTCTCATTGTTGTATTGCTGTGCGTATCAGTTCCTCTAGATCTTGACGTCACTTCGAGATAACGTATATATTATAGACTGTAATTTTGTAGTTACCAGTGTATTATTGATCTGTTTGCTATTATTGCACAAGTGTAGCTACCAGTGTGTTATTGATCTGTTTGCTATTATTGCACACCAATTAGTATCATTATTTGTAATCTAATTATCGGTTCTCCGTTGGCTGAGTTGATAACAGCAGTGAATTCTAATCAAAAAACCATGGTTCAACTCTCAAAATTAAAAAGTAAAATGTAAAAAGATGGTGGTACCAAGTCGACAGTACAGAGCAACAGAGAACCACCGAAAAACCCCTGCAGAGATAGAGAGAGAGAGAGAGAGAGAGAGAGAGAGAGAGAAAGAGAGGCCGGCCAGAGAGGGCTGGCGATAATAAGCGAGGGTTCTCCCGAAGAAGTGGCACGGGAGTTTTATATATTTTTTATATTTTTTATTTTTTATTTTTTGTTTCATGACAGTATTACTCTTTACCTGCCATTACCCGTGAAGCATGACATCACGTCAAGACCTAAATGGGCGTTCAGACCCTGGTAGTGGTAGTAGTAGTGTGATACTACCTCCCTCTCATTTGAGAGGGCGGTGGGAGCCACGGATCGCCAAACGGCAGCCAGTTGAGGGAGGTGGTATCATTTTAATTCCGACACTACGAGGCCTACTAGTTCCCATCCCCGCAGATAGTTCTTGATTGCATGTGAGACCTTCACAAATCCTGGGGGTATGGCCCTCATTTCCTGGAATAAAGCATCAAGAAAACTCGATCTCCTCATCTGTGAACTTGGGTGGGGTATTTAGCTTTGGGTGGGGGGGGGGTTCTCGGAAGTGGTTGGTAGCTTCCTGCGTGGGGCTGGTGTTGGCTTCTCGGAAGTGCTTGGTTGCTTTCTGCATGGTGTTGCCTTCTCGGGAGTGGTTGGCAGCTTCCTACATGGTGTTGGCTTCTCGGAAGTGGTTGGTAGCTTCCTGCATGGGGCTGGGGTTGGCTTCTCGGAAGTGGTTGGTAGCTTTCTGCGTAGTGTTGGTTTCTTGGAAGTGGTTGGCAGCTTCCTATGTGGGGTTGGCTTCTCGGAAGTGGTTGGTAGCTTCCTGCGTGGGGTTGGGGTTGGCTTCTCCGAAGTGGTTGGTAGCTTCCTGCATGGTGTTGGCTTCTTGGAAGTGGTTGGAAGCTTCCTGCGTGGGGCTGAGGTTGGCTCCTCGGAAAGGGGAGCTGCCATGTTTTTGGCATAAGTGGTATGGCTAATAAACCCCTGCTACAACAATCGCGCCAAATTTTGAAGTACTTCATCAATGTTCATAGCAGGTATTTACCTATACAGTTGCGTTTCTCTAATATGGGGATTTTTGATGGTATCACCCTTTACTTATAGTGGATTTGTAGTCGAAGTTTTGTACTTGTCTGACGTGAATAAACTTATGATGTTGTAGGTCAAAATGGATGATATTTACTTATGCAGTTGCATTTCTCTAATATGGGGATTTTTTTTATAATAGTGGATTTGTAGTGGAAGTTTTGTACTTGTCTGGCGTGAATAAACGTATGATGTCGTAGTTCTAAATGGAAGTTGTGTACTTGCCTGGCATGGTCTGAACTCAGCCATTGCCTGATGGGGACCCACCTGGGTGTGGGGTGGCTTGGGGTGGCCCTACATTATAAAACACATCGCAGCCTATATATATATATATATATATATATATATATATATATATATATATATATATATATATATATATATTATATATATATATATATATATATATATATATATATATATATATATATATATATATATATATATATATATATATAAATATATATATATTGGTTGCGATGTGTTTTATAACAGCCTTCCGCCCTCCTGTAGCCGCCGATCGGCGATCCGTGACTCCCACCACGTTATGTTTTGAAACACTCCATTTATAACTACTGCCTATTTATATTAATACATATAAAATGGTATGTTTCTGGAAAATAAATACGCATGTGGCAAATGAGTGGTCACGCATAGGGGCATATTATGTGCGAATTAATGCATACGTTTATAGAATTATGATTATTATAATAACATACTGCATAGTCGCGTTTGAAAGTAATCTCGACGCAATAGACACTCTGTTCCCATAAGCTAAAACACACGTCCTATCTGTTGACGTCACAATCATAATGACTAGTATAAATCCATCACAAAGCTGGTAAAGTCCTTCAAATTGTACATCCAGGGTGAATTTACAGTTTAATAAACATTTTGTTGAATTTTTTCAATCGAATTTGACTTGGAGCTGTTCCTGTCATCTTCAGTCATATACAGATTAATTTCAAATTTTTACATTAAAATTGTGAGTCCGGGAATTTAGGATTCAAATTATATAAATCTGTCCCAGCACGACAAAAACATGGACTGAGCTTAGGTAGAAATGGGCGGGGCTCAGCTAGAAATGAAATGAACCCATCTAGTATTGTTTAAAAGTAGTTAGTAGTTGTCATAATATGATAATGTATTGTAATGTTTGCACATTCCCCTCGCACCAACTATTAGACGTATTGCTGGTGATGAATACATCTCAACACTTTGAAACCAGACTGTCTAGAATCTCTATTGTACGGTGGAATACAAGTAGGTTGTTAAATATTTGAAAGCTAATCTGATTTGGGGCTGTTGCTGCAAAAGCTCTCAGGTAAAATTTTTACAAAAATTTACATTGAAATTTTCAATGAGATTTCGAATTCGAGTTTTCTCGTTTAAATAGGTAATTTACAATGGACTGATTGATTCATTGCGCCAGGAGTTTCCGGCGTTTTCCGCCCCTAATGGATGTTTGTCTGAACAGATGGCAGAGGTGAATGGCCGATCGGCTGTAGTACCGTGTGAGTAAATATTATTGTGATTGCACTAACTTTTATCAGCCAGTAAAACGATCAGGTGAAAGTGATAAAGTTCGGCTAGGGTAGTAATGTTTGCGTAGTTATGCCGGAGAAAATAAGATTTACAATGTAAATGAATACACCAACAGACCTCCCAACCCTCACGCATTCAGCAGAAAATGCATACATTTAGTTTCCACCACATGCTCGCACACAGCTATCTATAATTTTCACGTATTTTACGATTTCTGGTAGTTTATTTTGATACTGAACAGGCTTTATATGACATGAATTTGGATAGAGTGACGGTTCGGGTCTATTTATCTGTCATAGTGATAGTCGGGAGTCAGAGCAGGATAAAAAGTTTAATATCTTTAATATACGACAAAATACATTGATTATTAAAAACTTAATGCTTTATATTTTCGTGATTAGCAAAAGATTCGTACTATCTGAAATTCGCACCAAAAAATACTTGCTTTTCTTAACATATATTTGCTAGCAGAGCACAAGTGAGCACCTAGAGCTCAAAACTGTCTGGGTATGGACCCCCAAACCTCCTTGTGGTTTGCTTTCATTATTTTCCCAAAGGCTCACTCTTTCCCGGTTTTTTAATTACATTGAGAGGCATGCGGCAATTTCCCTCCACCACTAGTATTCGGATCCGAGTTTTTCAAATGTACATGTATAGCGAGATTGGGATTTGACATTATTTGAATACATCGTCCATGCATTAGGAAGGATATCTTTAAGCATTTAACCCCCGCCTCCCCCTCCCCCTTATGGCAATCGCGCCTCAAAGCGCCCAGGATGCAACTCATATTTAGAAAAAAAATGTCAATAAAATTTTAATGTTTGCAAGCCAAGTGAAGACTATTTTTGTAAATTTACCACTGAATATTACAAAAATCGCTTTCTTCCCTCAAGACAACTACAGAGAACGTGTTTGACTAGGTTGACCGGCAAAGGAGAAATTGTTAAGAAAATACGAGTTTTTGATTAGCCAGCATCTATTTGTATTTTTTTAAATTTACCACTGGAATGACTGGCTCGGTTACCGAGCCAGTCATTCCATGGTAAATTTAAAAAATACTATTCTCTTGGCCGGCAACTGAACATTCTTAACACCATTGCACTGGGAGTTTCTTCCGGGCTTGACCATTAAAAGTTACAGTGACACAAGAAGGGTTAAATTATTTGTTTGACTGGGTAGCGATTGGGTGTTTTGAGATGTAACCATTTTCCATCGAAATGGCGAATGTAGCCTAATTATTGCGGTTGATGTACGCCCCTATTTGATATCTGCAGGCGCAGATGTGGTTAAGTGTTGTGTTGATTAACAACTTCAAACAGACACACTGATAGCAAAACAAAAGTTAACAAAGGCATTACTATTCAATCCAGGTGTGGTAGTAGGCCCATGTGGCGAGTGCAACTGTCCAATAATTTAGAAGTGACTCATCAATCAATGACAAAGAAGTCAATCATTGACGCCAGTGGGCTGATTCTTTAAAGATCAGCGGGCGTAGTAGCATTTGGGTAGTATAACACATATAGTCGGCATGAAAATTACAGAAACATAGATGGCGCTTTTGTTTATATTTTCGATTTACTTTTTTGTAAGGTTTTGTAGATTACCCGGGAACAAATAACTCTATAAAACCCTGCGCAAGTTTCTAAAATTACCCAGGACTATTTTATAATTCAATGGCAACTTACTTTATCGATTGATGATTAAATTACCCCAGTCTGGTTAGTTGTTAACATGGAGTATTAAACATAACAATATCAAAATGCAGACTAAAATGAATTACAAGACACAGATTAATTAAAAGACACAGATAAAACAGTTGTAGTAATTGAATGAGTTACGGTAGTGCAGGCTCATTTATTTTTACAGTTCCCAACTTTATTGAAACTATGTTTGTTTTGCACCATATGTCTTTTAATACTTTTTTTTACCGTGCTGTTTTAATCTAAATATCTGCAAGGAATATGATTCAGCAGCAAGGAACGAAATATTGCCTTTATTGCTCTATTGTGATTGTCCATATATGGATTTTTCGTCTGCGCACACCGATGTTTCCAAATGGCCCAAACACCTATGGTTAGCATTTTTATTAAAATAGTTTTATCAGACTTTGTGATATTTACACCGCTGGATCCAAATTCTCTAAATAGGACTACACGTGTTTCTATAACAATGGCTTAACTTCAAATTGTGCCAAGATTTGGACATTCTGCAAATAAATGCTCAATTGTTTCCTCCTCTGCTTGACATAAGTAACACCTATCAGAAGTCGTTATATTGCACTTGTATGTATTCCACCCATAGCCGTCGATGTAGTAATCACCACAACAAATCACGAGCCATATTTGGTATGTATGGAAAATATAAGATTTTCCATTCATTTTCCCAACTGGATGCTTTATAGCTTGAGTCATCCCATCTCTTAATTGCTATGGGAGGTGTTGCCTGTTTTCGTCTCATAACGTGGTACCATTCCTTGGATCTCATTTCGTATTTTAACATCTCATCATCAAGAACTAATGCAGGTTGTGGAGTCAAACTATTATGATTTACACTTGGCAGACGAAACCATTTAATTGGTACAGCATGTTTCATTTTATTTAGTAACCGCTAGACATCTATATGCCTCATATGTGTTCTAGCCACTTCTTGCATTGAAATCCAGCTACGTGTTTGTGGGCGTATCATATCAGACACACGCTGAAGGCCATTTTATTGCAAAGGACGGTAGATAAATTACTGCATTGTTATAACATATATTACTATTGCCACACAATTGCTGCACAATTGCTGCTCTAGTACTTCCTTCCAGCACGTAGGTGGAGGCATGTATCTGTCAAATATTTCTAACTCTTTAATCTGATCTTTAAACACATCTGGTATCATTTGGCTATTCGGAGGTGGCGTCTTTGAGGTAGAAACACACTCCGCCGGAAATGCTTCTACAATTCTCTTCACGTGAGCTCGTGAAAGACATGTCCACGTCGCATCTGATGTAATAAGATAATGAAAAGATTTTAGCCTTAAAGAAACAAATATCACTTTAATATCAATTAAATCAAGTCCTCCTTCTAATTTAGCATTGTTGAGAACACGATGGGAAACTAAATGACTCTTTTCTTCCCATATGAATGACAATATCAACTCGTTAACCTCCTTTTCTACATGTTTTGGCATGTGTACAACAGATGGTGTATACCATAGCCCAGATAATATTAAGTTGTTGACAACAAACACTTTGCCAAAAATTAAAAGACGACGATGCTTCCAATTTGCTAATATTCTCTTAAGCTTAGATACTCGTTCATCCCAATTTTGGGTTGCATTCGGTTTCCTGCCAAAATAGATGCCTAAAATTTGAATGGTATCATTAGAGCAATTGATTTCAAGTGGCTTGCCATTCCGCTCTTTCCACAGCCCCAAAAATAATCCTTTGGATTTTCCTCTATTGATTTTCAAACCAGATGCATTTTTGAACTTTTCTAGTACTTGGTCTAAAATTGTAAAATCATTGTTTGAACTAGCAAACAGAGTTGTGTCATCAGCATATTGTGACAGCTTAAGTGGTCTTTCTATGCCATGAATACATATGCCTTTCAAGTCATTATTTTTCCTCAATGCTATGCCAAGGGATTCCATCACACTAACAAATAATAATGGCGATAGGGAACATCCCTGCCTAACACCACGTTCTAAGACAATTTCTCTGGACAATTGATTGTTCACTAAATAGCTACTCTTGATATCCGTATATAAGATCTTAGCTCATTTAATAAAGTGTGTGCCTAACCCAAACGATTGCAAAGAATTAAAAAGAAAATCCCATTCCACACGGTCAAATGCCTTTTCGTTGTCCAAGGCAATGGTAGCTGATGGGATGCTATCCTTCTCAACCAATTGTATAAGGTCTCTTATTAACATGGTGTTGGGTAAAATTGTCCTCCTAGGTACACCACATTGTAAATATGGGATTTAAGAAGTAGCTACCTTAAGACCCACCGAGACCCTTGAGAATCTTTTGGGACTCGTACGGATATTTGCTTATGTCATTTGACCCTGTGTGCTTGATACCGCATTTGACCATGTGTAAATACCTCATCTCATTCATGAATATTCATAAGCATTTTTTTAGGATAGTCGGCAATGCGTGCCACTAAAATAACTGGTCGCATTGGACAGTCACTGAATATAGTGTTTGTATGTAGAATTAGTTTAGTCATCCACGGTTGCATAACAATTGCATAACAGTAGGCAATGCTGTGTTTAATGCGTGGGTTATGGATGACTGTTTGACGAATTATGAAGGACTGTTTCATGAATTGAATAGGCGATGGCGGGATATTATTATAGCAAAAGAAGGTAGCTTACCGTGAGCTGTTGTTCGATGCTGTTGCTATGGGGCAGATTCCGACATAATGTAAATTACTTTGTACCGGTATTTTGTTTGAATTAAATCCATCCTTAGGAGGATAGCGATTTGGTCGCTGTGACCAAGAACTATGCATAAACTGAATAAGCGTTAAGCTAGTATGCTGCCAATTTTGATGCTGTGTATCACCTGAGAAGTAAGACCGCCATCTTTTAGGAAGGGTTATGTATAGAATGCAGAATAAGGCGTTGAGCGGCAAGACATTGATAGATTAGATAGGAGAATGTCTTAAGGATGTTTCCTCAGTATATAATGTATCAGTGTAATGCAAGGCGAAGCTGTAAAAGATTATTTTGGGAACAAATATAGTATTTGGCTGGCTATAGTAGCATGCTCAATAAAACCAGTTCTGTTTCTGGTACATTATTGAGATGACGAATTCTGGCAAGAACTGCGGGAATATTAGGGGATTTCTATGACCACGTCTATTTGCACGTGATGGGTCAGGGATCAGAATGCGGGGTAGCTTGATGGATGAGGACCGTTGACACTGGTGGCTAAATATGCTTATCCATCACTACAAGGCAATCATAACGAGTCCGAATTAAAGTCAACAGCAGTGTTGTCACAACAAAACAGAATTCGAAGAATGTGAAACTATGACTGGCATGCTTGATTGATGAGCTTGTCAAACAACAAGTGTTTTGAAAAAGCCGTCAATCTTTGTCAATTTCAAGCTGGTTAGAACTGCGTTAGTCCGATCAATTGGGATGCGTGGGCAACCAATCGAATCACTGGAACAGTTGGGAATCACAGGGGAAGCCCTGTTTGACGTCATTGTAGAGCGTCATACGCCTACGCAAATCAAGTCCTATATAATATCTGTGCACCATGTATGTGCAATCATTTTACTATCTCGATTCCTTGACGAAAGAAACACCAGTTTCGTGAAGTATTATTCTGTTAGAAATTATATAAGTTAAATTCGTGTAAGCCTGCAAGACGGCTATAGATATTAATTGTTAGATTATCAAGTTTAATAAAAGTTATCATTTTATATTTAAAATTTAGAAGTTATTCTAGTTATTTGTGAAGGCGATCTAGAAAGGAATATCCTTTCCGAATTCTTTAAAGTTAAGTTTAGGTAGATTAGGAGTGTTATGATTCAGCTCGATAGACACCTGAAAATCTTCAACTGCTCTGTTCCAATAATTTCTCCTAAAACACTACCAAGTTTCAATGCTAGTGCTCTGGATATTATTTTTTATTCTACACATAGTAGAGAAATTGGTCTGTAATTCTGAATTAGACGTCTGTCATCTCGTTTATATATTAGCCTTACGTATGCTCTAGCCATAGTTGGTGGTAAATGGCCTTTCTAAAAGATTCCAGTGGCTAACTCTTCCATTATTGGACCTACACGGTGCCAAAAAGGTTGGTAAAATTCAATTCGAAGGCCATCACACCAGGTGATTTTTCTAGTTTCATACATTTAAGGGATTTAGTTAAATCTTCTAGTGTTAAGGGTTGATCACAGAATTCACTGCCTGTGTCTGATACATTTTTGTCTATATTTGCTAGCAAATCCAATTTTGCATCTTCATAAATTCCCTCTGACTTGTACAATGGCTCATAGTAATTTCATACAAAAGAACTCATTTCATTAATGGTAAAGACATTTAAACCATCCGGCATGTTTAATGAGCACACCACCGTATCTATTGCCCATGCTTTTTCTAATGTGCAAAAATATCGGGCTGGCTTTTTCCCTTCTGCATGCATCTGGTCTCTTGCTCTAATTTTTGCACCCTCAAACTCGTATTGTTCTATATCTCTTATTTTACTTTTAATTTTAACCAGTAATTCATAATAATTATCTTCACCATTATTTACTTTAGCATTAACTTTCATCAGTGAAGTATTTTCTTGCGTTTGCGTATTTCCCGTGCTTTTCTAATAGCATACTGTCGGGAAACATACTTTAAATCCAGTTTTACATCCTCCCACCATTGCAATGTGCGCTTATATGATGCTTTCCTATTAATCCAATGCTGCCAACAACTCTCTATATTATTCCTCTCCCAGCAGTGTTGTGTTTAATTTCCAAAACCTAACCCATTTTGTTACCCAGTCAGCATTGACAATGGTTACACAAACCATGTTGTGATCTGAGAATGCGGCTGGCTTAATATTAACATCTCTCCAGTACCCTGTCAACAAACTATTCACATAAATTTGGTTGATCCTTGAGAACCATCTTTACCATCTGCCGAAAAACATGTAAGATCATTACCGTGAGGTTTTGATGTTCTATAGGAATGACGCAGATGCCTATATTTAACCCCATTTGCACCCATTCTTTAGGTGTCAAATAAATTTTCACTATCACATATTTGTTTTAAGAGTCTATGTGATGTATCAGTATAAGTTCAAGTTGCATTCCTGTCATTTTCTTTGTATATGACACATTAAAGTCACCAGCCATTACTAAGTTCTCAGTGATGTTATCTAGTGCTGTTGTAGACATCTCATTAAAAAAATTACGACGTAGTTGATGAGATGCAGGTGCATATATATACAGCAACGTGAAACGTGTTTTCTGTATATCTATTGTGACTCTCACCCAGCCACCATTTGCATCTGATATTGAAGAGATTATATTTACATAGGCTGAACAACGAGGGAGTATAAGAGTTGCTACGCAAGCACTATTATCTTGCGATAACAAATAGAATATTCTGGATCCAGAAATCTTTTCTAAATTATCGTATAATTCTGACTTCTGAATCTTTGTTTCCTGTATCAAAGCAATGCCAACCTGCTCATTTTTTAGAGTCTCTAGTAAGTGACACTGCTTTATGTCACTATTTAAGCCTCTACAATTGAGTGTACAAATTAGCATAAAAAGTAATAAAGTGATGTGTACAACCGCCATTATTAAGCTAACTAGATTTAGTTTTTTTACCCTCTCTTAGAACATTTACCTATTTTACTCTCAAACTATGTACTACTTAGTTCAACTTTTTTCAAATGCTTATATTTTCATATATATCTGAATTATGACGCAGATTCCTATATTTAACCCCTTTTGCCATCACATATGGAACTAACACCTCTCCTGCCTCTGACCTGTACATGACCATTTCATCGGGTGATTTAGAACTGTGTTTGAATAGATATATCGGATTCAGCCACTGACATATTATCGTCTTCTATATCACTTTCCTCTATTTCTGATTCAGAACTGTCGCCATCTTTCTGTCGCTTTGTTCCACTCAATCGATCCGAGACACCACTTACTTTCTCTATGTTATTTAAAGCATCTAGATTGAGTGTACTCAGTGGAAAATCAGAGTTAGTTTCAGTATCCTGTGACCTGAATTTTACTTGCCCTAAATTAAAACTTTCTTCCAGAGGGTATTGATCATCATCTTCAACTTGTGTGGAATTAATCTCTTTGACATCAGACTTGGATTGACTTGTTACTCGATTAAGACTTAGACCATCATCTAGAACCTCTATTTCATCGCCTGCAACTACAGCTATTGGATTCTTAGTTTTTTCGCCATGCTTCTCATTAACATGGACTTCAGCTACAATCTCAGCAACTACCGGTTCTATGACATTTTCTTTAGAAACACGCTTCTCGTTAACATGGACTTCAGCTACAATCTCAACAACTACCGGTTCTATGACATTTTCCTTAGAAACAACTTGCCCTGCACTTTTATCAGCACCCTTTTCGACAGATTTGTTCTGCGGGCATCGCCACTTAAAATGATCAAATGACCCACAAACTAGACATTTGTTTTTGTTAGGGCAATCTGTTGCAAGATGTTCTGGGCTTAGGCAGATTCTACACTCTTTGATTTGCCCCCTGTACCATAATGGCAAGATAAATCGACCATCTAACATGACCTTAATTGGAAGAGGTTGTTTTAACTTTTCGAACGAAATTCTTCTGATGCCATTCATTTTCTAAGGTTCGATCAAATGGATAGGTTTCGTGTTCTACGTTTTCTACTTTGCCATACTTGATCAATTCATTGATAATCCGTTCATCTGGGATCTCTAACGGAACCTTCATCTTAACTAACAGACGATAAGATTCTATTTCCTCCACATTAAACACCTCGCCCTTCACGACAAGGACCTCGTCGAGCAACTTCTCTGTCACACTTTCATTAACCGCAGTGACATTCCATCCTGATTTAGAAAGGTTACTGAGACCGTGAAGGACCTGTGGGCCTGCCCCAACTACGTCCTTCTACCCATGATACACCTCAATTGCCGAAACACCCCAAGCCTTTGTCGTGATTTTAAGACTCAGGGTACGCTTATAGGAGGTTGCCATGGTGTTTTTAAAAAAGAGGTAAACCATACTACTACAATATATAATGGGGAATAATACAAATATATAATAACAATACATCAGGAAAAGAGCTAACCACTAAATAATTAGTGTCCTCTTTTGAAAGCCTGACGTCTACCAACAAATATACGAATAGATTGTACAGTCATATATTTGTTAGTTTGAACCACCTATTAAGTGGTTCACTAACACCTAACCGATTAAAGTGGTTTCCTAAAGTATACTAACAAATATATGAATAGATAGTACAGTCATATATTTGTTAGTCTGTTCGAGTTGACCGGGGACAGCCAACTGACTATAAAGATTTATATAATCAAAGAACTAGGCTTGCGCTTACAAATGACATAGGAATTAAATCTACTCACTCAAGCGATCTTGCCAAATATAATGAGCTAGCCAACGAACTATAGAAATAGCATACTTGCGTGGGGAGAAATGTATTGCATTGACCAGCAGTAAGAGGAGACCTATTAAATGGCGGAAACCGCCAGCTAAGAGGAGTGCCTTTAGAAAATGGAGACGCAAAATCCGCTCCATCCAAGACAAGAATTTGAAAGGTTTGGAAGGTTTGAAAGGAAATACTAATACGAAATATATGTACACAATTTATCTCCAAAATCACGCTAGAAACTAGCAAATTCGGGCAGCAATTGCAGAGCTAAATAAATGCGTGCATTTACTACTACTACTACTACTACTACTACTACTACTACTACTACTACTACTACTACTACTACTACTACTACTACTACTACTACTACTACTACTACCACAACTATTATATATAAAAGGCTGACAAAACTATACAATACACTAACACTCAACAGACGTAAAAAATAAAACTTTCAAAAATTCGCCAGTCGTTCTATCATAAATAATATCATTCAAAATATATGCTCAATGAATATATATATATTACCGTAATACAATAAATGCCATACATATATCATTCAGTTTCTGAATAGGCACTAGTAATTGATTATGTAGACGACAAAACGTGAGTATTTAAACACAAACATCTTGTCAGCAGTACACCGAACAATAGCAAATATCACCGCTGCAAATTAATCTTTGTCTTTACTTCGCGAGAATGTTTCTGAAAATGTCCGTGATCGCTTGCGGCCTGAGTAAACAATAACAAACACCGCTGCTATTTTGAAAAAATGGTCTGTGTTTACATAGAGATACGGATTCCAATATTGCCCCGGGTCATTTGCAATTCAAATGATCTTACTATAATACTGGCCATTAAAAAACATCCGAAACGACTAGAAGCAACAGTTAGATAAGCCAGCAACCGTGTCCAATCAAGGGATGCCCGTATATATATATATATATATATATATATATATATATATATATATATATATATATATATATATATATATATATATTAAAAATCTAGTCTTAAAAATGTTACACAAAATTATACAATTTGGATTTAAAACATTACAACATTACATTATTTCTATACTGGGGCAAACTAAGCAAATTATTAATCATCATGGTGATGTTTTAAAACCATTCTATGGCGAAGTAGACCAAAACCCTGTCTCTTCAGTGGTATTGAGGAATGTTAATTTCCATTTGGAGACCAAGAGAAGACAATTTTTGAAAATCTACCAGTTGAATGACTGCATCGGCAACGGAGCCAGCTACTTCAGTGCTAAATCTCCAAAATATTCCCCTCTCGGCCCGCAAATGGGCACTCAATCAGCAAATATTTTGACATTTCTTAACATAAAGGGTTAATAGTCATTTTCAACTAATGTTAATTTTAACTCCTCTAGTACTTCAAGACAGGATCTGTTGTGTTCATAAATTAAATATTATCGAGTTCATAGGTGATAATTCTACTAAGTTGGCTACACACCATGTATATTTAAACCTTTCAATCTTCCCTTTCTTCATCAACCGAAAAAGTTCTCCTTGAAGGAAAATTAGCATACTGGCGCGAAAAATCGCTTTCAATGAAACTAAGTTGTTCATGTTATCATGGCCCAGTAGCCTAGCCATCTATATTTCCAAATTGTCCAAACCGCCATTGTAACAAGACAAATTAGAAGCTCTTGCAGGCTGTTTGTAAGATGCATTTGTACATTTTTTAAATCACTAAAAATAATAATATTAGTTATCAATTTCACGTGACTGATCCCGAAATCCTTTAAAACTATTTCTACGTAATTCCAGAACTCAAGAATGACTGAGCATTTAAGGAATATTTGCTCGATTGTTTCCTCTTGCAATTCACAAAGAGCACATCGATTACTGGTTGTGACGTGACATTTTTGTAATAGATGACCAACCCAAAGTCTGCGATGGAGAAGTCGCCAAGCTGCTTTATATGGTATGGCGGGCAGATGAAAATTTTTCCAGACAGTTTTCCATTCAAAGGGTTTATAACGTGTGTCATTCCAAACAGCAACAGATTTGGTGTTTTAGCGTGTTTTTGTATCAGAATTGGGAACTCATATGACATTTGAATACATTTTCATCGTAAAGCAAGATGGTTGGAGTTATTTCCTGTTTGCTAGTGGAATTTTGTAATTTAAACCAATCCAGAGGAACTGCCTTCCTAATTTGAATTAATAATCTCTGAGCGTCGATGGTTCTCAGCTTACATTTCTCTGATAGGGTCTGCGTGGAAACCCACGCTCGGGAATCAGGTGTAATCACATCTGCTAAGTGCAGGATCCCTTTAGTTGCTAATGACAGGAAATAAAAAGCTCTGTTGGACATGGTAATGTTATCATTTCCCCACAATTGTTGGTTTAAAGCATCTCCCCATGCCAATGGCGATGGAGTGGTTTTAGAAAACATACTTAATGCCATACGTAAGTCTTGATATACCCCAGGAATCCTCTGAATATTTGGGGGTGGCGTACTTGAAAAGAAGATACTTGCTACTGAAAATGGCCCTATGTAACTTTGGAGTAACTTGTATGAAAGGGTTGTCCAAGACGAATCTTCATAAAGTAATTCATAAAGAAATTTCGGTTTTAAAGATGCACATTTTGTTGGTATGTGAACTAAATCTAACCCGCCATTTTGTTTTTTGTTCACACACACGGCATTTGATAGGAGGTTAGTTTTATCTTTCCATAAATATGCAAGAATTAATTGACTAATTTCAGTTTCTACATATTTTCGCATATGTACAACTGAGGCTGTATGCCACAGCCCGGACATTGCCAAATTATTAATAACAAAGGTTCTTCCAAAAATTGACAAATGACGCCGTCTCCAACCTGCTAGAATATGTTTCACTTTAGTAAGCTAGTATGTCCATTTCATTGAGGGATCGATTTCCTATTGAAGTAAATTCGCAACACTTCAATATTGCTGTCTGACCACTTTATTCCCATGACGTCATCATTTCGGGAATTCCACTCACCAAGAAACAAACCAACGGATTTATCCTTATTTATTTTTAGGCCAGATGCTTTCTTAAGTTCAACCAGTGTCCTTTCTAGGCGACTAAAGTGATAATTATCTCCTATGAATACCGTGGTATCATCAGAATATTGTAAAACCTTCAAGGGTCTTACAATACCTGGTATGACAATTCCTTTGATTGTTTTATCGCCACGTATTGTTGCCCCAAATTACTCCATGGCAAGCACAAATAACAAGGGTGACAATGAACAGCCTTGTCGAACGCCACGCTTCAAAATTACAGGGTCGGTTAAATGATTATTGACCAAATATCGACTACTTATATTAGTATACAATATCTTGACCCATTTAATATAATTTTCCCCTAAGCCAATACAACGTAAAGACTTAAAAAAGGAAATCCCACTCTAGACGATCAAATTCCTTTTCATTATCGAGACTAATGATTGCTGCTGGTATTTTGTCTTTCTCCACTAAATTAATTAAATCCCGTATAAGAAAGACGTTTGCTAAAATGCTTCTGCCTGGAATACCACAGGTATGATCAGCGTCAATCACTTCCTCCGTAACTCTGCTTAGTTTTAGTGACAGAGTTCTTGAAATTATTTTATGATCCACACACAGCAGAGATATTGGTCTGTAATTTATCAAATATTCCCTTTCACCTTTCTTTTCAAGTATTAGAACATATGTCTGAGACATGGAAGGTGAAAGGTTGCAATTTTCAAAATATCATGTACGACCTGCAGAAATGATGGGCCTGGTATACTCCAGAATGTGCTATAAATTTCTGCTGTAAGGCCATCACATCCAAGAGTTTTGCCTGTTTTCATACCATGTAAGGATTCAGTTAAGTCTTTTAATGTTAAACATTGATCACACATTACACGGCATGAATCAGGCAACGTTTTCTTGATGTTACCTAAAACATTTGCAGCTGCTGCAGCATCACATCCTTCGGACGAATAGAGACATTGATAAAAATGATGAACAGCTCTTGTTATATCAGCTGTTGAATCAAGATTTACACCATCATTTGATTTTACACGTCTAATAATTTTTCATATGCCCCTATCCCTTTCCAAACTGCAGAAAAAACTTTGGGGTTTTCACCCTCAGCCAGCATCAGAGCTCGTGACCGAATTTTGGCACCTTCAAACATATACTTATCTAATTCATTTATTGTGTTCTTTGTTTGAATTAAAAGGTCACTATAGCCTTCTTCTCCGTTATTTACCTTATTGGAGGTTCGTAATAAAAGTTTATCCAAGGCTTTCCTGTGCCTTCGTCTATCTCGTGCTAGTGTATTAGCATACTGCCCTGAAATATGAGCCAGATTATTATTACTCTCCTCCCACCATTGAATCAAATTTTCATATGAGTTCTTTTTCCTGATCCAATAATGTCAAAAGTGTTGGATACGCTGATAATATGTAACATCATGAAGGAGTGAATTATTAAATTTCCAATATCCATTCCCTTGCTTAATCCAGTCAGTATTATCTAACGTAATACACAGCATGTTGTGATCCGAGAATGATACAGGTACAGTTTTTGTCTGAGTTAGTTTGCCTGTAAACGACTCCTGCAAATAAATCCTATCTATTCTTGACGCAACATGCCCATCACGTGGATACCACGTGAATTGTTTTCCATCAGGATTCAACAGCCAATAACTGTCGAATAAGCATTCTCGATCACATAGCTGGTTCATCTCCTTGTGGGACGTGTCATCATAAACAGCTGAAGACCGTCTATATAGGGCACGAGCATTTCAGCATCATCTGAACGATACGTGACCATTTCATTGGTCGCAGGTGAGGTGACAGAGTATTCTGACCCAGCTATTGTCATCCTCAATATCCTCTTCCTCTACCTCACTCTCAGATCCAAAATCAATTTGGTGACGTTTGATTCATCCAACGCCATTATTAATAGGGGTATCCATAGCATTCATCATTGAAATACCTCCACCTATTGCGCCTTTCGCAGGGCTGTGGTTAATTCTACTTATGCCCGAGATTTGACTTATAGGAAGTGGGTGGTTGGGGGGGGGATTTTCGTCTTCCGTCAATTGTGACCTAAATTTATATTGCTCACATCCCAGAATCTCTGACTGAGAAAACTCAATGTCACTCACATTCTCGCCATCAACTGGTTGACTTTCGCTAGCATCAACTCGAGTTAAACTAATCCCTTCTAAAGTTTATATTTCATCATTAGGCTCAGTTCTTGCAGTAACTGGTGGTGCAATTTCCTTATCCCTTATCAGCGCAGAGGGTTTTTCAACTGATCCACCGCTTTGAAGTTGCCTTGATGCGGTGGAATTGGCCATCTTATTAGGGCATCGCCATTTAAAATGCTCAGTAGAACCGCATATAAGGCATCTCCTGCTAGATGGGTAGTACTTAAACAAATGCGGCATTCCCTAACTTGTCCCCCGTACCATAAGGGAAGGATGAAAATGCCATCAACGGACAATTTATTCGTAACGGTGTATCCACTTTATCGAAATAAACTAGCTTAACTCCAGTCTCCAGCGTCTTATCAAATCGATACGTCTCTCTCTCCACCTTCAGAATCTTCCCATACTGGTTGAGATCAGATGTTAGCCGCTCATTCGGGATCTCCCAAAGCGCTTTAATCCTCACCACCAGTTTATTGCTATCAATTTCCTAAACTCCACACACCTTTAACTTAACAGTCAAATCGTTTGCCAATAGCTTCTCTTTTGCCTGAGCGATGTTCCAGATATTACGAGTAATATTAATTAGGCCCTTTAACTCCATAGGTCCAGCGCTGGCGATATCTTTTAAGCCATGATAAACGTCTATGGCTGATACGTCCCACACGCTTGTGATTAATTTCGGGCCTAACGTCCGTTTATATTTAGATGACATTTCTAATTACGTTAACAGCAGCGCGCCAGACCATCTTTAAAGCCGCACATTTGCATATAGGTCACGCTAACACCGGTGAACGAGAAGCCGCCTATACAAACAGGCCAGACTAATACAGTTCTCAAAGGCAACCAACATAAAAGGCGCTTTTAACGACGTGAAAGAAGGCGGGCAAGCGCAACTAAAGGAGGATAACATACAGCTGGACAAGCATGGCCGAAACAGCAGAGACAGCCAACAACGGCGAGCGCTTTAAAACAAGCAAGCAACACGCTTGAAATACTTCGCTGCAAAATACGACCTTCAACATCAAAATCTCCCAAAATAAATACAACAAAATCAACGTATATACACTTATAAAGAACCAAGACAAAAATAAAGCATTATAGGCGTAGTAGAATTCGTCTTAAATCGACGTTAATAGCAGAGCCAAATCAGTACGACTTCAATGACTACTACTACTACTACTACTACTACTACTAATAATAATAATACTAATAACTAGAAGACACTTACTGAAGAAACCGTAAATTTGCTATGTCTGGCCATGAAGAACTAATATAAGGCCTCTTCTAACGCCATTGAACGCGTGTGCTGCTGGTCAAAGTAAAACTCTAGGTGTAGTCACAGATGAAAGATCCATTGTTGAACTCCCCATAGGTTCACACTAAAAGGCCACATTGACCCTCAGAATGAAATAAGGTGTGTCTTTTAACATGCTCTTTGAAGTTGCATGATGAAAGGCAGCTAACTTATTCCAAACATTAAAATTGGACATTTTTGCCCGTGAATGACCTGGATCCCACAGGAGATATTAAAGTTTCCATTTGAAATTATTTCTATCCCTCAATGTTCTAGAATCTGGCCAGGTTTGAAGAGAATCGAAAGAAAACTCTAGGAAAAAACGCTGTTCAAACATTGCTCTCTTAGGTTTACTATGGGGATATGTGGCACGGAAAAGCTTTTCGAAAAGATTTCTCGAAAATTGTTGGATGGACCAACTTTAAATGTAAGATCAAGTAAAGTCAATATAAGACCTAGAGGTCACCAAATTTCAAATCGATCGGCGCCAAAATAAATTTTGGCGGTCATTTTGAAAAAAAATTATTTCAAAATCTTTTTTTCACAGTGTGCCATTTCTGCAAAATACGAAAACTGGTACTTTGTGACCCCAAAATGTCCGTATGGCGGCCATTTGGAAAACAATTTAAAAAATATATATGTTCAACATTTTTCATCCCGAGTTAATTTTTGCAAAAAACACCGAAAACCGGTATTTTTGACCAGCGTTTTCACATGGCGCCCATTTTGAATATTTTTTTAATTAAAAAAAGACCTCCATTAGTAACATCCCAGCAAGTATGGTAGTGATCCGATTAAAACTCTAGGTGTAGTCGCAGTTCAAAGATCCATCCTGAAATTCCCATTCATTCCCTTTGGGGCAAATTTCCATACATTGGGTTTCAAAGGTCTGGCAGCCATTTTGAAGAAAAAAAGGATTTTCAAAGCAATACCTTCAGTGGTAACATCCTCACCAAGTATGGTTGTGATCTGATCAAAACTCTAACTGTACTGCTGATTAAAGATCAATATTGAAAATCCCCATACATTTCCTATGAGACTTTTTTGCCCACTAAAAGGTAGGTAGTTCGAAACACCTTAGGCGAATCCGACAAAAAAGCACAAGCACACAAGCAAAACTAGAGGTGTAGTCGCATGTCAAAGATCCAACCTGAAACTCCCATTTCTTCCCTATGGGGCAATTTTCCATGTATTGATGTTCAAAGTGCTGGCGGTCATTTTGAAAAGAAATTCCCCCGAAACATCTTGAATGGTAACATCCTAACCAAATATGGTAGTAATCCGATCAAAAGTCTAGGTATAGTCGCAGTTCAAATATCCTTCCTAAAAATCCATATTCATTCCTATGGAGGAATATTTCATGTATTGGGGTTAAAGGTCAAAGGGCAAAGTCAACTTGTAGGTAGGCAGACATCTTCAGGACCCCAAGGGTAACATCTTGACCAAGTATCGTAGTGATCCGATCAAAACTTCATGTGTGGTCACAGTTCAAATATCAATCCTGAAAATCCCACTTCATTCCCTATGGATGAATCGTCCATGTATTAGCCGTTAAAGGTCAAAGATCAATCTCAGTTTTTAGTCGGGCCGACATCTTCAGGACCCCAGGGGCAACATTCTACCCAATTATGGTAGTGATCCGATCAAAACTCTAGGTGTAGTCGCAGTTCAAATATCCATCCTGAATATCCCCATTCATTCCCCATTGGGAAATCCTCAATGCAATAGCGGTCAAACGTCAAGGTTACCTTTGAAGTTGGAACACATCTCCCGACCTCAAGGTTAACATCCTTCCCAAGTATGGCAGTGATGCGATTAAAATGGTGCGTGTAGTCGTAGTTCAGAAATCAATATTGAATTGTAATCTGGACGCCAAAGGGTGCCCTTCCACGTGGACTGGTGATCCACAGGGGTGATACAAACATCAGAGCATGGCACAGGGTATCTTATAATATGTCCATTGACCTTCTCTGATGAAGGATAGTTCATTTCTGCCAAAAGCTAAAACTGGTAATTTTGACGCCCATGCTGTACCCTTCCACATGGACATGTGCCTTCCAGATGAATCAAACCCTTCAGGACTCTACTGGTAACATCCTGATCAAGTATGGTAGTGTATCGATTAAACTCTAGGCGTAGTAGTAGTTTAAAGACCAATACTAAACATCACCATACATTTCCTATGGAACTTTTATGCACACGCAAAGTTGGGTAGCTTAAAAATTATTGGGCGGATCCAAATTCTTTTGAAGCGAACATGATTCCAGACTGGGTAGCAGAAGTTGACCAAGTTTGCACTTGATTGGATGAAAACTCTAGGAGGAGATGCGGTGAAAATCTTTTGACGAAGAATAAGAAGAAGAAAGAAAGAAAGAAAGAAAGAAAGAAAGAAAGAAAGGAGAAAGATCCTGAGTGGTTTTAATAATCTGCGATAGCATCGAAGATCAATAATATATGTCAATTGGATAAAAAGAGACATCATGTTCCGCTATGTCAACACCTCCATCTTGAAGGTGATATATTTGTGAATTTGGAAGTCATAATCGCGAGATATTGCTTGGAAGACAATGGTGTCTAAGGCAGCAATATCGTACAATCAAATATGTTCCCAAGTATACATTTCCTAGACCGCATTCAGAATTGTACAAACTAACATGTTTCTGTTCTCATTTGTTGGAGATATTTTTAATTATTTCTGAACTGTCCTGTATCTATGAATTTATTTATATTAGAAAATAGTTTGACTGGATATCATTGACAACGTCAACTGAATTCGGTCAATTATTTTCATATGACCATTGTGCTCGTATAAAGATGCCATAAAAGATGTACCTTTATTGACAGCTCAAGGCTAAACTATTTAGTAGAACAACAGTATTCCCTCGAGCTAAGTCGATATCAAGCACTCGATTAACCCCTCTTAACCCTTTCACCGACAAATCCCTGAAAAAGTATATACTTTATTATATAAAACTTAATCTGTTGAATATTCTGAAACTAGTCTGACTGGAAGACGTTGCTGCCTTAGGAAATGAGATATGAGGAATTCAACGGAGAATGGGTTAAACACAAGCATTTCCTAGAGCTCTGAAAGGGATTAAGTGTCATAGTCCTTTCATGCAAATAACGAGATGGCACATAGGATTCCAGCATAATAAGACCTATTGCAGATACGATTTATACGGCGTAGTGACTGATATTTATTACCAGGAAATAATTAATGTCCTTGAAAGGTGTCGTGCCAAGGACAAAATGGCACATTGAGAGCAGGAAGCAAGATATATTGGTTTTGTAGGTGTCCGTCGCGGTTCAGATAAAGAACACTGAGCAGAATAGGATCAAATTCTAGATTTATGGTTAACTCGGAACCTATTACTCAGATTTTAGCATAAGAAAGGGGGTGGTCATAATTCGAAAGATCTGGGAAATTGTTTTATTTTATGCAAGTAAGCTAGTAAATTCTAGTAAATACGTGGTTTGTATCTTAAAACACTCGCTAAAGTAAAGTAATTCAATTTATTTATCGATTAAGATTGCCCTATGGTGCCGAGTAGTCAATACATTTATAGCGCTATAGAATGATCTGTAATGTAAAGAACAGAAAACAACACGCAAAAATAGCTCAACCAACCAGGAATCAGGCCTGGTATTAGAAAGATGGGTTTATAAAATAGGATTTTCTACCTTGTCAGGCTAATATAAAATATAAATTAGATTTAATAGGTGTATTTACTAAAGCTGTTCTACTATAAATTAGGGTACTTACTAATGTATGTACTACATACAGTATATCTCTATCATCGTCGGCTATCAGTCAAGTAAGTAGACCTTTTATCACCTGGATCACATGCAGAGCTACATTTAAGAAATACAGAGTTCACAATGCCTCTTCTTTCGGAGTTAAACTTGTTACAATGTATCCAAATGATATAGAGATGGAATAGGTTAGAATTGCAAGACGAGTTACATATACGCATATGGTCTAAATAATGTAGTATATGTCGCCATGTTATATGCCAGCTGTGTTTGAATCTCGCCATGCCATGCGCCTTCTGAGAGTAGGCCTACATACTTGTTTTTTTATTTACTGGGCACAGAAGGATAGCAAATTGCAGAATCAGATAATAATAAATGTTTATTTCGTGATAATTCAGTGATCTAGAAAGCTAAATTAAGGCCGTGTTCTCGCTAGAGACTTAATCCGGAGCTGCATATTTTGTCACTTTCCTCGCCATAATAATTGTTATAAATATGTACCCTCATATGCTGCCTCGGTAGCCTGAGTGTAATAAACGTGAAACTGAAACTGTAACTGAAGTAATGCCATGCAAGGTTCTAATTTACGTCACTGCTAAAGCTGGTATAATATGGAGGAGTCGTTCTTAGCGTTTAAAACCAGACTCTTGTATATATGATAAAGTGTCTTTAGGTAAGCTATACGTAAATGGACCTTTCCCCTCTATCCATCCATCATATGACGTCATAATCAACTACGTGACGTGAAGAATGACATCACAATCGATGCCGTCATTATGACGTCATGAATTACGTAGATAAGTACGTCACGAACGCATAATTGAAGGAGGGACTATGCGTTGTTGCACGAATTGTACGTTTTACTATTTAATGAATATCCTGTTGAATATTTTGAAACCAATTTGACTGGGTGCTGTTGCTGTCATGGGCAGCAACAGCACCCAGTAAAATTAGTTAAAAAAAATATTTAACAATTTACCTGTATAATTTTCAGGAAATTGATAGACAGAGCATTCGGGGATGGATCAATCCCAACACACCGTAGTGTTGGTGGAGCTTAACTAGATGTGGGCGGGTGCTGCGGAACAACGCTACCTATATCGTGCACCACTTAATTGATGAATCTAATCTGGTGATCAAGTATATGACGGTATAATCAATTACGTCACATCATGTGACTGACATGTAGTTGATGTTACCATCGTAATGAATGGCGTAACTAAGTCCATCAGGAACATTTAAAGGTCGGTCAGTTGTACTAATTGTACGTCAATATTATTTAATAAACATTCTATTGAATACTTTGAAACTAATTTGACTGGACGATGGCAGCAACAACACCCGGTCAAATTAGTATCAAAATAGTCAACAGCTTACCAGTATAGTTTTCTGGAAATTGAGATTCAAGTACTTCATGGTTCGATCGATCCCAAGTGGATTCATCCATTACCGCATGTTCACAAATCCCGCTTAACCCATGAACTTCCAATGTCTCAAGGCGACTATACAGGAAACCTGTTGAATAATTTGAAACCAATTCGCGTGGAACATGTTGCCTCCGTAGACAGCAAAATATCCAAGTCGAATTAGTTTCAAGCCATTAACGAGTATATCCATGAATAATTTGGTGCTTTCTGGTTTGTAATTGTTTGCGCGCTACGTGTATCGTAATTCGTTTTTACGACACGTGGAGAATCCAACATACCATCAGTTCTGTTGCAGCAAGATTTGCCGGAGAAAGAATTATTGAGCAATCTGTGTTATGGGATTCTTCACAGAGATACCTCACACACTTAGTGCTTAGAATTGAGTGACCTTGGGCCGAACAATATATGAACGATGCTGCTAAGCTACAATATCATGATGACAATATAATTGCGTTAGAAGACTGAAAACTCCATCGAAAGCAGCAATTTATGTCACGTTATAGTCTAAAATGTATTGAACGGGTATATGATGAATTGGTCAGAAAATGTGGACTTTGTAAATAGTTGACTTGTCGCATTTAATCCTAATGACAAGTATGCCTTTGATATAATCAAAGGAACAACATCACACCAGAATACATGAAAATAGAATTGATTAATTTTAGGGATTCAATTATGTACCGCATTGTAATGATACGAATACATTTTGGCATCATGATTTCATTCGCTATAAGTTATGATAATTTTATTTACTTTTGAAGTTAACTAAGGGATACATATTCCTAATCCAACTTCACGACTAAATCATTACATTAATTTATACGGAAAGAAATCCCTCTATCTTAAATCTTGTGTTCGTTCATTGAGGTACGCAATTTAAGGCCTTGGTCGTATACAGCCGCTATTTCGTTAAATACCACGCATATAGGCTAGCGTTCTCATTGGACTGGCTCATATCACGGGATAAATATGTCACGTATTTCAGAAAAGGAATCTCACAAAATCGGCGGTTTATCTTCCGATATGCCAAGTAGCGTTACCGTCATCATTTTCTCTAACTTTTCGCCGGGTGGCGCTACGGTCATCATTTCATATGACTATCCGCTATGTAGCGCTTCCCGTGCGATCCACAATTATCTCCCACTAGTTTACACTAGTGGGAGATAATTATGCAACCCCATAAATCGGCTATATATTAACCTACATATGCTGGCCCACTGGGGTGCATCCGGTGCGCCGTTACAAGTACACAGGTAGATTTTGCAGTTTTAAATTGTGGTCGTGTCTATGTTTTCCCAAGCAGGCAAATGGTTGTATTTGATTTGACTGTAAATTGTCTTAGTAGCTAGGCTAATTTCTCAAGGCTATCACAGTTTTTAAGAGCACAGTTTGAATTGTTCAGACATCATTTTTGTAGTAGCAAGGTAACAACCCATTTAAGCATTGAATACAATACACTTAATTAGTGTCTATATAGTGATGCTAAATATAGAAAAACCTGAGATGAAAGCCAATATTTGAGTTATAAAAACTGGCTAGACTGTGTTTTTCCTTTTATGGCCTGCAGAACTCTCAGAAAATACCCCGATTGAAGATATTTCCAGCTATTTACCGAGTTACCCTCGCCCTATCGGAGTTGGTGGCAGAGGGTTTTGACCGTATTGCATCTGGGTTGGTCTGTTTAACGTCTGTCTGTTTGTCCGCAGTCTACAGCAGTCTCGAAATTACTAACCCGATTTGTTTCAGATTTTCGTAGACCCAAACAGTAAACTAGGATTTCCAAAGTTTTGCAATGATCCTGATTCAGATCCAGATCCCAATTCAGCTCAAATGTTTAACGTATTCATATTGCATTTCTCAGAAACTACTGACCCGATTTGGCTCAAACTTTGACAAACGAAAATTCTTGACTTAATTCCAAAAAAGAAAATTTCAAAGTTGTGCTCATGATCCCGATCCAGAATTGCGTGGTGTGTGCTCGTGCGTGCGTGCGTGCGTGCGTGCGTGCGTGCGTGTGTGGGGGGGGGCGGTGAAGGTGTGGGAGCCGGGAGGGTGAAAGCGGAGCCTTGCACGTTTACTCCAACAAAAATGAAATAATAGATATATAGACAGATGACAATTGGCTACTGTTTGATGGGATTTATGCAAATGTACCGAAATAATAGTTACAAGAAATTCTGTTTTCGGAGGGAAATTTTGTTGGCACACTACTGCTGTAAATGTTCCATTAAATTTATCGAATGGAACATTTCCGGCAGCAGTTTTTCAGGCATGCAAATATTTGATATTACTCCAACAAAACACGGATTTTCTCTATATTTTTATGCCTTTTATACTATATTTCAGGATTCATGAACAGCGAACAAAGATAAAAGATAGACAAAGATGTCTTCCCATAAATCAGGAGTTCAGAAACGCAAAGAAAAAAGAAACGCGAAGATAATGAAAAAATAAGGACTGCAGACGCTCTTCCGAGTAGGTGTAACAATAAAACGATATGCAGGTGATGCAAAGGTAAATGTGAATTTAGAACAAGGGACAGGTGAGAAAAATGTGGATTTGGAACAAGGAGCAGGTGAGATAAATGTGGATTTGGAACAAGGGGCAGGTGAGATAAATGTGGATTTGGAACAAGGAGCAGGTGAGATAAATGTGGATTTGGAACAAGGGGCAGGTGAGATAAATGTGGATTTGGAACAAGGAGCGTGCGCCGCAAATGAAAATGTGGATTTGAAACAAATGGTAGATGTCGAAATGGATGGTGCTTGATCTGGTAATGAGGCAAAGAATGCTGCTACTGAAGAAATTTATCAAGATAACGGTGAACAAAGTGACATTGGGCTAGACATTGGACTTCTCACGGTTATAGAGAAGTATGTTATCAAAGCTCACAATGGCTTTCCTAACACTTTCCCTAAAGACACCAACAATAAAGTTTTCCCAGAAAGCATACTTAGGTTTCGGAATGTTAATAGAGAGCAACATATCCGAGACTGGCATGGATGGAGTCAACATAAATAAGCGTCATATTGTTTTCCATGCCACTTATTTTGCACGAGCACAACATCTAAGTCTGCACTAGAATCAGCTGACGGCTATCCTGCAACTGTTAAGCGGCGGAAACTGTGTAATCGGATCATTGAACATGAGAAAAGCAATAGTTATCAAGAATCGCTCAAATAGTACATCATTTTGAAACGAGTAATCGATGTTATACTCTTCTTGGGAGAACGTGGCCTTGCTTTTCGAGGTTCTTCGCAGCGTATTGGTGACTCAAACAACGGAAATTATATTAGACTCCTAGACAATTAGCAATTCATATACCCCCCCTCTAGGATAACACGTAGATATACATTGCCAAATTTACTGTGGCTTTTAGTGGCCAATTCAAGCGGTTCATGGAGTAGAAAATATGTTTTTGGATGACTAAACTAGTTAGAAAATTGTAGAGCATTCGCTAAAGATACTACTCGATAGTTAGTCATTTCAGGTCTTGGAAACACCGGGCCGGTGATAAATTCTGAAAGATGGCAGACCTAATTAGACTGTTACACAGCCTCCATTTTGGAGACCAGTGAGATTCATGAGAAGCATTATGCAAATGTATATAATATAAAGACTATTTCCCGATAGCCTGCCTACACTTACACACGCTTATGTCGAATTTAGTTACAGACGTCGTAATACTGCCACGTGGTACAAATCTGCATATCGTATATGCCTGAACATGCGTAGTAAATAAAATGTATTGATCTAATTAATCGGATACTGTAATCAAACTCGGCCGTATTATACTATTTACCAGCATACAGTTTCCGCGAAAAAGGAATTCATACGTATTTTAATATAGATCCGTATGGTGTTATTTCTGAGTAACCCTTTAGTGAGAACAGGTCCTCAGTGTATCCAAAAACACCCGCCATGAACTGTATTAAAGCCAGGCATACAACTACATGACAGTGATGCACGGCGACGAAAACACACTTTAATTTGATGATGATGATGTCTTTGTTTGAATATAAATATTTCAGCCTTCAGTAATTTCATGCCGAATGATTTTGTTATTTGCTTGGATGATAAGTTTGTATGATAAAATATATGGGCCTACTTTCATCACGTGATAATATTGACTGAGCAAACAGCGTACCTTATCGTCCCACGCAAATACCACGCGGTATACAGCGTAAAGAAGATGTGTTCCACCCTTAAATGTCTAAATGTATTCAAGAATATCATAATATTTCCTTAATGAATGTCCATTTGCATGCAAAGAGAAGACTGTTTTTGAAAATGCATCAATGAAATGACTGGCTCGGTTACCAAGCCATGCGTTTCAGTGGTAAATTTTCAAAAGATAGTCTTCTCCTGGCCTGAAAATGAGCATTCCTCAATATCACTACAGAGACCGGGTTTGGCCTGGTTCGGTGTGAAATTGTAAGAGCATGAAGCTTGCGCACATCAGTACATACAGACATTTAATGCGACGTAACGCTGAGGGGATGGAGGGGATGGAGGGGATGGAGGGGTGGGGGTGGGGGTGTTTTTGCGAAGTTCGTCTTTTGATTTCATACTAGCACATTTTAATTCTAAGAAAAACCGATTTTCCGGATAATCGGATCATAAAGTACTAGTTATCTTAAATATGTGGCATAAACTAGCTCAGACTGTAATCCACTGATTTTCGTGGAAAGTATTTAGCTCGTGTGTGATATTACGGCACTTACTGTATTTTAGAATTGACATATCTTTGAACTTCGATAAGCAATTAGCGTAAAGGTCATGTTAGGAATTACGTAGGCAAGTTTTCAATAGAGATGTAACTTTATCTCATCCCATGTCTGGATAACATATCAAATATGCGTATTTCGTGAAACTATAACTTTGTCTATCAAAGTCTGTCAAAATCTAACTAAGATATATGGTAGGCCTATTGACACATGTTTTGCCAAGGAATTTGTTGTCTTCTGATTGTGTTATATGCGTAAAAGTGCCAAGCACTCCATAGGATCAACCTTTGGTGGACAACCCGCTGTACATCTATGTAACCGAAAAGAGTTGAAACTAAATAACTTTGAACTTGAACTTAAATTTGGAACTTGAAAGTCAAACCTAACTGATGACAATTCCCCCCAAAACTGTCTTTGTTTTGTTCTATCATAAATATTGGTGCGTAGGTTTGAACTCGGCATGGTCATTGCATTTGTCGAGAAAACCCCTAGTAGACAGAGATAATATTTCAAAACACAGGCAATAAGATTACAATATTGCCACATTATATCAACGATCAAGGTCGTAAATGCAAACAATTTAATAAATGGAGAGTAAATTCTATTTATAATGGACCTGTAATTGAGCATTTAAAACCGATCACTCGAAACAGTTGTCCGACTCACAGCCGGTCCTGTAACAGGTGGTTGCATATACTTGACAGCTCCATTGAGTAGCAGAGCAGACATTGACTAAAAAGATAGTTGGTCGCTTAACCCTTTAATGTCTAGATTTGGTCAAGAAAATCTAAATATTTCCTTAATAAATGTCCATTTGTAGTCCATGAGAAGACTATTTTGGGAAATTTGCAACTGAAATGGCTGGCTCGGTTACAGTGGTAAAATTTCGAAAATAGTCCTCTATTGCCCTACACTTGGGTATTCTTCAAGACCACTGCAGAGGCCGTTTTAGACAGTTATAGGGTTAATATATTTTGTTTGCTATATGAAAGGCCTCTGGTAGAGATGATATTGATTAACCAAGACGTTGGTCATATGACCAGCCACCCGAACAAGCAGCCATCATTCGGCCCCAATGGCAAGCTTCCCTTATTAACAAGTTTAAATCTAGTTTCACGTCCATCTTCGATTTCGCTTCTGTAGTGCAATACATTGGGAAGTGCCAATAATTACATATATCGGTAAAATACCGAGTGCAATACACCTGTAGCCTTTGAAGTTTTGTTTTGATCTGACGGGCCATCTAGGTCAGTAGGTACCTGCATCTAATATGTGCTACAAAGTATATTTTGATAGTTTTGGTCAAAGTATTGTTCCTTTAGCTGAATTTAGGATGCAGCTAAGGTAGTCCTAGCCATTTATGCAAAATAAATTTCTTTTAACGAACTGCTTAACTGCATATTAAGAGTATGAAATATGACACAGGTTAATCTAACCAGAACGATCATAGCTCAAGGACGATTGACTCCTTCCACACTTTCTTAATTGGAATTTTAAGATTTTCATGAATTTGTCCCATCCTCTAATCAAGGAATACCGCTATATATAACATGGTGGGTGAGGGCCGCTGATGTGTGCCTACAGCTCACAGCAATTCAGTGCATAGCACAATATAGTATATAGATGCTGTGTAGTGCATAGCAGATCAGTACATAGCATAGAAGGACATAGCAGTGCAGTTCAGGGATATACATACAAGAGCAATGTCTAGGATAGCATGGTATATATGAGCGGTATACAGAAGAATAGTACAGTACAGTACAGATGGGAGCAGTGTATAATAAGAGCATTGTATAGATGGGCAGTCTATAAATGAGCCGTGCAGCGCAAGGTATCGAAATATCTTCGAGATAAAATAACTTGTACTCGAGTTAAAATATTTCTAGGCGAGTTGGAATACTTCTTCTACTCGAGTTCAAATACATCCAGTTCGAGTTGAAATAATTCTACTCCATAAAAATAATAATTGAATATTTAAAAAAAAAGATATTAAAAAAATATAGATGCCACTTATCAGCCCTAGAATGTTACTCCGTTATGTATGTGCATAACATGCCTGAAAGATGTGGCATATATAAGGCAATGAAGCGTTCCAGTTTTTCCATCAATCATATGGTGTAATAACCAACTACGTGACGTGTATGATGACGTCATTGTCAATTGCAGCATGAATGACTCGATTTAGTCCGTCTTAAACGCGTAATAGTCCGACACGATGTGCGAAGTGTATGTCTTTGCTATTTAATAAACATGCTGTTGAATTTTTTGAAACTAATTTGACTGAATGCAGTTGCTGTCATAAGCAGCAACAACACCCAATCAAATTAGTCTCAAAATAATCAACAGCTTACCTGTATAGTTTTCTGGAAATTGATAGTCAGGGAGTTCAGGGATCGATCGATCCCAATACGAGCGATGTGTCGGTGGAGTTACCTAGAGATGTGCGGGCCATAGTTAAAACTGGAAATGTCTATTCTCAGATATGTTGTACGATTCTGGAATCCGTCCAGTTCCGCGTGCCAGGATCTTACTTTATGCGATGACATGACTCTATTTTTTAAGATGTCGTGCTGATATAGCTCAATCGGCACGATCGATATCAAAGTGTAACATGAAATTAGCTGTATCAAACTTCCTACACATGATATATCTCTATATAATGTATTATTTATAATACAACGGAAGCCGGCCACGCAATGCAATGCCTTATTCCGCAAGCGAAGTTGCGTCTAATGTCTTAATATTACGTTATTCTGAGATTGCGATGGTTTATTGTGATATTTATCAGCTTTTATGAGATACTTTGTTTGCTAGCTTTATGGCTAGATTATGCAATTCAATTTGGTGTTAATTAATTATGTCTTTATAGATCCCGGCGTCACATTCGGATCATTGAATGTGTGAACAACACAATATCGATGTAAGCCAACAACATTAACGCTGGCAGATTTGACTATATTTGAAACAAAGATCGGTACAAGGACGTAAATGATTTTGGGAAAAGAGATTTAGTTTGGTCAAGGCAAGGGGAGGAGGGGAGGAGGAATTTGATTAATGGAAAGTTAGGCGGCCAGAATTGCGGGATCTTTAATGTGTTGAATGGCAGCTTACAAATCGTGGATACCTCATCAGATTGCTGTGAATAACAACAAGAACGGGATTATAAATTGATATTTCATGCTATATGGACTCAAGATTCTACAATTACGAAAGGTACCAAAAAAACCTAATTCAATGCTGGAAAATTAAGTTTTCCACAAAATTGTTACCATTGAATCTCTTACAAAATAAGTACATCACTACCCGAGTGGTGAAGATCAATGTACAAATAAAGTTCTTTCGAAAATGAGACTATCCGCATTGCGTACAATGTTCACAAAGGCGCTATTGACACTATCCAGCGTGTTTCTGGAATACCATGTAACTGTTCATTACATAACAGAAGGTGTTAGGCAAAATAAATAAATACGAAATTTATGACACCCGCCCACCCCCAACGGTCACATAGAGAAGGGCGTTTTGCTTATTAAACATATGTCTCTGTGGAAGATTTAAAAAAACGACAAATTATTTATGATGCAATCAATATCTTGATTCGCATTTTAAAAGTAGGTTGACTGGGAGCCGTTGCTGTCTATGATGTTTCAATACATTTTACAATTTTTAACCAGGAATTTCCAGAATCCCACTTTCAAGGTAACTACAAATATAGCCTGCCTTTGGCATCAACAGCTACCGGTCAAATTAGTTCCAAAAATATTTAACGGAATGTTTAGTAAATTATAATTTAACAAATGCATTCAATTCTGCTGGTTACTGTCTGACCATTTCCATTGGAAAAACCCCGTTTTAGCTATGACCCCGTTTATCTCTAGTCCATGTTGGGATCGATCGATCACTGAACACCCTGACTTTCAATTTCCAGACGCCTATACAGGTAAGCTGTTGAAAGTTTTGAAACTAATTTGACTTGGTGTTTTTGCTGCCTATGGCAGCAACAGCGGCCAGTCAAATTAGTTTCAAAATATTGAACAACATGTTTATTAAATAGAAAAGACATACAATTTGTGCAACAATGTTAGTCTGTCATCAATTAAGCGTTCGTGATAAACTTAGCTACGCCATTCATGACGTATTTGATTATGATGTCATCCTATACCTCACATTGTTGATTGCGACATCATATGATTGACTGAAAGATTGGAATCCTCCATTGTGACATCAGCTGACGCGTGACATATTTTACTAATAACACCAGATACTTGAATGGCAGCTTGGACCCATCCATTAACAGCGAACCAAGCATTCGAATGTCTCCAGCATAGCCTAAGCTGAATGAGCCACTACGAGACGGAATCAGCCAGCGTTAAAGGTACGGGATCACAAGTAACTAAAGAGGCAATGCTTCCTAGATATACAGATATTTTTTAAATGCTCAGTATTTTGTTGTAACATAACTGTTTTGGTCTAATATTATCTGTATATTAAGTTCCCTACACAGATTCCATGCTGCCACGCATAATTGTTACTATTCACTTGGAAACTAGTGTAGGCTTAATAGTTTCCAGATTTACTATATTTATGAAACAATCCAATTGGAATGAAATCAGAAAATCTGAAACGCCACAACGCTCGATTCTGAAAAACATTAAATGCATCACGCTGGGAAGATAGTCAACACGCACGCACGCACGCACGCACGCACGCACGCACGCACGCACGCACGCACGCACGCACGCACGCACGCACGCACGCACGCACGCACGCACGCACGCACGCACGCACGCACGCACGCACGCACGCACGCACGCACGCACGCACGCACGCACGCACGCACGCACGCACGCACGCACGCACGCACGCACGCACGCACGCACGCACGCACGCACGCACGCACGCACGCACGCACGCACGCACGCACGCACGCACGCACGCACGCACGCACGCACGCACGCACGCACGCACGCACGCACGCACGCACGCACGCACGCATAAGACGCATTCAAAGAAATAGGTTACCTAAAACTCATATTTGTTTATACAGATTATGTACGGCTGAATCAGACGCAGTCCCTAAATAAAATAAACCTTTTTCAAATACCTCAGCGAAACGGTGAACAATTCAGAAGTCAGATGTGTTGTATCTACTCCTGCACCATCCTTTTTGTTAAAATGTTAGTATTAACCAACGAGATGTGTTTTATACATAGAAGTCATGAAGACGCTGCCAGACTGTCCACGAACAATGGACCTTTCCAATTTATTCATCCATCATATGACGCCATATGACGCCGTAATCAACTACGTGAAGTGTAAGATGGCGTCATGGTTGGCAGCAACAGCACACAGACAAATTAGTTTCAAAATATTCAACAGTTTACCTGTATAGTTGTCTGAAAATTGATAGTCAGAGAGTTCAGGGATCGGTCGATCCCAACACCAACGAGGTGTGGGTTGAGCTTAGCTTGAAATGGGCGGGGCATAGCTAAAACTGGAAAGCACCTAGATGAATCTTTTGCGAGGCCGATCAGGTTGTGTCCAAAAATCATAAATAGATTCAGCACTTTACCACTTTACCACTGTGCATTACATTATACACCATTCCGTAGATTTAATCCTGAAACCAGATATCGGGACATTGGTGTCCCCAGAGATTATAACGATGTTTTCAAAATGGATATCGACTAGCCATGTAGCAGACAATCTTACATATTCAAGGACAAACATCGCTCCTATCCGACTGCTAGTCTATTATGTGGATGCATTCACGTGTGATTGTGGGAATCGCGATCACAGCAATAACTGGAAATGCGACAGACTCCGTTTGGTGATGTCTCATTAAGTGTACCCAATGTTGCGGAGATTCGAATGTTCGCTCCATTGTTAATTGCACGGCCCATACCAAGTTATAATGCAATTAATAAAAAAAACGTGCCATTTATCAAAAACCAATAATTAGTCCAAATTCTAAACTCCCGATGTAATGAGACATGTCTATTGCTCATGGCCACGTTTACTTTTAGCAGGAAAGCTGCTTTGTTGAGGGTTGTTACGGAAGTGCGATGTGCTATAGTGGCTTTCTCAGAAATGTAAAAAGAAATGCCAGACCGACATACCGACAGACCAACGTATTCCAGTAGGGAGTCGCAACTAAAATGCCCTGCGCAACGGCAATCGTGAGGCGCGTGGCTCCAAGCATCATCTCTGATAGCTACTGTCATAATGATAAAACTGCACATTTTGAGGTAAATTTACCAATCACCCAATTAATTACTGCTTGCTAGAATATATTCAGATTCTGCCAATCTCCTGCTCTAGAGTGCCGCTGCGCTCGGTATGCAGAGAATTACCCAGAATCAGTGCAAATTGAATTGTCGCATATCATATAGCTGTAAAGTGAGAAAACAACGGATCTCATATAATGACATAGAAATGTTACAACACGGGTAGTCACAAAGTACCCGCAATTTTTCGGATTTATTATCCAGATTTTATCGAGTTTTGGTTTTGGGATTATGAGCACAGTTGACGAATCGTAGTGCACTATTACAGCCTTTTAAAGTAAAGTCAAATTTGACCCACCTCGAACCCACAGTTTCTAATATATCTATGGATTCAAATCTTGATCCTATCCGGATAAGGTTTTTTTCTACAAAGATCGCAGCCAAACTTTAGAAATCTTCTGAAGATCCCTTGTTGTGCGGAAATTTCAGTCAAATTGGATCACTACCATTTTAGATAAAAGGTCGGACGCAAAGACACACAGAACCACAGACATACAGACAGACACACACATCCACACCCGCCTGTCCACCCGCCCGCTCACCCGCACACATGCACGCCCCCCGCACGCACGCAAGCACGTACGCACACACGCACGTGGGCCAGAATGCAATGTCCGTCTTCCCTTACGGTGTGAATAACAAAGCTTCGTCATTTGATACACTGTAGGTAGTCAATATAATATGGTAATATCCGTCACGCCGCTTGGGAAATAATACATGATATTGCGTCGCTCACATTAGTGGTCTTTTAGACAATTAATTGTCTAGAGATGTGATGCTTTGTAGGATTGCTTTATCATCCATCTTAATTTTACGTCTTGCTGTTGATCGCACCGATTGTGTTAAGTTAACGTGACGTCGTTCAAACTGAACTGACTGGAAATAGAGGCATGAATTCTCAGAGTGTAACTAGCTGAAGCTGAAGTGAGCAACTTTATTTGTAGATCTGACAACTGGCTTAAATATTATAAATTTCCTATTTATGGTATCCAAATATATAACGGAGTAACACCTGCTACCGCGAACTGAACACCTTAAGATTATATTTGAATTTCGTAAATATGAAACGCAGTCAATAGTTGATTTCCAATAGACAGCTAAGTACTGGGTCCCTGATTTTGAAATCTCAGTATAATCGTAGATCCTGACTCCTTAATGTTGAGTTTCCATGATCGCTTACCTTGCAATTGGATGTTCGATCCATGGACATTCGTACACGCCACACACCCAGTTGTACTGTAAATCGTATCATGGTAACCAAGCTTGAGAGAGATAATGATATTGGTCTGAAATAACCACATTTCTGTGGCACCCGCAGCCATTTCACATGATAAATGACGTGTGTTAGACTTTTTAATGATTAGCTGGTTTAGTTTTTAGCTCATTTAAATGATCCATAGACAAAACTGAGTGGGTAGCTAGCGTGTAGCCTAAACATAGATATTGATATATTGACTAGATGGCTCATGCCCATACCCTCACTATGGGGATAGTTGTCACGACCGCCGGTGACGTAAGTTCAGTAAATCGTAATTGCGCTTGACAGAGTATTCACTGACTGGCGGACACAGACGATCTTTTGGTAATTTGATGTAAAATTGAACAGACCCAATTTTACATATTTTTATCGGAAATCAAATTGTATTGGCTATGTTAATTTGACACTTTATTCGACTACGTAATAGGTTTAGTAATTAAAACATATTATTTTGGAGACTATGAGTCCGGTAAGAAAATACTGATCTCCGAAATGCCACTTTTGAGATGGTCATACGTGATCTAGCAAGTATATACTAAATCTATTAGCGTAAACACTCTATTGCAACTAGGGACGGCCCCGATTGTTTGGTCGTACTTCCTGTGTATAACGGGGCAGACCTTCTTGCTGGTAGGTTTAGACAAATTAGCGATTAGGCGATAATGACCCGCGTTATAATTACAGGTAGTATTATCATGGCTCTGCACTCGTTAACTTTTTGTGTAACATTTAAGTAGCTGCTTTTGTTAAAGATACGCGGAAATGTTGTGTTATTTGAAAGAATGTCCCCGGTTTTGTCAATAAATCGCCGCGTGTAGTGTTTGACTCGTGAATTGTGTGAATGTATGATTTTTATAAAGTATATATTTTCTATTGAACCCTCAACCACAACTCAAACGCAGCTGCTTCTAACAATCTTTTTTTCTGTTTGATAAGATATAAACTGCTTCCTTGAATTTGTATGTTTGACCGGTTTGGTACATCAGCAGTGTTCGGTTTGGTTGATCAACACTGTCCAATTTAGTTCTACTGGTGTCCATTTGGTACATCAGCAGTGCCCGGTGTGGTATATAAGCGATGTCCGGTTTGGTTGTACTGGTGTCCGGTTTGGTACATAAGCGGTGTCCGGTTTAGTTCTACTGAAGTCCGATTTTGGTGGGTATGAAGGTCTACAGGTATGATTTTGGTCCATTGTTACTGCACTTCTCGTGTACAATTTCAGATTTTGATGGCTGTTTGAGAATATGCAGCCACATTTCAAGAGTCGGTGGAGTGGGTCTATTTTTTGGTTAGAAAAATGCTGTATTACAGACTCTGAAGAGACGTTTGTGTCGAATACGCATTTCAATATTTACCATTGCCCCTCGGTCCTCGAAGAGTGATGATGATGAGGACCATTCGGGCTTATATTATATTATAAACCGTGTTTCGTATTTATATCGCACCAGAGTTTACTTGTACCACCTCATCTCTCATAAAACCCACATGGATGATATACACAATATCTATTGACGAACCATGGGCTTAGCTGCACACCAAACCGGATAATAGGAACAAATGTAGAGTAATCAACCGGACACCTAGGTGAATTGCTTATCAGCGTTTAATCATTGAAACAGTCGATACTCTTTTTTTAAATATCTTAATATATAGAAAATATGTACAACAACCATGATTAGGCATATCATACCATTGTGAAACTCCGCCCATGAACACGACGAGTGAGCTAAGCGCAAATCGATTCCCGCCAAACAAACGCGTCCGGCCCCAGTTACAATAGAGTGGTAATGGAGAGATATAAACGTCATATAAAACTAAACCACATGTTAGCTGATGTCACAATCAAAATGACGTAGGTCCGTTGAGAAAGTGAAAATAGTCCATCGCGAAGTGTATGAACTGTAGGCCTATCTCGTTAGCGAACTTACAATTTAATAAACATTCTGTTGAATATTTTGAAACTAACTTGACTGCGAGCTGTTGCTGCCATAGGTGGTTACATTGCACACATATCTGAGTTGCTTTCAGTTACATGACAATCTTGTCTACCAAATTTATTTTTCAACATTTTAGTTAGTTTACATGCATATAACTTAACGCTTGTCACACTGATACAACCATGTTAACTCGTACAGAAGCACTAAAAACCATGTTGTATAATTCCGTACGACGGTTACTGAAAGTTGTGTTTGTCTGAACAAAACAACCTTAATACAAACGATACTTTCGTAAATTGAGAAACTCTTGTGTTCACATTAGTTTCCTGCAAAAAAACCCCCCAGATAATGTTTTTAAATATACAAGAGACGGAGTTATATGTGTGTATACAAATTACTATACAGGCGATAATACAGCATAATACACGAATATCATTATATTGCAACAAAATACGTCAAAATCCATGTATATCTATCAGACATTATATTATAAGTTACTCGTGCTCGCAGTAATAACTTATAGTCTTTCTGATTCTGTCTCCTGGTGCCTTATTCAGCTTATGCCTGATAATGTTGCAGACATAAGCATGTTCGGGTCGCCGTTAATGGAGCAACCCAATCTGTCACTCAAATATCTGGCATCATTATCAAAATATGATATTTTAGCCGATGCCACAATCAAATGCAATATTTCCGACATGCAACTAAGTGACAAAGGTGCAACTGTAACAGGGTGAATTGTATGTCGATTTTATAAACATTCCGTTTAATATATTGGAAATCATTTTACTGGGAGTTGGTGATGGCAGAGTATTCAACTGCATACCTGTATTGTTACCTTGAAATTGAGATTCTGTGAATTCAGGGTTAAAGTAGAAAAATCGATTCGAAAGCCATAGGCAGCAACAGCTCCTAGTCATATTAGTTTCAAAAATACTCACCGAAATAGTGATAACATCATAAATAAAGGGTCGTATTTTTCTCTATATTGTGATGTGTGCGCATCAGTTGTTGCTAGAGTGATACTGAAATGCGTATTCGACACAAACGTCTCTTCAGAGTCTGTAATACAGCATTTTTCTAACCAAAAATACACCCACTCCACCGACTCTTGAAATGTGGCTGCATATTCTATCTTCAGCCAGCCATCTGTAAAGACGGAAGTGCTAAAGGACAGTGCGAATTGAATTGTATAATATAGCCATAAAGGGAGCGAATAAAGTGTCTCGTAAAATAAGTTGATAAATACCACAATAAAACATCGCCATTTTAGAGTGACGTATTATTATGACGTTAGGCTCTACTTGATATGCGAAATAAGGTAACTTATAATATGGACCTGGTTTTATAAATAATGGAGGATTCCAATTTCTCAGTCAATCACATGGGGTCATAATCAACTACATGACATATGGGATGACGTCATAATTAATCAATTCATCAATGACTCGATTTAGTCCGTCTTAAATGCATAACTGTCTGCCAGGTTCTACCAATTGTATGAATAATCATGATGTTGAATATTTTGAAACTATGTCGACTGGATGCTCTTGCTGCCATGGGTAGCAATAACACCCAGTCAAATTAGTTCCAAAATTGTGAACAGCTTACCGGTAGAGGTTTCTGGAAATTGATAGTCAGGGAGTTCAAGGATCGATCTCAACGCGGGAGAAGCGTGGATGGAGTTTGGCTAAAGACAGGAGAGAGATAGCTAAAACTGGACTCCTTCATTAATTATCTAATGCTTGTTTTTATCCACTTTATGCTATTTATGATATTAATCATGCCGATTGGGTTATGTCAGCGCGACGACTCGAAAAGAAACATATGTCTTCCTACAAGTGCAACCCTTTCACGTGGAACTGTATAGACTTCATATACGCGAATAGAATATTCCCACTCGAGAAGAAATATTTCAAGCATAGTAAAAGATAATTTAGCTCAAGCATAAATGTTTCATCTCGAGCAGAAGATAATCCCACAATTAAACGAGACATACGTTGATGTTGGATTTGGATTCTATAATGGCATCATCTTCGCAGTAGGGATCACGTGAGAAGTGGTCAAGCGCCCAAAAGTGTGTCTTTAACGAGCACATTACCACGTGTGGGCACATTACCACGTGTGGGCAAACAGGATATGCGATTCTGGCAATGTAGAATGTGAAAAGCATTTTATGTTAGATTGTACCGCTTTTCTTGTTGAGTGAGTTCAACTGTTCAATAGTCTCTCACAATGTACAACATCTGACACGCTATGTGACAGTGAACAATTTGAATTCGCCATGTCCTCTTGCAACTCCCCATATCTATATATTTGTATAATTTGTTATTCCTATTATATGACATACTAGTTTTTTATTTTAATGATAATTTGCATTTATTAATTGTCCTGTATTATCTGTGTTCGTATTTGCCATATCTTCATGTGTGGGTTATTGCAAGAAAGAATCTGAATCTGAAATCCGGGTAGAGTAAGCAACTAGCACATTGGAAGGGACATGATCCCTATATCGAAAATGAAAACATAATAGTATCCCAATCCAATATCAACGTAAGTCTCCTTTAATTGAGGGATTCTATTACGTCCCCCATCTCGCAGAGTGATCACGTGAGATTTTAAAGCTACACACGTGGTAATAGCTATCCCAGCCTGAATTATATATATATATATGAGTATATTGGATATATAACTAGTCATATGCTGCTATTAAATGGTAAAAAACAACGTAGAAAGGCTCTAACCCTGGATCTACTCTTTGCATTTCTAACAATACGTGTAGCAATATGAATCTAATATGCCGAATCGCTGTATAATAAGTTTATAATAATGCTCTTCTATACATGGCCTTGCTATACATGCCTCTTCTGTACGCATCCTTTCTTTACACGTCCTTCCTTTACTGAACTTTTCTATACATGACCTTTCTATATACAACCGTTCCATGCACATCTCGCCTATACACTGCCCTTCTATACACGGCTCTTCTATACATAGCGTTTATTTACACAGCCGTTCTACACAGCGTATTTATACACAACCTTTCTATACATGGTCTTTCTATACATAACTTTCCTATACACAGCTCTTTTTACACATGTCTTTTCTATGCACAGTTAATCTATTCACGGCGCTTCTATGCACTGCCTTTCTATAAATGACCTTTCTATACACAGCATTTCTATACACGGCTCTTCAGTACACAGCTTTTCTAGGCACGACTCTTCTATACACAGCTCTTCTATTTACGGCCCTTGAATACACGACTTTTCTATACACGGCCATTGTATCCACCACCTTTCTATATACTGCCTTACTATGCATGCCGCTTCTATCCACGGCTATTCTATACACGGCTCTTCTATACCTGGCCTTTCTATACATGGCTATTCTGTACATAGCCTTTCCATGCATGGCGCTTCTACCCACCGCTATTCTGTACACCTCCATTCTTTAAATGGCGTTCTATACATGGCCTTTCTACACACTGCCTTTCTATAAACAGCCATTCTATACACGACCTTTCTATATACTACCTTGCTATGCATGGCGCTTCTATCCACGGCTGTTATATACACCGCTCTTCGATACATGGCCTTTCTATACATGCTCTTCTGTATATATCCTTTCTATATACGTCCTTCCAATACAGAGCCTTCCTATACATGGCCTTTCTATACACAACCGTTCTATACATGGCCTTTCTATACACAACTTTTCTATACATAGCCTTTCTATGCATGACACTTCTATACACAGCTGTTTTATACACGGCTTTTCTATACACAGTTCTTCTATACATGGCTCATCTTTACACTGCCCTTCTATATGCAAACAACCTTTCTATACACTGCCTTGCTATACATGACCTTACTATACACATCCTCTCTATGTATACACAACTCTTCTATACATAGCCTTTCTATACATGACACTTATATACACAGCTCTTTCATACACGGCTTTTCTATACTCATTTCTAATATACACTGGCCTTCTATACACGGCTCTTCTGTACTTGTCACATCTATACACAACCTTTCTATACACTGCCTTTCTATACATGGCCTTTCCATACACGGCCTTTCTATACACGTTCATTCTATACACGGCCTTTCTATACACGTCGCTTCTCTACACAGCCTTTCTATACAATTCTCTTCTCTACATAGCCTTTCTATACACAGCCGTATTATACATGACACTTCTGTACACGGCTTTTCTACATTCTGCCTTTTTATACACAGTCTTTCTATACACAGCTTTCTATGCACAGCTTTTCTATCCACTGCATTTCTATACATGGCATTTCTATGCTCAACTTCTCTATATACAGCTTTTCTATTCACGGCCCATTTATGCACGGCTCTTCTATACACGACATTTCTATACACAGCCTTTCTATACACAACCTTTCTCCACATAGCCTTTCTTTCCCCAGCCTTTCTATTCACGGCTCCTCTATACAAAGCCTTTCTATACATGGCCTGTCTATACACGGCCTCTATACATACGACCCTTCTATACAAGCCTTTCTGCACATGGCTCTTCTATATATGCCATTTTTATACACAGCTTTTCTATACACGGCCTTTCTATGCATGGCTCTTCTATACACGTTTCCTCTAGTCACAGCTCTTCTATACACCGCTCTTCTATACTCGGCTCCTCTATACACGCCTCTTCTAGACACGGCTCTTCAATACACTGCTCTTCTAGACCTGGATCTTCTATGCACTGCTCGTTCATACACTGCCCTTCTATACAAGGTTCATCTATACAATGCTCTTCTATGCACTGCTCTTTTATACACGACCCACTATACAAGGCTGTTCTATCCAATGCTCTTCAATACACTGTACTTCCCTACATGCCCCTTTGAACTTTTCTATTCACGGCCTTTCTATACATGGCTCTTTTATAAAAATGCGCTTGTAGTCTTTCTATACAAGTCTCTTCTATACACGTCTGTTCTAGACAGAACTTTTCTATTCACGGCCTTTCTATACATGGCTCTTCTATAAAATGCTCTTCTATACAACTTTCTTCTATACATGGTGCTTTTATAGATGGCTCTCCTATACAATGGACTTCTAGACGTGGCTCTTCTATACATTGTTTTTCCAGACATGGCCTTTACGATTCTTCTGTACACGGCTCTTCTATACACGTCTGTTCTAGACAGAGCTTTTCTATTCAAGGATTTTCTATACATGGCTCTTCTATAAAATGCTCTTCTATACAACGTTCTTCTATACATGGTGCTTTTATAGATGGCTCTCCTATACAATGGACTTCTAGACGTGGCTCTTCTATACATTGTTTTTCCAGACATGGCCTTTACGATTCTTCTGTACACGACTCTTCTATACGTTGATCTTCTCTACACGGCTCTTCTCTACGCAGCTTTTCTATACACAGCTCTTCTATTCATTGCTCTTCTGTAATCTGCACTACTGCTCCCCTCGGCTATACATTGCGATTCTATACACGTCAGTGCTCTTTTAGGCATGCCTCATGTATGTACTGCACTGCACCACACTGTTATGTACTGCTCTGTGATGCGCTGGTCTGCTATGCACTACACTGTACTGAACTTATACTCTACACTGTTATGCACTGCATAGCGATGCACTGTAGGTGCACATCAGCCCGCCCATACCCACTCCAGCCCATCAATACACCTTTCCAGAGTATCCATCCATTATCAGACCTCATATGATGTCATAATCCGCTCAGCGCATGTATGATGACGTCATAATCATTACATCACAAAGGGTTCCATATAGACCGTTAAATGGTCCGACACGTTGTATGTAGTGTATGTCTTTGTAATTCTTTGCTATTTAATAAACATGCTGTTGAATATTTTGAAACTAATTTGACTGGGCGCTGTTGCTGCCCTAGGCAGCAGCAGCACCCAGTCAAATTAGTTTCAAAATATTTAACAGATTACATGTGTAGTTTTTTGGAAATTAATAGTCCGGGTGTTGAGAGATCGATCGATCCAAATACGAGCGAGGTGTGGCTGGAGCTTAGCTAGTGATGGGCTGGGCATAGCTAAAATGGAAAGGTCCCTTCACCCTGGCTACCCCTCATTCCATCGAGGACTAACTTAAGATTAACAATGAAAATAAAGTTACTATACATACTTCTTTCTTGAGGAACCTTGAATTTCTGTATATTTGCATATTTATGTGCTGGTCCATGACACAACTGACATAGAAGAATAGCACACATTATATTATTACACATTTCGTCTAAGCTGAATGCCTATCTGCACTTGACGTTGTCAACTGTCAAAATAGCATTGTCAGTCTGGTTACTACGATAAGTTGGCATGACTTCCCTCTACAATACATATACATTATCATTGACCATTCCTAGTAGTTAGGTTTCATTATCTATTCAGTATTACTCTATGAGAATGTCGCCAATCAGTCATGACATGTGTTATGCTTCCATCCTTCAATTCTAGTGATCAGCTGTGCAATTCGAAAATGTCGCAGACAACTAAGCTAATAATTAGTAGCAATCAATATCGCCACCATCGACATTCTTGCTAGATCAACTACCACACAAACTGAATGTGACAAATGATTTCTCTCTGATGCTATAATCTGCTATATACGCGCTCGCAATTATCATCCAAATAGAGTGTTCCTATTATAAAATACAGAATGATATTATGGGCTAGACCACAATCAAGCAATCACACTCTGTAACATATTCACGAATTCGCTAGGAAATGCATGATTTATTGCAGATTTTGAATCAATCTGCTGACTACTAGACAGAAGCCAATAGGCAATAGTTTTTCATTGATGCGGCTGGTTAACCCATTAATGACTGAATTTCCTCGAAAAATTTAAATATTTACAGTGGTAAAATTTCAAAAATAGTCTTCTCTTGACCTGTAAATGGACATTACTCAAAACCACTACAGAGGCCGGTTTTGGCCGGTTTCGTCACGAAAGGGTTAAACAAATAGTGATGTTCATTTTTTGACAGACATGATAACATATGAGAGAGAGAGAGAGAGAGAGAGAGAGAGAGAGAGAGAGAGAGAGAGAGAGAGAGAGAGATAGATAGAGAGAGAGAGAGGGGGAGGGAAGGAGGGAGGGAGGGACTGAGGGGGAGGGAGGGAGGGAGGGAGGGAGGGAGAGAGAGAGAGAGAGCGAGAGAGAGAGAGAGAGAGAGAGAGAGAGAGAGAGAGAGAGAGAGAGAGAGAGAGAGAGAGAGAGAGCGAGCGAGCGGGAGAGAGAGAGAGAGAGAGAGAGAGAGAGAGAGAGAGAGATCTGGCGAGCCTGGCCCTAATCGTTGTGACGTCATTTCGGATATGAATATTCACTAATATCAATGTCATCATGTCGTCGTTATAAGTTGTTATACTTTTTAATAGGATTGACCTAATATAATGGTATTCCCCTGAGCCAAGTATTATGGCCGCTTTACATAGGGAATTTTAAATATCACTGAGTCATTTTGCAATGATGGTGCGATAGGCATTTAATTTCGTATGGTTTTACCATGTAGATATTATTTGATCATCGCTCATTTTAGGAGCACACAAACATGATGAATGGATGAATGGATGGGCGGATAGTCTGATTCATTGCGAATATCGCGGTCAATGATGGATATTTTGCGTATTTGCAGCAATACAATGGTTCGCTTCGATAATGGATTGATCCGATCTGTCGCTCAAGTATATGACGTCATAATCAATTACGTCACATGATCGCTGACGTCATGATCAAACTGCGTAATGAATGACGTATCTTGCTTCTTTATTCACATTTAAAAGTACGTCTAGTGTACGAATTGCATGTCTATGATTGATTTACTGTTTAATACATAGGATGTTTAATATTATTTATAGCTAATTTGACTGGGCGCAATTGCCGCCATACGCAATAACAGCACCAAATCAAATTAGTTTCAAAATATTCAACAGCTTACCCATATACTTACCTTGATATTGGGAATCGAAAAAGGAGAGTGCGTGGGCGAAGCTTAGCTAGAAAAGAGCATTAGCGCAGCTAGAGGTAGAGCACTCTAAGGCCCGATTTATAAATAAGTCGAACTTCTCTTGTGCCGTGCCAGCTAAAATGACAGATCCCGCAATATAATCAACCAGTCGTCATTAACGCGGCGCGACAAAAAGTTCGACTTATAAAACCGGCCTAACTTGCATATATATGTAGAAATGTCTACCAAATAAGTCAATCAGAAATAATAATCTATATCGTCACCATAGAAACATGTTAGCGCTCAATTGAGCATAGGATAGAAGACGGGGTGACTAACCGTCGTCTCCAAGTACATACTTTAATGGTCGTGTGAATGTAATATGAGGATAAATAAAGCCTTCCTGGAAGTCATCTTAAGTCTGGCAATAATTAGTATTATCGGCATAGAGATTTTCGAGTGTCTGAAGCAGCCTAGAACTTGACGTAAACTGTCAACCTGGGAAACAGCAAAACGTGCTCATGAATGACAAATGATCTGTTGATATTTAGACCACGAGCCCTTTAACACTCAAACTTTAACAGCTGAAAACGGCTTCTGCGGTGCTCTTAAGAAATGTCCATTTACAGACCAAGAGAAGACTATTTTTTAAAGTTTACCACTGGAATGAGTGGCTCGATAACCGAGCCAGGCATTCCAGTGGTAAAATTGTCAAAATTAGCCTTCTCCTGGTTTGCAAATGGACATTTTCTATGGGAATTGAAATTTTCTTGAACAAATTCGGTGTTTAAAGGGTTAATGAGCGGTAGAAGTACTGGATTTCTACATCCATACTGCCGGTAAAACGGGCTAGGCTGGTTTAGGTGCATATGCAATTGTGGTTGTAGAAATTTGCATTGTTTGCTGGTACAGAGTAATAAGAATACTGTTTAAAGCGATGCTAATCTCATCTCAAATGTTATATTGCACCGATAGATTATGGTTTATAGATTCCAGATCATTCATATCCTTTCCCATTCCCGTGTCTGTATCACAATTATCTGCTTTGTAATATCGCGTAAATGTTGAACAGTGATCTCCGCCATTCTGTCTCCTCAAGCGATAGGGTGTGATGTCATGTAAGTGCCAACGCATTACATTCTTTATTATGTAATGTTCATCTCGTTGACTATTTTGAAACTAATTTGGCTGGAAGTTGTTTCTGCCTATGGCAGCAACAACTTCCAGTCAAATTAGTTTCAAAATATTCAACCACTTACCTGTATGATTGCTTTTATACCGCACTGCCCAACTATAGCCGGAGCCTCTATGACGGAGCTATATCCAGAGGCAGGCACACTAGGATTTTTCTGATTTGTTGAAAAGTAAATCATGACAGCCATCATAGGCTGTGGAAATGTAGCAACATTTAGCTACTAACGCCTGAATATCTTTCTTTAGTGGCATGATGAAACGCTTAACATGACCTGAATAGTTTATAACTGGCAGATTAGATCACCTGAATAACTATCAAGAGTTCAGATTAGTTATCCTCTAAGGCTCAATTTCCACTAGAACGCGAAAATCGCCGCGAATTCGCGTCAGGGGAGTCGCTTGCAAAAGGTATATATGGTTCCTTGGACAACTTCCAGTCAAATTAGTTTCAAAATAGTCAACGAGATGAACATTACATAATAAAGAATGTAATGCATTGGCACTTACATGACATCACACACTATCGCTTGAGGAGACAGAATGGCGGCCATCACTGTTCAACATTTACGCGATATTACAAAGCAGATAATTGTGATACAGACACGGGAATGTGAAAGGATATGAATGAGCTGGAATCTATAAACCATAATCTATCGGTGCAGTTTAACATTTGAGATGAGATTAGCATCGCTTTAAACAGTATTCTTATTACTCTGTACCAGCAAACCATGCAAATTTCTACAACCATAAGACAACGATGTGATACATTACGCTTAGCAACCGCGCCCCCCCCCCCCATCTACCTCTATATCACTCTAGACTAGCAACAATGTGTCACCAACAGGAAACCTAGGAAATTGCATCGATCGGAATATGGTAAAAGTGCATGATCAGTCCTAAAGTTTTTAAGGGAGACTGCATTATTAGAATAATGGCTGGCTTCCGCATAGCATACTTGGTAATTTTAATGGCATCAATAATGATGACCTGTGATAAACGGTCAAGCTGCCAGGCAATCTGGTTGTTAGAATACATAAGTATTAACTCTACTACTTGGAGCCAAGGTCGATGACCCCGGCCACAAGTTCCGCCCCATAAAGCCGTAATTTTCACCACTATGCCGATAGGAAGATTCTTATATGTTTATATATTGTAATGTACATCAGCAGCATATCATTGCTTAGATTATACCTGCTGATCATTGGCTTTCATCGAAGATCAATTGGTTTAACGCAAGGCCATCTGTCGGTTCTAAGAGATTGCTTTATTAGGGAATTCAGTTATGCAAGGAGGGGAATTTAGACGTAAAGAGACAAGGGCAGTGGCATTTGCATGTGAGAGTGCGTGCGTATATGCGTGCGTGCCGGAAGCTGAATCTAAAAACTAGTAATCCGACTAGACTCAAATTTAGCACAGCAAATGATTGATTGGCCGTGATCCGGATAAAAACATAGATCCTGATCTGATCAAATTATGGATCCATAAATATTTTGGAAATTACTGGTCCGACCAGGTTCACGTTTTAAAACAAGAAACGGAGAGACAGTCCATTATGTTTCCACGACGTTGGTCGTGATCCGCAAACTCTAAAAAATCTAAGAAATCAACAAAAAACGGGTGGGCGTGAGTTTGCAATCGGTGATTGTTCTTGTTTATTATTGCAATAAAAATCAAGCACATTTAATATGCCGATAGTCAGAACGAACATATTGATATTTAACCCTTTAACCTTGGAATTAGTTCAAGAAAATTCTAATTCCCATAGAAAATGTCCAGTTGTAGACCAACAGAAAACTATTTTTGAAAATTTACCACTGGAATGACTGGTTCAGTTATCGTGACAGTCATTCCAGTGGTAAATTTTGGAAATAGTCTTCTCTTGGTCTGCAAATGGACATTTCTCATGACCCCTGCAGAAGTCGTTTTTGGCTGGCATGAGTGTAAAATGGTTAATCTTTGTGGGAACCTCATGCTATCTGATTACCCTGTGTTTTACAAAATGTCCGACTTAAATAATATGTAATATTACCATATAGCCGACGCATAAAATAATGCCGTATGGACAACAAAGTGATGCAACAGGCATAATCTGGAGATATAGGAATCAGCGTGTGCTCAAAGAAAACTATTAAAAAAATTCATTATTTATAAATACCGGTACATGTCGTTGTAGCCGGTCGTAGAATAATATATAGAGCATCCATACCCATGAATGAATTTTACTGTGAAAATGTATAGATACACTATAGGGTATGGCAAACATACATTCCGGAAATGTCCGTGATTGCCGTTAGGAATATGTGGCAGAGAAATGTCTGGGTATAAAATGTGAGCAAAGCAAACAATACTAGAGAAATGAAACATTGATCAGATCATATAAACTTGTATTCCACATTTCCGGTTATACCTCGTGCTATTAAGTATTTGATTTCGCCTATCGACTTATCTTGTCATTTCCTGGCTTTGGTTCCCATGCCATCGTGCCATCACATCAGACCCACCCATCACTGTTTTGTTATAGGAATACTGTCGTCATTCGCTTACTATGCTGCGTTCGCATCTCAATTTAAGCTCTATGAGCGTGCTAGCAATCATACATATGTGCCTGCATTATTAGATCATCGCACTCCATTCCATATGTTAACGGAAAATTCCGGGATGATAAAAAGTGTGCTTTATTTGAAAGATTATTACATGTTTAATGAAATTGCGCCAGGATAATAACCAGATAGAAATAGCGTAACCAACTATCACTTAATAAAGTCCGTAAAATTGACCATTTTTCGCACATCTGGGCGTTGCCATTTTATCGCGCTTAGCGACGTCAGCCGCGCACCACCTTTATTGCTATGACTGGAGGAGCGAGGCCAATAGATGCGGGTATATATTTTAAGGAAGTATACGTAAATGATAATAGCAAACGAACCGCTAAAGCGATTCCAATGATTCTAAGATATCTAAATAGACAGAACTCGGGATTAATATGATGTAATGGATGTTAATATCGGACAAGAGGTTCAGAACACTGGAATATATATTAAAAAAAATTAATCATCTGAGATACGATCTGAGAATGTTATCCTTTTTTGGTAAAATTCAGTATGAGATGGTTTTTGTCTCGCAGACTCTATCTTTGCGTATTGTCAATAAATTGGATTAACATTTTGACATAACATCTGGGAATTTTCATCGCCGATCAATATTTCCAGGAAAGCTGTGGTAATCTCAATAATTAAGATATTTTGATTGAATTTTACTTCATTACAAACATTCATGACATAAATAATCCAAGCAGAACTAGCAACCAACGTGACAATAAGAGAAACTTTATTCAGACGACAGGGCGAGTAACTGCCTAATACACATCGACTCTGGTATGGTCTTGACAACGGTCGATGGCGCGTTGGAAATAGCCTTATGTTATTTATAGCTTAGCAACTGTTAAGAGCATTGTGATTTACTTCACAGGAAGGCGCATTAGCTTGAACTCGGACTGCTTGGGGAGGGGCTGTACAAAAGTACCTTTTCCGCTATATATAGACGGGTGCCTAGGTCGGAAAAAATTCCCATTAATATAATTTCTGACCAATACGTGGCCATTACGCCGTCACTTGTTAAAGGTCGTTACTGGTATGAGATATTATAAATCTGCTTAATTTTATTTATTAAGCTTTATGTAAATATAATCTATTAAAAGCATGTACAATTCTTTGCTACTTAAAGTAATTGCAATCCAGTTTGCTCTAATCCAGCAAACAGAAATTCCATATTTAGTGGCTGTTGGGTAAGTTGAGTATGTGTGTACGTTTGGTATGTGGGCAATGCGTACGTATAGTAAAGGTAGATTTACGGTCGGTACGATACTAAACCTACCTGAATGACTACTGCATACAATGTGACCGAAAATGCTTACTGTACAAGTGAAAATGGGGTAGGCTGGACATGTTGGTAATTTGAGCGTGCGGGTAATTTGAGCATGCGGTTATCTCTAGCCACAATAATCATTGTAGATCCATCAACTCGTCGGTGGCGCCATCTATTGGATAAACAATTTAATGAACAGGTGGTGCTACTGACCTGATGGTCTGTTTGTATGGTATGCTCACCATACCCCTCTCGCCGACGTGGTTACCGGATTTGGATCTGACAAAAATCCACCCGTATGAAGTAGACACTTAATAGCAGGTGAGTTTAATGGTCACGCCTCAGATAACAACTCTAATCCTTATGTAATTTTATAATCTTTTTATTTACTCACCGCATATATAGGACAATCATCGATCGCATGTGTAGCGGCAACGTCCTGTGTCTATCTCTCACACATTCTCATCTGTAACACGTGTCAAATTTACAACAACACTTTATAAGTTCTCTACATGCTTTTGAAGCTTCTGAGAGCGTCATCCATTTTGGCCGCCATTGACTGGCCTGCATCGTCCAACATCATTCACCTTCGAGACGTAACTCTTCCCAATGTATGACATATGGTGTTTATGGTGTACATAGTAAGATCATTTCCCTTGCCAAAAGTTACCCATAACCCAACCCTTTAACACTCATACCAGCCAAAACGGCGTCTGCTGCAGTTTTGAGAAATGGCCATTTGCAGACCAAGAGAAGACTATTTTAAACAATTTATCACTGGAATGACCGGCTCGATAACCGAGCCAGTCATTTCAGGGATAAATTGTCAAAGATAGTCTTCTCTTGGTCTGCAAATTGATCTATGAGAAAATTTAAATTTTCTTGAATAAATTTGAGTGTTAAAGGGTTAATATTTTTGGTCTTTATCATAATTGTGTTGTTTCCAGCTTTAAGGTTCAAGAAAATTTGACGTAACAATTGTAGCCTCATGAGTTACATTCTCATGCTCTCTAGCTACGTCCAACTGGAATAACCAATGGCCCTGAAGTTGTGTCGATAATTGTCTCCCCCCCCCCCGTGCATACTGTAAGGCTGCGTGGTATGCCATAATGCCAAATCGGTGACAATGTCAATTTTCAAACCGGTTTGAACCGTATATCGGTTTTATTGAATGGGTGGGCCAAGGATTAGCGGGTATAATTACTGAATTTAATAGTTTTTCGATAAGCATGTAGGGAGAGAGGGAGGGAGGGAGGGAGGGAGGGAGGGAGTGCAATAAACCATAAGCAATTTAGTGGGAAAAGAAAATAACGGAAAGTTGACTTTATATGTTCAAATTCGTGTGCGTTTTAACCCTTTAATGGACAAATTTGGTCAATATAATTAAAATTTTCTCATGGAATATGCAGATAAAGAAAGATTATTTTTGAAAACGTATCCCTAGAGTGTCTGGTTTCGTTATCCAGCCAGACATTTCAGTGGCAAGTTCTCAAAGATAGACTTCTTTAAGTCTCCAAATTGACAGTTCTCAAGACCACTATAGAGGCTGACTTATCATCGATATGTGTAATTAAAAGAAGAGTAATCAATATTGGCTAAACCGAAAATTTAATTCACCTCGGTTTTTCGGTTTGAGCACGATTACGACGGTTTGAACGGGTTTACGATGTGAGATCGATATATCGCGTAGCTCTAGCTACTATATTTGCCAGAAAGGAAAGCAACCTTAATTTGAAAATTCATAGAGGATGTCATCCCACTTGTTTTCTTGACTGACTTTATGACGTCCTCCGCTGCCTGGTTTCTCTCGTATTGAGTTCTTGATGCTGCTTAGCAAATGGTGGCCCCAAATCACATCAATTCTAGGTACTCTCCGTAATTTATGTTTAAAAAAGTCTGGAAGGAACATCTTGTCAGGAAAAAGTTGAAAGGTTGAAGCAGTAGCTGTTGATAACATGTGAATTAGTTCTTCGCCATTATATATCATGGAGTCAACTGCCTGGGGATATTCATGCTTAGTTGAAACATCAAGATTTACCAAGACATCTTACATTGCTCGTGTTTGCCGCTTACTAGTATTCGAGAGAGAATGAGGGTAGCGTTTATTTTCATGCGAGAAGAATACAGTAGAATCTCTATCTCGTGACTAGTTGGCAATGTAAAGCCGCCCAAAGAGTGGCGAGAGCGAGAGAGAGAGAGAGAGAGAGAGAGAGAGAGAGAGAGAGAGAGAGAGAGAGAGAGCGAGAGAGAGAGAGAGAGGACCATATGCAGCAACAACACATAGTCAAATTTCACAATATTCAGCTGCATATTTTTAGTTTTCTGATCTGTAAAGATTAGACGCTTAAAGTAAACAACTGATTCAATTTTTTAACAGAAAATATCAATTTTCATACAAAGAGAACAGTATTTTCGAAGTTTATAAGTGGAATGTCTGGCTCGGTTTTCGAGTCAACCATGCCAGTGGTAAATTTTCAACAATGTTCTTTTATCATCGTTTATTAATTATCAGACTGCGGAGATCAAATGATTGTCATTTAACTACATAAGCGCATCTCACTCGATCAGACTGTCCGTATCGTGATACCTCTGCTGGTTATCTTCTAATTCGTTTACATTCGCTTTTGTTTGTATGAATGCTTTCCTCTCAACATCTCTCATATTCTCTGCCGCCGTCATCTTTCTTTCGCCCTCCACTTTCTCTGGTTTCTTTCTCCCTTTCCCCCTTTTTGTGGGTGAGAACAAATTCACGGCACCACACAACGCTGTAAAAACAGTAACCTTACCCACAGACTGCTCAGTGTTATGCGCTAACTGAGAAAACAAATTACAGTTTATTGCGAGTAAACTATGCTGTCTGCAGGCGTACACGTACGTGGACAACTACAACTTGTGTGAATCGCAAATTTATTGTTTAATCAAGTAAGCAAATAAAATGAGATACTTGAGCAAACTACTAAAGACAATTACACAAAATGAGTTGTGGTTACCATCCCGAGACAGATCTGTATACAAGATGCCCCGATGCGTTGCTGCCATACGCTTGTAATTCTTTTATTTGCGGCACCCTGATCAGTTATCATACTAAATGTCAGAATGTCAATGTACTCTTGTGAAAATAACCACCGTCAGGAAAATCATTCCGAAACCACAAATATATGCAATTCTATTTCTCTTGCCCGCCATGATTACTAAGCCGTCTCAAGTCACTGTTACATTTGCTTTATTGTTCATGCAATTTGCGGTCATTAGTTTATTAGAAATAACACCTCTTATACGACCGGGTTTCACTATCAAGCATATTTTGTTTCGCAATAGTCACCCATCCAGTTACCAAATTATTATATATAACGTTATTACCCCGATACTGTTCATACATGATTTACCTCTATTTTCGAGTTGTATTAATTGTTGTATAAAGTCTATGCACATATACCACTCGTTACCCGATGAAGCACATTTACGTGCGAAAACTTGTCAAAATAAATAGTTGGTTTACAAAAGGTACCAGGTTTAATCTTTTTTCACGTATATCCCTGATAACGCGATTTACATGGCCAGTACTGGACCAATCTCGGGCCAGCGCTTCTCGGTATTTGTCGAGTACTGGCCCGGTGGCCTGCGCTATCATGGCTGTGGTCTCTAGAAAATCTAATGTGCATAGGAATTGGTATTGAGATAATTAACAACGTGAAATTTTACTGTCACTCGCAATTAGCATTTGAAAATCTGAGGGTTGGGTCAGTTCTGTAAATGAGCTTCCGCAGTCTAAGCAGGAAATCCGCCATTAGTTAGAAGGAGACAGGACGTAATTACTGTGGACCTTGCTAACCGACAACAGTAACACTTCCAGACGCTTTGCAATTGAACCAGCACACATACCTGCTAAGTAGATTGATGCTGATTAGAGCCATTATTATACAGTCTTATGTGGGCCTTGGTGAATAAGTCGATCCAGATATATAAATATAGCTGCAAACCGGGCAATGGACGGGTCCAACAACTATGCCACTGTAATTTACCATGGCCAACCTTGACGTCCACGACAACCCAACGACAACCAAACTGAGCAGAATCTAATGTAAAGATCGCCTCTCGGTCTGCAATCATACGGCAACACGCAATGCCTTGGTTGCTAAGGGACTACCTGGTTGCTGAGGATACAATTGGAAATTTTCAAGAAATTCGAACTCAGTAAGTGAACACCCATATATAGCCATTTGTGTTACAGCACATCCAGTATTTACATGGTTGCTATATATAGCATCTCGGTTGTTAAGGGTGGGGGAGGGGCGCTAGCCTGGTTGCTAAGGAAGGTAAGATATTCTAACTAGATATACCTGAAAACCATTTATGGCAAAAGTCCAAGTCACTTGGTTGATATGGATGCATCTTGGTTGCTAAAAGGGCTAGCCTGATTGCTAACCAAATGATTGGACCCTTATGAAAGTGTGATATTCGAACTCGTAATTTCCGATTTTTTCTATCCATCAGGGATTTTTGGGAATTCTATTAGCACCTAATTCAGAATCTTATCCTTGCGTTTTCAGGAGGTTAAATAACACGTGAATTGAGAATTTTAAATACCACCATATGGACAGCATTCCCATGCTTTCGAAGAGATGCTATCAATGGCCGTCACGGCCATATAGTATTAGTATAGTCTTAATAATACAATTGGAAACCGGCATGTGGAGAGCCTAAGACAGAAATGTCTTCCAATCCAAATCTGTTAAAAATATTAAACACACCATTTCTTATTAGTTACCTTGTTTCTGCTTTGTTATTTGTAAACATGGTAGCTTATTTATGTGTACTACTGTACCACGGCCACGAACAATGAGTACTGTCCTGCTGTCTTTTCATGGTACGGCTAATTCTTATATTGGATTGTTCTTATCATAATAACCATCATGGGAACACAATTCTTCTCCTCTAATCACAATACATTGTTTATGTCGGACAAAGGACCAGCGCTGGATGAATAAGAGAAAGAAACTTGGCAATAACATGGATAGAAAAACAATGGATAACGCAGAGCAACATGGGCACACTATAGACCACTATCTCTATTTCCGGAATTATTTGCCAGACAAATTTACTCCCCGGTAGGCTATATCTATATTTTATCCATCATACAACGTCGTGACAAAAGACACAAATGTACCAAAAAAGAATTAATTGCAATTTACTATGTCCGATGTGACGACTGCGTGAAAATCTACACACAATACAAGACATTATTGTTCGTCCATGGTCAGCCACTAAGTACCTGTTAGCATAATGAACCTTTCCAAGTTTATCCATCCATCATATGATGTCATATTACGTCATCATCAACTACGTGATGTGTAAGATGATGTCATAATCATGACATCATGAATGACTCGATATATTCCGTCTTTAACGCTTAATAGTCCGACACGTTGTACAAAGTGTATGTCTTTACCATTTATCACACATTCTGTTGCATATTCTGAAACTAATTTGACTGGACGCTGGTGATGCCATAGGCCGCAACAGCGCCCAGTCAAATTAGTTTCAAAATATTTAAAAGCCTACCTGTATAGTTTTCTGGAAATTGATAGCCAGGGAGTTCAGAGATCGATTGATCCCAATACGGACGAGGTGTTGTTGGAGCATAGATAGAGATGGGTGGGGCATAGCTAAAACTGGAAAAGTCCATTATACAGTAACTGCAGACAAGAGAGGGGCCATTCCTAGCTTTATCATCATATATAGATAAGCTCTGTCCACCTTTTACGCGTGTTTGGTTAGATTTGACACATTGAGACCTTTGTTCGCGGAATCTAAATTCCATGTAACTCTACAGATAAGCCGTTGAATATTTTGAAACTAATTTCACTAGGGACAAATTAGTTTGAAAATATTCAACAGGATGTTTATGAGATTGTACGTTAATCAGACATGCAATTCGTACATTTACAGATCGATATTTCGATTTTCACGATGGAGCTACATAATTGTGATTGTGACTTTAGCTAACAAGCGACATAATTGATTATGACGTCAGATACTTGAGTACCAGATTGTATCTCTCCATGGTGGGCGTTTATTTTGAGCGCAGACGATGTTGTTAGTCCTTAGGATGGGTGGTTGTAAGACAATCTCTCTTTAGGAACCTTGGTCGTTTGGTTGAAAAACATGTCTACTATAGAAATTGAATAGTGGAATCCATTTCATCGATCAATTATATGAGGCCATAATCAGCAACGTTACATGTAGGCTGACGTCATGAATGGCGTGATTAAGCCCTGCATAAACGCGTAATTGCCAGTCAAATTGTACGAACATGTCTTTACTATTGAATAAACATTATGTTGAATAATTTGAAACTACTTTTAATAAGCGCTGTTGCTGCCATAATATTCAACAGCTTACCCGCGTAGTTTTCTTCAAATTGAGATTCGGGGAGTACAGGGATCGATCGATCGATCTCAACGCGTGGGGGAAACATAGCTAAAGATCGGCGGGGTCTAGCTAAAACTGGATTTATCCATTATATTTAGAGACATGTTTGTCTTTGTGACAATATTCTGATGGTCCATATTGCGTGCGTTTCCAACATCGCTGTCTACGTTCGTCTTATTAGGAAATCATATCTATTGCACAAAACTTTTCTTAGTAGTATCCAATTGCCAAATCAAATAATGACGAAAAAACCTTGAGATATACCAGCATAGCATTTATAATTCTGATTTGTAGGGATCCAATCATAGCAGTATGAAATGGAGTCAAAATACATTTTCCCTTCCCACGACATCATGGCCCGGTAAATCATTCAAGAAAACATAGTTTACACATGATATTGTTGTGTTCTCCGGCTGCAGTATTATTCGAGAGCTTACCTATATAGCACATGACATAGCTTCTTCGTTCCTAAAATTCTTGAAGTGGCGGAACCCATCTATTCTTCTGTAGAACTGGACGAACACACGTATAGTGATTGACTTTTCAGCCAGTCGTCTCAAAGCAACGCCATCCTTCTGACTCCATATGATGTTGTGGATTATACATTGGATGAAAAATAGTCCAGATGCTCATGTTTGTGGTCAAATATGCTGTCATATCTAAATTCAGATAGGATGGTGGATTGCATATGGCTACTCGGAATGCAAACTAGCCTATGGTATGGCAGCTATGGTCTACGATAGTCATTTTGGAAAAGTGTGCCAAAATTGGCATATATGTTAGTCTATTTCTATAGAGACTTTTCAGATAGGTGGCCACAAAAATTATACGTCCAGAAACCCATCATTTGCATAAATTAGCATAAATCCAAGATGGCCGCCACCGAAAGATTATTCTATAGTTGAATCTTGCACATCTCCGCATCTATTTCTACCTCGATAATTCCTTAGATGGCCAATCCAATAGCATTGATTTCATGGCCTTCGGAGGTCAAATTCATGGGGGTGGGGGCATATTTATCCCATGTCTCTGCATCTACATGGCCGATTAATACCAACTTGGTTTCTATTATGATAGTTCCCAGGATGGTCAATTAGACTGTTATTGATTCCATGACCGTCAGACGTCAAGTCCATGAGTAAATGTCAGGATCATGCGCTAAAAACACAATTGTTAACAATTTTTTCATGTTTTCGCACATCTTTGCTTCTACATGTTCAATTAAGATTGGTAACTTATGCTAAATGGGTTGGCGGACAATTCAATGGACTTGATTTCACTACCTTCATGTATCCGCTGTCACGGTTAATGCCAAATTCAGTTGGATAACGTGTCTATTAAATTCACATTACATAGCTGGTACATACATTAACCTTATTGGCTAAGATATAGTAATTATATAGGAAGTAAAACAATTATAATTATGGCAGAAATCATAGGTATATAATATACAGTGGCAATTATATGTCAACTATGGGAATACTGGATGTTTAAACCTACACAGGCACACAACACCAGTATATCCAATAGCACAACATGTATCTTTGCGCATAATGTGTATGACTATTGACATATCATTGTTTCACTGTTTTGACACACCTCTTTACACCCGTGGCACAGTCAAGTGGTGGGCAAGCATGTTTAACAGACTTGCGCAGACTAATGCAACCGTTTAGACAATCATATCCAACGAGACTATTGCACGCTTTACTATCAAGTGGAAAGGAAGACCATAGTGGGTTCGAGACTCCATAGATCTCCCATAATAGGCAGGAGAGTCCTCTATTCTACCAGTTCAAGGTCATGAGTATGGCACCATATGTATCCTCCCTATAGTGCTATCTGCTTCCCGTGTTGTTCGCGAACAGCTGCAGGGTGTGTGTGCGTGTACGTGCGTACGTGCGTGCGTGCGTGCGTGCGTGCGTGCGTGCGTGCGTGCGTGCGTGCGTGCGTGCGTGCGGGCTGCACTGTATGGTTCGTCCATTTGCGGTAAAGATGTGATGTCTAATTTTATTGACACTGTCTGATTCACGCGTACGGTCTTGCAATATGGTTGACGGGCATCGTTCTTGATTGCAGTCTGTCCTGCAGCGAGTGAACAGAAACCATCCGTCACCTCAGCCAATGCATACCAGGTGCCCAAGCCGTCTTATTCTAGTCGGAAAAAGTGCTGATACAGTGTCACATCCTGTATATGCATGGAACACTGGCATGGAGAGAGACGTCTGTGTGCCGATGGCTGCCGATATACGACACCACGGTAATTACATCGGAATCAACAGTTCTAATTGTGAACTTCTTGTGACCTAGAGAGACTGTATCAGCAAGGGGCACCAGCAGCCTTGAATCGTCCTCTTCGTAGTTGCATGGAAAGGGACTTATACGTATACTAACTTCACACTCCGAGACAAATAAAGCACCATCTCCTGAGCTCATGTTTAACTGCTTATTAACAGGAATAGTCAGCGACTTCAGGAAGAAGACTGAAAAGCTCGGACTTGTCAGCTTCATTGAGGAAGAGACGTCACCTTTTTGGCAATTGTATATTGAAGGGCACATTGATGCATTCACATTTGCCACGCGTCTTTCTTATCACTTCCTTCAAGCTGTCTTCTTTACAGGACCTGGTATCGAAGACTATAACCACAAGCAGATGGTGATCAAGTATACGATGGGTGTACCCATTCATGTAGTTAGGAAATGTTTTGCCCGTATCCGGTAGCACATAATGGAAACCCGTTCAGCCATAATTGGTACCACGGCATGTGAATTCTGAAGGATAGGGGTGTGGTTTGCTGACTTCTAAGAACTCTAACAAAATCACTTCTTTTTTATGAGAAATTCCAATTTTTTTGAAAGAGACAACAGATACATCTTGTTTCCATATGACATGAATTTGTCTGAACTTCCATCACGCTCTTCATTTCTCGCATGTGTTTGGGATAGCGTTGAAGACGTGTCTTGGAGTGCCTTTTTTGTGCTGTTCTGACTTCTCTGGTGGTAGTAGGGGGTCATAAAATATAGCTTATGCTTTTCGATCGGCTTGAATATGGATTCAGTATGTGCCATTAGACGCTCATTGACATAAGAGTGATCAAAGCCTGCTTCTTCCAATCTTTCTGTTCATAGAACCGTTTCTTCAGGAAAAATTTTCATTGTGATTAAGCAGAGGAAACCCTTGCGATTGTCTACAATGGGATTGTACATATCAGTGATCACTTGCACCAATGATTTGACATATTTGATGAACTGTTTTTGAACACTTGTTTGTGCATGATGTGGCTTCTTGGGTGTTTGCTCTGTGGCGCTGGTGCTGTCTCAGGTGAAGCAAGAGACCACAACGTGAGTGCTTCAGCATTGTGTGTCTGACTACACCACCTTAATTGCTATGATGTTCTGCTCAACTGCTATGTTCGAAAACCACTGCCAAGTTTTGTTAACTATGATGGTTCCATTTTCAAACTCATTTGCTATCTACAAATGTAGCCTGGATAATATGACCATGTCGCGGATGTTGACTGGAACACATCTGTCGTAGTGGGTGTGGTTGAGAATCATGACCAGGCCACAAGTATGGCTATGCTTGATTTTTATATCGCACTTCACCCCTCTCGTTCAACGTGTGTATACAAAAGTAAGGAGTTCCAGTTGAAGAACATGATTCATATACTGAAACTGGATTCGATGCAGACACCTTTGCAGTCCAGGTATCAATGGCATACAGCGTATCATTAGGTGCAAGCGATAGTCGTTGCGCAGTGTACTGCTTCATCATGACTGCATAGCGGTTGACACCAGTCACTTCATGGCCGTAGTGAGTTCGGTAATGTGAGTCGCGGTAAAACAGGACTCAGCGACCCCAGATTTGAAGATCCCAGCCTCGGTAAGCCCGTCGACGTGCCTGCTTGCTTCCAGAGGACTAACAGGCAGAGCAAGCGCAGCTTTCTTACCGTATATGGCCATCATCAGCAGCACATACTTGTCATCGTAGTGAGTCTCTGGAAATGCGCATTGTGTAAATTTAGCAATTGCGCACAGAGTTTGGTTAAGTGTAATGATCGAAATCTGGTCTGTGTTGAGATGCTTCAGAGCAGTGTTGATGACGCTCGTTGTTATTTATAGAATCATGTCAGATGGAATTAGGTAAATTACGTTTGGAATGACCTCAGTTACATAAATCCAAGAGTGCTACCACCGAAAATGCCCCCCACCGCCTGTCTGAAACTTGTATATCCAGAAATAAGCTACATAACAGTTAATGTATCCTAGCGTTTGACTTTGAGGTTTGCCAATGAACTTGGTCTCTGAATGGCATGTTACCAATTTCACTTGATTGGAAAGCCAAAGATCTATTTTGACAGACCTACAGTTGTTCTTAATATCCCATGTAGAAGTAGAGATAAGCAAAAAATATTGCCAAAATGGCTACGAATGAATATTTATATTGATTGACTTTGACTTTGACTCAGGAATATGACGACTGAAGGGCGTGAACAAATGCGATTGTATTGGTCCTCCAATACTTACTCGACCAAGTATCTGAAGAGACATTTCAGACAAGGTGTCATTTTCCGGTGGCGGCCATCTTTAATTTATGCAAATCTGGTGAAAATTAGGTTGTTCATTGCGAATACTTTCATGGCCACCCATCTGAAAAATCTATGCATATAGACGAACATATGTGCCAATTTTGGCGGTCTCTTCCAAAACGGCACTATCTTCGCATTTTGTGCACATACCCGCCTTACAACATATTCGCTATTTCGTACATCTTATCCTACAATAATTTGATACATAGATGCAGCAGTAAAATACGTACATATGTTATTGCCGAGCTCTAACTAGATGATTGTTCGTGTGTGCGTGCGTGCGTGCGTGCGTGCGTGCGTGCGTGCGCGCGTGCGCGCGTGAGAGAGTGAGTGCGTGAGTGCGTGAGTGCGTGAGTGCGTGAGTGCGTGAGTGCGTGAGTGCGTGCGTGCGTGCGTGCGTGCGTGCGTGCGTGCGTGCGTGCGTGCGTGCGTGCGTTTGCATGTAAGCATGCGCGCGCGTGCGTGCGTACTTGCGTGCGTGCGTGCGTGTGATGTAGGCTGAGTAGTGTGTGTGTGTGTGTGTGTGTGTGTGCGCGCGTGTGCGTTTGTGCGTGAGTGCGCGCGTGCATGCGTGCGTGAGTGCGTGCGTGTGATGTAGGCTGAGTGGTGTGTGTGTGTGTGTGTGCGTGCGTGCGTGCGTGCGTGCGTGCGTGCGTGCGTGCGTGCGTGCGTGCGTGCGTGCGTGCGTGCGTGCGTGCGTGCGTGCGTGCGTGCGTGCGTGCGTGCGTGCGTGCGTGCGTGCGTGCGTGCGTGCGTGCGTGTATGATGTAGGCTGAGTAGTATGTTGTGGAGGATGGTCACATTTAGAACCCGTTCCTGCAAATATCTTGTTCCATTCTACATGGATTCGTGTCAGCAAGTCTTGACTACTTTGTATATGCATCTGAGCATAATAAGGAATGAGAGTTTTTGGCATGGAAGATAAAGTCGCATGGAGACAGATTTATTACTTTCTTATATAATGCTTTCATGTTATATAGTTACAAAACTCTGCATTTGTTTAGCGGTAACCGTCATAAAGACGTCGACCGGTGGCACTTTGCTAAGATGCGAAACTAGCATAAAGTAACGATTTATCATCGAGTCGCTCGTCGTAATGTGCATCCTTGCTGACAATAAATAGCATGGATGGTGTTAAAAGCATGGAACCCGAAAGCAGAGCACATGTTAATAAACTGTAAGAATGTTTTATGTAAGATATATATATATATATGCTGTATGTACACTTATTCAGTGCCATCATGTAGCGCGGATCGGTTGAACGGGTACGGACCGTCCCAGCTCGTTCCAAGCACGTCCCCTCCCCACCCCCTGGGTAGGATAGTACGTGTGTATAAAGCCATATGAAATGAAAGTCCGTGAGATCGCGTAGCGCGCATGCGCGCGCGTCAGAGCGTCCCTGAAAACACGTGGCAGAGAATGCATGCTAAAGTGTAGCGCGTCGGTGCACGTAATCTCTTTAAACTTAATTGTTCTCGTCGAATGAGACGAGGAATCCAAAACGTTTTACCTTTTTAAAATCGGACCAGAAATGGCCGAGTTATCCTAAATTAGCTCATTGAAATAATTTTCAAAATATTACCAGGACGTCGTAATCGCATGTATGTACTAGATCAATGGGGAGAATGTCTATCACGTGATACCGTCCTCGCCCTTCCTAGCTGCACGCTGATTGGCTACAGATCGCCCGCTGATTGGCTGGGCGTCCTGCTTCTGACGTCACGAGTAGTGTAAAAGGAGCGAAAAATTCGGAGGAAGAGAACAAGCGTTAGGTTGTGTGGCCAGAGCAGTGCGAGACGTGGGCAACCGCTTACTGGCTGGTACCCTACACCGCGGAAGTGACTCTCGAAATTCTGTTCTCATTCTCTGGTCAGCAATCGAGCATCCGCATTTAAGTTTTTGTAAGCCCTCAGACGGCCATCCGGGTGCAATTAATTGAACAGAAGACTCCCTCACTACCAACACCTAGGGAGCCTTCCTGTGGATGGGCCTCGTGGCCCATATGTAATCTCTTCAGTTTGTAGAACGATTGGTGAATCCTGGTGGACAACTCGTCAGATCTTCCAAACCATGCTGAAAAGTGGTATTCAAACTTCCGCGCAGCATGTCGTGTGTTTAATTAACTTTTAGGCCCTGGCGGGACTCTGCCTGACATACCGCAATAGCTATGCGATGTATCATGTATGGTGTACCCAGGAATGTACATGCATTGTTTAATTATAAATTACAACCGTAGCCCTTCATGTTACGGGCAACTTTCAAACCTCGGTTACCTTACAGACTCCTCTAACATTCTGCTTAATTATTGTATTAGCTATTATGACTATCTAGTGGACATCCGCCTACAGTCGTTCTTCTTCACCATCTTTGAGAGTGAGCCGCATCAACAGTTCGCCCGTGGAGATTTCCCAGCAACTTCAGAATCGTGCCATCTCGAGTTCCTCATCTGTGACGCAGGATCTACAGTGATTTAGTACTCATTTAGCTATTGTATTCATTTATTTCTTTACAAGCACTGATGACTAATAGGTACCGCCCCGGTTGTCTGAGATCGCATTTTATAATTTGTATTTTAAATGTAAATATTATCCTTGTTTTTGTACTTATGCCTAACGTGCACCTCAAGGTCCTATGACCTGCATTAGTGTCAATACTGTGATAGTTAGCTATGTATACGTCAAGCTGCCATCCTAGTTACTTGTTTTGTTTATTTCATATAAAACTCTAGGACCGCAGTGCGCTAGGCTATACAGCAGCATTAAATCCGCATCACTTTTCCCCGAGCATCAATTTTACACTGAAGTCACTGTTCATGTTCACATTACGCGAACCTGACATATGTTCAACTAAACCTGGATATTTTAGCTCGATAGGATAGATTTAAAGTAGTTAAGGACAATCGCCGGTAGGAGACATTTGTGTAAACCTCTTTTCCGGATGTAGCGGATATGTAACACCGCACACCGGCTAGATTGTGTAAAATTGGCCCAATATCTTAGGGCCTTTTATTATATAGAGTGAGTGGCTCTTTCTACCCTCCTCCATCCGCGAGGCTTATAAATTGTCTGGAACTCCCATCGACACGTTGGCATGATCTGACTTGGGAAACTATTGGGGTTTCCGAGCGATGAAGATCAAAGTGTCAATTTCGCATACACCCCCTCTGTATCATCGGATACTAGTTAGCATAGATAACCCTGCCAAAGTAGGAAGCACTGCTAAAATATATTATTTAAAACCGGCCAGTAGTGCATCTCTGGGCATTCTGAAACTTGACCCTAGCGATAGGCAAACGTTAGTCCCCGGGGTCCGATCTCAAATGATCCTTCCCCGACACACGGGTGACAGATGGGATGCAGATCGCCATCTAACTCCGTACAGTGGCTGTGTATCTTGGAACCCACCACGCCTTCACGGGAATGTCACTAGAGATGGGTATCTGCCTCTTACTCCCCACCATAAAAACTTTTATGCGCTTATCAAATTGCTTATGTAAATGGTGACTTGTCCTAGTGATGTTGAATGTGGTTGTGGTGTGATATGTAACGGGATCGTTATATGATTCCGAAGCTGTCACTCCTGAACGTGTCCGCATGCTGCCTTTCTGAGGGAGATGCTCTGTAGGGTGACCTTCTGGAAATTGAGCATCTTCGCCAGTTAGGCTCATGTGTCAAAAGATAGGTATAAATCGCTGCCACTTGCGGCCAAAGCTTGGAAGTAAATCTAACAACTAAATGGTAGGTTAGAATTTAGCAGAAGGACCGCATAAATAAAGTGGCAACTACCAATGCAATATCTTGGATCTACATAAGCTGACGGCATTTGAATTCTTCGGAAATCATCCGCCCCATCGTCACATAATACAGCGTGCATCACATTAATTATAATTTCACTATGTTGACTCACACTAGACCTAGCATATATTTGAACAAGAGAGTGGCCCTTTTTTCAGCTCTCTTCCTCCACTTCGGCGTTGAAGGCATTTTCTTGTGACGGAGGCACTTTCCTCTCACAACAATAATATTTTTGTTAGGGATATAATGGTTTATATTAAACTGCATAAGTAGCCTCGTTAGGACACTCCCTTGCAGGGATACCTCACGGATATATACGGATCGGTGAGGTACCTCTGAGGAATCCACACAAACTAGACACCAACTTAGTTCTATGTACTGTATATTTTCTCTCTCGTGCTAGCAAGCGAGTACCATTGTTTGTATAGTATATATTTTTTGATTAACTATCATGCCCAGGGTCCTAAATTGAGCTATGAACCGTCATATCGGTGATACGAATAGTTGGGATGAAAAAGTGAGGTTCAATCTCGGCTGCAATGGTCGCATGGCCCCGCCGGAACGTTATCGTTCCGCCGGCTCTAGAAGTCAGTCTTTGTACTTTTCGGAGAGTCGCGATACAGGATCTGTTACCCGGAGAACCGTAGATAACCAGCCCTCCCGCACATCCTGTACATGCGGCGCAACGGAGTGGAGCAGCGGAACGGGCCAGCGCGTACCCCCGCGAACTACAATCACACCATTTTAACATCTGGGAGCAAAACATATAGGTTGTACGATAGTAAGTGATTTGACTTAATTTGTTGCTGCCTCTGGAAGCAGCATATTCCCGTGAAATTGATTTTAATATTCACAACATAGCATTGTATAAATGCTATTGAATCTGTCATATTTGGTAGATATAATGACCTGATTAATATGGTTTGGTCCTAGAATACAACGCGTGTAGTCAGGTGATTCGATATTGAGCAATACGCATTCATATAGGGAAATGTGGCATGTGACATTTCTAAAATAGCATATTCTACTACTTTGCAATGTACATATCCGTACAATACACATTTCAAGGAAAACTGCTAAGCTTTAAAAGCCAAATCAAGGGCATGGAAAAATAAACGATTTCCTCATCTTCTCAAAGCACTGCAGATAAAGCAACCTTTAAACACTTCAAATTTCAATGTCTCGATTTCAAGCCCAGTAATATAGAAAAGTCGTTGAACATTTTGAAATTAAGTTGAATGGAAACTGTTGCGGCATAAACAACAGGTTCCAGTCCAATTAGTTTTTCCTCAGCTTAATGGTATAATCATCTTGAAATTTCGACTCTTTAAAGTCAGGTTTCAAAGCATAAAATGGAACTTTCAAGTTTATCCATCCATCATATGACGTCATAATCAACTGCATAACGTGTAGGATGACGTCATAATCAATGACGACGTGAATGACGTAGAAAAATTCGCCTTGAACGCATAATTGGTGACGGACTAAGCGTTGTGTGTCGTTACTATTTAATGAACATGCTGTTGAATATTTTGTGAGTAATTCGACTGGACGCTGTTGCTGCCATAGGCAGCAACAACACCCAGTCAAATTAGTTTCCAAATATCAACGGCTTACCTGTTAGTCCAGTAAGAAATAACAATGGACCCGGACATTTTAAGTAACAACCAGATTTTTGCCCAGAACTCTTCCATTGTATCTAAGTTAAGACCACAAAAAATTCCCCATGAATCCCAATTGGGGAAAATGCTTTTTTTTAGCAAAAATTCAAAATGGCCACCAAAATCGCTGAAAATTATACATTTCTAGATAGTTCAGTTACTATATAAGCTAGAGTGGCGATTAAAACATCTAAAGTTAATGTTTTGGGGTCAAGGAATTGAATTCTGATATTATTTCTACAGAATAACACATGCTAATTATGGTAATTTATTCAAAATGGCGGGAAAACGTCAAAATGGCCGCCAAAATGGCCGAAAATTATATATTTCTAGATAGTTCATTTACCATATAAGCTAGAGTGGCAATTGAAGCCTCTAAAGTTAATGTTTTGGGGTCAAGGAATTGAATTCTGATATCATTTTTACAGAATAACACATGCTTATTATGGTAATTTATTCATCATAATTCACCTGTCAGGATGGCAGATATGACTAAATTTATGCATGGTGCATAGAGTCAGCAAATTACGGCTGGCTCCACCAAGTAATATTCTGCTAAAGTTCAATGTGAGAATTTATACATTGCCCCTCGCATTTGCAGGGTATGCTGCATGGAATTCCTCTCCTGGCACAAGTACAAGATACACAACGCTCGCTCTTACAGGAGCATCTGAGCCAATATATCTGCTGGTGCTGCTGCTTTATCAGTGATTACCGGCACTACAGCATCAATCTTGTACAAACTCTTTGCAAAACTTTCTCCTACCTTTAGAAGCACTTCTTTAGGTGTATCTGTGTCATCAAAGACCAGCGCATCTGCGCGTAACTGCTGTGATGACTGGAGCAATTTCATGAGCTTCAGTTTCCCCACGCCATACATTCCAGATGTTGTATCACACCCTGACATAGCATGAGCAAGAAGAAGAAGACATATACATCTCTCTCCCTAACACCTCCTTTGCAAATTTAATGGCAATGGTATGTTGTCTGGTCTGCATATAAACATGTTTCCCATAATTTGTGTGGTGGATCAACATTATCAGAATGTCTGTATCATCAGCAACAACAACAACAACATTTTCATTGTTTTTGCCAATTCCATTGCCTTCTTAACTATGCAGACATCAGCATCACCCTCTTCACCAGCATGCTCTACATGGATGCCTGAACTCTGAAGGTGCTGAGATAATAATTTGATCAAACCCTACATGTTCTTTTTGTTTCCAAGAAATGCCTTCTTGTCTCCAGGTATTGGTGTTTTCATCTCCACAACAACATCTGGGAACATTTTCTCCTTTCGCCGTCGCTTTTGTTCCTGATCTTTTGTTGTAGCCACTTCATAACTGTCAAACTCCACCCAAAGAGGAAGACCATATGAAGAATGGGAGACAACAGAGGACACATATGCATCACAAACATCCTCCACAGTGCCAGTCTTGGCCCAAACCAGTTTGTGCAAAGGAGCACATCCATCAAACACTTTAGCTGCTGGTCCAACTGTCTCTGATGTGATTTCTGTATCCATCTCAAGTATACATTTAGCCATATCCGCCTTATTTGCTTTCCTCACACTCCCGTCATCTTTGAACAGTGCAGGCGATACAGTTCCAAGTTCATGTGAAGACACACTTTTGTCAGGAGGGCAACCAGTGGCATATGACATGGACACAAATCGATGGTACAGCTCCTGTGATGACATCCGGACTTCATCACCAGATATTTTGAGAGGCTTTCGCATGGCAGCAAATGTTTTAGCTTGTTCTGCCCTCTTAAACTTTACATCGCCAAATTTCTTCTCATTCAGTTTTTCTTGGATTGTGGTCCCAATTTGTAGGGCATTATCTACATTGACGCGCTCATCAGCTACTACTCCATTTGCAATGTTCCTGAGCTCACTATCTTGGCCAGATCTGAATGGGTTGCTCCTTAAAAGGAATTGCTTGAAAGTTTCCATGTCTTCCGAATCCTTTCTAATGTTTCCTGGATGCATCTCTTTATGTTGTTCTGAGCAGGACCCAGTAAACTTACTGGTAAGGCAACGTAGAGCATCAGTGTACATAGCAACAACATGTGCGGTGAGTAACCAAATGTTTCTTGCAGAGTCTTTGTGGGTAATATTGAAGAGTCCACCTATAGTCTTCCCTGATCTCATCAGTGATTGTTCTATGGTCATATCTGACCAGGCTCCACTCCAGAATCGGGTTTTCTTCCTTCTTATCGCGAATTCTCCATTTTGTATTGGTTCTTCCAATCATTCACATAAATTCTGACAATCTTGAAGATACAACCAGCAACATTTTGCATGGTTGTTGTGACCTGCAGCTGCTAGAAAAGGTAACATTCTCTCTATATCCAAAAGATGTAACTTCCAGCAACCCGTTCTTTCAGCTCTAATGAAAAGCATTGTAATTTCAAGCATACTCATAAACATTAGCCATAGCTTTGCCGTTCGGTTGGATTCGTGAGATTCTTTTTTTCTAATCACTTCTTCATGCAGCTGAATCAGATCTTTATTTGCAGTTATTTCATCCAAGCAGATTTCACCAGCTGATACGGAGCTGTAGAATGTTTTCAAACGTGACCAAATGTTATCACTTTCCACAGGTTCCTCATTAACAGTATATTGATCTTCACAACCACTACCTGGCATAGGAGTTGTTTGGAAATTGCTTTCACTATTCTGATTTCTATCTGACATATTAACCTGATGATTATCATCATCATTGTCAATCATGTCCATAGAATCTGATGCTTCATTATCAGTGTCCATACGGCAGTCTACACCTACATTCTGAACACCACTGCTCGATTGTTCTGCTAGTTCTTCTGACAAGTCAGTGTCCACAGCATCGTTAACTTCAGGCTCAAACAATAATAGATGAAGTGCTGCATTTGTTAAAAGGCATGCTCTTAGCGTCTTAGTATAAGATTTGCCCTCCATCATTTTAGGTAAGGAGTTTTTGGCATACACTGTACCCCACAACTCTTCAATACCACTGTCCTCCATTAGTTTACACACCGCACCAAGGAAAGGCATAAGTAAATGGAATCCTCCCAGCCACAAGAACATGTTCTTAAATTCATTCTGATTGTCTTGCTTGATTTTGCAAGCACTCAAATACAATGGTTGGTCAAAAGTAAGTGTTGCACAGCACATTCCGACATTCATGGCCTGCTGGTTTACAAATACCATAGTACTATAAACCGCTTCATCTGTTGAAGGGTTCAAAGGTACCATAGGGTGGAACATCACATTTGTGCACCAGTACTCTCCTTTACTTATGTCGGACATGAACCCCTGCCAGGTTGGTGGACTCGGTGAAAGCCTACTCGATAACAGCCACAGGGTATCCATTATTTGACATTTACGTGTGGAAATGTCTGTAGTGCTACGAGTTCCTATCTTAACATCAGACATGCATGATTTCAAAGGACGCTTGTAGCATTTGATGATTGAACTGAAGTTCCCATCTTGCATTATATCTGCTGAAGAAGGATTCTGTCTAACAACTGGTTCTGGTGTACGCTCACATGAAGTCTCAGTTTGACATGCAATCATACCCATTACATGTGTGGTATCATGCCATGATTTGGTTTCTTCATTATAGTTAAAGTTGTTAGCTACCCACTGACAGAAACCACCCCATTTGCTGACTTCAATTAGACCGGATATGAATCCACTCGCTTTCCAACAGCTGCACTCTTTTCAAACTGCAGAATCTGAGTATACGATATACATAGACCTAAGGATGACAGAACATCAATGAGCACCATTGATCGTGTTGTCTGCTTAATAAAGAGGCCAACTGATAACATAAGAGGTGATATGTATGATTGTTGGCCTGTTGCCTGCATGAGGATGTGGCACAATGAAGTTATCAGAAGTTGCTTCTTCATGTTGGCTGATTCACTTCTTGATTCTGAGAAAAGGTTAGTAACAAGGGTGTGGAGTGAGTCTGGAATGGACTTTTCTAATTCACCCAATTCAAATTCTGATGGACTTGGATAAGTGTCATTATCATGTTCTATATTCAAGATATCTTCTCTAATTTTTGCACCTATCAGTTTTGTCTGTTTTAGGGTTTCTTCACTGTCTCCTAGGTTGTCTGCATCAATATATGACTGATGTAAAATGTTATCTGCAGCAGCTCTGAATGTAAGTATGTTAATCTTTCCTTCATTTTGTGCAACGCATACACATTCACCAAACTGCTTCACAAGGCGACGTTTCAGATGCTTCTCTGTGTATGGCGGAACACCTTCTGGCAAGTATATTGCGAGCTGATCTCTCAGATCCTGAAGGGAGAATTGACCCTGCATTTGCTGTTTGTTGTAACCAGTAACACAACTTGTTGAAAGCACAATCATTAATTGTGTCAAGGTTTCTAGAATTGCCACATGTTATGTCAACACAATTCTCGCACCCTGGAACACCTTTTCCTAGCATAAATAATGTCATACAAGTTCGGTGATAATGAGCCTCTACCGCACGGAGATCTCCCGCAAAATGTATTCGTGCTTTTACATTTACTGCTAGATTGTCGTGGCTATTGTCACATTTTTTCATTAGTGACTCTTGGATGAGACTTCTTTTTTCTTTGCTTGATACAATCTCCACACTAGATATATGAGATACTCGGTCTGGATGGAGCTTGACATCATCAAAGTCAAGTTCCTGTGTACATATCAAGCAATGTGTTGGATAATCAAAAGGCTTGCTTTTCGTTTTCAAACGTAATGTAACACCAGAACAATCTGGATCACTGGAAGTTCTCTTTGGTTGTTTTCCTTTTGAACAATTTTTATAGCAATTTTCATGAACATAGTTCTTCTCAGTGGAAGATGTTTTCAAATGTATGGCATCACCTCGTTTCAATGAAACTTCATTTAGGGGTTGTGTCCCTTTAGCACGAAGTTCTCTGCCATTGACATGCATCTGTACATCTAAATCGCAAATGATACAGGGCGTGTTCAGCCCGGCCCTCGCTGTTTAGCCCGCACAAGCTTCACATTAAAATTAGCAAGCCAAAACGGGTGAATAGAAAACAGCACACGGGCTATAAGATGAACAATGCGAGAATGAAACGAAATCAAAGGTCATACAGTGTAAATCGTGAAATTGGAGAAAGTACGAGAATGAAAAAAAGAGCAAGTGCAATCTGTGCTTGATCCGAGCAAAATCCGAGTTTTACTTCGTCTCGCAACGAGACAGCACGGACAATAATACCGAAATATATCAAACATGCAATATAAACACGAGGGAAAGGAAAGGGATATTAAATCAGGCGCAACCTGGGGTTCATATGGCATATATTCAACTTTTACTATATCTAACAAGCAGACGACAAACAAATTCAACTGTATAAAATATGTGGTTTATATAATTTACTTAAATTGCCGATTTCTAACATTTCTAAAATTACCCCGGAACGTATATTTCTCAAACGATATGTATTTAACAATATGCTAAAAAGGGCGCAGAAAGTTATCCACTGTGACCTTGGCATTTGACCGTTTGACTCAAAATTTTGGGGACATGAATAGGACTATGTGGACAACAAACAAGCAATGATTCATCGAGGTATTCCCAGTAATACGTGAGTAAGCAAATTTTGAAAAATGCTGCCGAAAATGCTTCAAAAAGAGATTTTAGGTCGCTGTGACCTTGGCCTTTGACCTTGAAATTTGGCACCTATGTTCGAAACCTAACTGCTAACCTTCCAGCCAAATTTGGTTAAGATATTACCAGTAGAACCAGAGTTATTAAAAGAATAGCTTATGAACCAACAAAAATCTGTTTTTAGAGGTCACCTTTTTGACCTTGAAATAACCTACTTTCCCCATGTGGGAATCGTAGGGAATCTTTTCACTATGGTATATATAGGCAACTTTGAAACATAAATTTGCTTGTTACTTAAAATGTCCGGGTTCGACCAAAATCTTGTCAATTCTTACTGGACTATGTATAGTTATCTGGAAATTGATAGTCAGGGAGTTCACGGATCGATCGATGCCAAAAATGAGCGACGTGTGGGTGGAGCTTTGCTGGAGATGGGCGGGGCATAACTAAAACTGGAAATGCCCATTGATTTAAGCACCCATAAAAGGTGAGCAGAACTTGGTTAGAAATGGCCGCTGCGGTATAGGCCTATATAACTAGAAATGGATCCCTTTAATGCGGTTAGAACATGCAAGCTTGCTAACAAGCATTGAACCACGACCCCTTGGTGTAAGATAACTGGATAAGCCACATGATCGACACCACCACTTGTCACCCCTTATAAGACACAAACAAGATTCACAAGCGTTTTTCTGCCTCCAATCGATGTCATACATGCAGTATGCCTAAGGTGAACGAGGGGTGTTCAGAAGCTAAAATACACGATATGTAGAGCTCTTTTATGATTGAGTACCTAAAGGCTAGCTAACCCCCAACGATGACGACGACGACGATGACAATTAGGGCGACGATTACGGCGACGATAACGACAATGCCATTTATTCGTTTTGGTTTATTTGACTCAATGAAAATGCTTTCATTGAAGTTACAGATATTGCATGTTCTTACTTTTATCAGCGACTCGCAACTAACAGAACTAGGTCTGTCAGTCTCTTGCCGTCTGTCATTTGTTTTTTCTGTTGGGAAGTCTGTACTTTGTTTATCAGTAATTCTTTTCTTCTGACAATGCTACCTACATTATAACCATGGGATAGACGGACTTGTTTCAAATACAACTCATTTAGCATCAGATTTAATGGCACTAGCATGCATATGCTTTATAGCTGTGACGTATTGCCTTTGTCCAGACAAACAGACCAACAGAAAGATATGTATATACAGTAACTATATTTATTTAAATGGAGACGATGTAGGTAGCTAAATACGACGACAACGTGTAAGTAGTTGCTGTCTTTGTAAGGAGTGACTTGCATCAGTAAGGTTTAGCAACTGGTCCAGTCATGCATAAGGAACACACCGAGCACAGTCAAATGAGAAAGGGTGGACAGGTGAAGATATAAATTTCCTAATTATTTCTCAGACACAGCTAGAGAAAACAAGAGAACAAATCAATATCATGTATGGCGCAAGATAATCCGGAATACAAATTACCAGCAATAGGAAAAGAACTCGATTAATAGGAATAATAAATTGCTTTTAATATTTTCCAAGCGATCAATAAAAGCATAAAATTGGGGAAATGGTGCACATGTACACGGCCATTTACAATCCGTAGGTTCTCCGTCAATTGCTATATAGCTCCATTAAGAAATCCATCTTAATAGGGAAAATATTTTGCCGCTGACAAATGTTATTAATTATCAAATATAAAATTTGCATCGTAGTGGGAATACAGTAAATTACTAAGACGGAGCATATCCTCTGACGGTCAGCAAACCATGTAATGGACTTTACCACTGTATCCATCCATCATCTGACGTCATACCATACTCAACTACGTGATGTGTAGGATGACGTCATAACCATTACGTCATGGATGACTCGATTTAGTCTGTCTTTAGCTTAACAGTCCGGCACGATGTACGAATTGTGTCTTTACCATTTAATAAACAATCTGTTGAATATTTTGAAACTAATTTGACTGAACGCTGTTGATGCCATAGGCAGAAGCAGCATTCAATCAAATTAGTCTCAAAATATTTAACAGCTTATCAGTATAGTTTTCTGGAAATTTATAGGCAGGCCTCTAGGGATCGATCGATCCCACCACCGGGATCGATCAATCCCAGCACGAGCAAGTTGTGGGTGGCGCTGAACTAGAGATGGGCGGGGCATAGCTAAAACTGTAAAGGTCCATTGTAGACTAGTGCATTGTTAATACATAATCTTTTATGGATTCACTAAACAAGTATAACCTATTCCATTACATATTTTCTCTTTCCCATGACTTGCTTGTACACGCCGTATGCGTTATTGCATTGGCTTGCAGTGAAGTCTCTGTATAGTGGACAACCCTCTTGAAGGTCCACAAGCAAATATGTGGCACACATATTTGAGTGCATGTGACCAGTCTGTAAATAGATTTTACCAATCAATTATTTACAGTGCGTGTGATTTAGCTCTATTTGCCTAAACCTCGCTCCCATATCAAAACATGGTAACAAAAATACGTGGAATGTTAAATTTAATGTACAGCTCGGTTACCATAATATATTTTGAAATAAAAGGACTGTAATTTTTCTATTTTACACAAGTGGTCATGTGGTGGACATTTGATCATCTATGTTAGTGAAAAGCCATATTTCACGCCCACCCACACACACACCTATCCACCTACTCACCCCGAAGATTAGATATGTTCAGATGCGCAAAATAAGAGACAGAAAAACAGTCCATTGATAATAAATCTTGATAACGCCGTTTACTGGGCAAGTACTTGGCCGGCCAGTAACTTGTCTAATGGACCGTTCCGGTTTAGCTATGCCCCGCACATCTCTAGCTAAGCTTCACCACCACCTCGCTCGTGTTGGGATCGATCGATCTCTGAACACCCTGACTATCAATTTCCAAAAAACTACACAGGTAACCTGGCAGCAACAGCACCCAGTCAATTTAGTTTCAAAATATTCACCAGCATGTTTAGTAAATAGCAAAGAATTACAAAGACATGCAACTCATACAACGTGTGAAACTATTTGGGATTTGATGACGGCCTATATGGAACGCTTTGTGACGTAATGAGGTCAGATGATGGATGGATATTCTAGAAAGGTGAATTGGCCCAGTACTGTCTTAATACCGGCTCAGTAATCTGTGTTATCTTGGAAAATGTCACACATATCTACTCCGAATTAACACCTCTCCGCATCATCATTTTCTCATCCACACCGGTCATTCACTAAAAGACGTTCACATTCGATAAAGATATAGCAATTTGAACGTAACTCAATATATCGAACATAATTAAAGAAACTATTTTGTCTACTAGGGTGGCCGCATCTTCTTATTCAGCTATATATTCGACACTCTTTGTGGCTATCTGTTGGTATGTGATACTATATAGTAAACTCTAACAGAGGGGTCCATTTCTAGCTAGGCCCCGCCCTTGCCCAATTTAGCTACGCTCCACCCACCGCTCGCCGAATTCACATAATCCCAATATCATGGTAGCTATGCAGGTAACATGAAAGCAACAGTGCCGAGTCAGATTAGTTTCAATATTTTCAGCCGAAGATTCATTAAATAGTAAATCCATACGTACAATTCGTACATTTGACGGACTAATACAGCTTCATTCGGAGTATTTCGGGCAATTATGTTTGTGACGTCAACCTATTGTGACATCAGCCTATATGTGACGTAATTGATTATGCCACCATATACTAGATCGACATATTTGTTTGTATTCGTTTCTTGGGTCGGAACTTGAGTCCTGGATCGATTATTTGGCTACGGATTGCAAGAATTTTGGTATGCTCATGGTTTCCCTGAACAGTTACAGATTGCTTCAGCGTCATTGACAATCATCCTAGTAGCAATATTGGAGAGGCAATATATGCATATTTGAACATGATCTGCTAGAACCTAGAATACAATGGAAATGCGATCTTCGGAATGGACACGTGGATGCCAAAATACGAAATATGGGTGATTACATCGTTTAGACGAAAAGTGATGGCAGCATACATGCTTCATCTCTGCCTCAGCGAAGGTTAATCAAGTCATAGGCTGTTTCAGCAAGAGGTGGTGTCGTCATTGCTATCGCGACTATGTGATTTGAAAGATGTATAAACATCAATATATTATGGAAAAGTCAAATGTGTTCATAGGTCTTTTTCCCCACAGTCTTTGTTTAATATAACCCCGTTTTATGATTGTGAACGGCCGTCGATAATAATTTCAAAATGACAAGACACGACAATTACAAGTATTGTTATGTTATTCAATGTCCTTTATAGCCTTTAGATTGCAATTTGTATTACGTGATTTTGCCACTTATTGTCAATCATTAGTGAATCTTGTTTGCAATTATCTTTCTAAACACAATCAATGTCAAAATCTGTTTATAACCTTTCAAGTCAAACATATCATTGCAATGTAATGATGTTCTGCTGGTATATTAAGCTGGATGAACACACAAGTCACAGATTGGATTCATAAATTAGATACTACAAATACTTATCTTTAAACTCGATATCCTGGACATCACGATCTTATGTGTTGAGCTATATATAGCTGTGCCATCCAACATGGGAAACCATTACGCACACCATCTCGTCGCTTAATTTGGAGACACATGTACACACGTAATATGTCTCGTTAAAGAGGCAAATGATGTTTGATCTATTCAATTTATATATCGTGATCACAAAATGCTTCTACAGGGGCAATACTAGAATTTTATCATCGATTTATATATGTTGGCACTGTCACTAACTGATTTCATTAATGTGGTCCATTTTATGTTTCGCGCATTGCATCGCCCATGATGCACAAATGCTTTGTTTTAAAATAATTTCTCATGCGAAGAAACTATGGTAGGCTCGTGGATTTACAAATAATAACAAATATGGGCGACAGAGTCGGAATTCCTTTTTAAAACTTGGTAGGCAGTAAAAATACATCACGACCAAATTGCAAAATTTAATTAGATCCAATAGCTATCAGCTCCTTAACCCGTTAACGCTCACATCAGGCAAAAATGGCCTCTGCACTACTCTTGAGAAATGGCCATTTGCAAACCCAGAAAAGAGAATTTTCGAAAATTTACCACTGAAATGACTGGCTCGATAACCGAGCCAGTCATTTCACTGGTAAATTTAAAAAAAATATTTCTCTTGGTCTGCAAATTGACATTTTCTTTGAGAAAATTAAAGTTTTCTTGAAAAGATGTAAGGCTTAAAGAGTTAAACTTCACTGCTTTCAAGCAGTTATTGCTTCATGAGACACCCATAAGTAGTCATAAAAATTGCTAACATTCTAGGGAGCTGCATTGAGCGATTTGAAAGCGTCTGTAAAATTGTAATTGTAACAGCCCCGTAATTTCTAGATCGTTGCTTTTGCCTTTATTGATACCAAAGTGGTGCTGGAAATACAAACACGATATGCGTGTAAAAACTCCATCTAGCAGATGGTTTTCATCGGTGTTATTTTGAAAGTGTTTTAATTCAAATCGGATAACATCAGAAATGCCTGATATTTTAACACCTTTCTTAGCTAAATTTGCTCTAGAAAATAAAAAACCATTTGCTTATTAGACGTTACTTTGCACACCATGAGAAGACTATATTTTTTTAATTTACCACTGAAGTGACTGACTCGGTTATCGAGCCAGTCATCACAGTGGTAATTTTCAAAGATAATCTCACTAAACACTGTTATATTCAACATGGTTATATTCGGGAGGTCGTCTTTAACCGGTTCACCAATGAATTTTCCATCTCATTTTCACTCCTACCATACTGGAAAACTGTTGAATATTTTGAAATTACATTGATTGGTAGCCATAGGCAGCAATGGCTTCCAGTCAAACTAATCTCAAAATATTCAACACAACAGGTTTTGTATCGTAAATAATATACATTTTCAAGGATTTGTTTGTATTAATAGGCATAACATAGTGCATCAGGGATGTTGGAATCAGAAGAATTGGGGAAATAATGTCTTCTCGCAGAACGCAGAAATGTGGATTAATGGAGTGTTTGTCTGAGATGATGGCCAGAAATCAATAGCACAGGCTCGGTTATAGGATATTCTGGGCTTTTACCCCAATGCTTGGATTACATTTTATTACCGACTCTCAGTTATTTACGCCGTCTCTAGACGTTTTAGACACATTATATCGCTGGGATTCTCTTATAACTATATTGTAGACACAGCTTATAGGTGTAGGCTTGTTGTGGCTTGGCGCTTGTGGCAGACGATTCATATATTGTTCTCTCATATACGAGATAATCGAAGATATCATTCAGCTTTCATCAGAATAAGGCTTTGACGTGGTTGAGTGCAAGTGGGAAATTAACAATTCGTGTTTTTACTGTTGTTGTTGTTGTTGTGGTGGTGGTGGTGGTGGTGGTGGTGGTGGTGGTGGTGGTGGTGGTGGTGGTTGTTGTTGTTGTTGTGTTGTTGTTGTTGTTGTTGTTGTGATTGTATATATATTTATATATATATATATATATATATATATATATATATATATATATATATATATATATATATATATATATATATATATATGTATATATATATATATATATGTAACACATAATGTGAGAGAAGAAGAACCAAAAGAAAAGAGAGAAAGAGAAGGAGAGCGAGAGAGAGAGAGAGAGAGAGAGAAAGAGAGAGAGAAAGAGAGAGAGAGAGAGAGAGAGGGGGAGGGAGGGGTGAGAGAGGCGGGAGTGGGTGGTGGTGATGGGGTGGTGGTGGTGATGGTGGTGGTGGTGGTGGTGATGGTGGTGGTGGTGGAGGTGGTGGTGGTGGTGGTGGTGGTAGTGGTCGTGGTGGTGGTCATGGTGGTGGTGGTGGTGGTGGTGGTGGTGGTGGTGGTGGTGGTGGTGGTGGTGGTGGTGGTAGTAGTAATGGTGCTGATGATGATGATGACGATGATGATGATGATGAGCATTATCATCATCAGCAGCCGCAGCCGCAGCCGCAGCCGCAGCCGCAGCAGCAACAACAGCAGCTAGCAGCAGCAGCAGCATCTAACTATCTACAGTGCAAATGCAGTATTGTCACGCATACATTGTTGTTTGTCTTACACCACTTCATAAGAAGAATTCTCAACCGATGTGCTGAGAACAGACACACAAACACAGCACAGCTGCGTCAACTCAACACATCAAGATCCATCATTACACATTAAGTATTCAACAGGGGAGGTAACAAGTGTGTAATCATTGTTTTAACTCTCCAGACATTAAAGGAGCACTAGTCCAGTAAAACTACAAATTAACCTAGAACAAATTGCAACATAATTTATTTCTTTTCTGCGGCATTCATGGGACTGCCAGGTGTCACATATCACAAGTCCTCCAAAATCCCTCGATGGGAAAGTGGGTAAAAATGCATATTTAGCTACCGCCATTATCCGAATAATGAAACTTCCCTTACCTGGTTCATTCCGCAAATAAACGAAGTAGAAATGTTGTCTAAGCTCTGAATTTCATGGTCACGGAAGACAGTAAGCAATTGGCAATATTGCCTTGAACCACTTGTACAAATTCTCCAAACCACAGATTAAATATAGTTGTATGCACAGGGCCGGGGTAATTTAAAAAAATTATATTTAAAGTAAGTTTAATTTTGTTTTTCGCTTTTAAAATTTTATCTAAAATAAATTGCATTTTAATTTTCACTTTTATCTCACAATTTGAATAAATTTCTATACAATTCAATCAGAATATGGACATGGATTTAGATACATGCGTTATTTGTAACCAGAGCCTAGAAAATGGCTCACAAACTGTTAAGCTTCGAGTTAAAGGCTGTGACGGTATTAACAATGCTAGCAGAGCCCGTGAAAGCGATGTCATAGCTGAAGTAGGACAGAGGGTTCATGTAAAATGTCGACGGGAGTTCATTGATCCCAAGCGGATTGCCTGTGACGCAGAGAAAATTGAACAATCTCCGCCACCCATGCGAACACTCCGTTCAGAAAGTCCAACATTCAATTTTAGTGAACATTGTTTGCTATGCGGATACCCTGCACAAATTCAAGATGGAAAGAAACGTGGCTATGATATTTATCCAGTAAGTACTCATGACTTTCAATGTAGTATCGCCGAGGCCTGTGAGCAGAGAAAAGACGAATGGGGCAAACTTGTAGCTGGGCGGCTTGCCTTCACGCCGGATTTATGCGTTGTCAATGCAGTATACCATCAAAGCTGCAGCGTAAATTTTCGAACCATGAAAAATATCCCTCAGCTGCACTCATCTTGCTCATCCCAAAAACATGGAAGGCCAGAAGACTTGGACAGAGTAAGAGCATTTAGTGCGACAATGGCATTTCTTGAAAATAATGATGATGAGCAGCTGACCCTGCACGACCTCGTTAATAAAATGCAAGAGTATCTCGATGATAAAGAGAATAAAGCATACAGTACAAAATACATGCAGGATAAAATAAAAGATAATTATGGCGATGAAATATTTATTAGCACTGTGAATAGTAAGCCAAACGTTGCTACCTTTCGTTCTAAAGCATCTACTATTTTGACTGACTTCTATAAGGAACAGAAGAGAAAGGATTCCAAATCAGAGAGCATGCTAATCATCCAGACAGCTGCCAAACTGCTTAGACACGATATTAAGTTAATTGATTCATGCACATCATCTGAAAGCTATCCATCAAGGGAGCAAATGAGCGACCCAGTAAAGGCATTGAATTATTTACCAGAGACACTGCGGGAATTATTGCGGATTTTTGTTTACTGGAAAAGACACAGAAATGAAACAGGCATCAGTTGGACAGGCTATTATGCAAGGAACTCGTCCTAGAGTTATTTTGGCACCTTTGCAGTTCGGGCTGTCATGTGAGATGCACCATAAATTTGGATCTAGATTTATTGTTGACACCTTGTACAAGCACAGATTTGGATGTTCATACGCGGAGATACAGAGGTTTGAGCGCAGTGCATCACTTCATGGTGGAGATCTACCACAGCCATTATCAGGCGAGTTCATTCAGTTTGTTGCCGACAATGTGGATCACAATATTTGCACAATAGATGGGCATAACACATTTCATGGAATGGGAATCATTGCATCTGTTACACCAGGAAACCTTTCGTGCAAACTTATTCCAAGGATAAATGTAACATCTGAAGATATCAAGCAAGTTGGCAAGATCTGTATCAAGAACTTTGAGTCTCAGCATACCAGGAACTTCCCATTGACCTTTAAGGAGTTAACTGCGATGGAACAAACAGACCCAACAGCTGACATTGACATCCTCTGGGATTTCTCTTTGTTTCTGCGTTCAAGGAGACAGTCATGGTCTGGCATGATGCAAACTGTTCACGAAGGAGTTTATCCAGGTAAATCGTCTGTTATTTTCCTTCCGATGATAGATCTAGAGCCAAGTAACATGACCTGCATCTTTTCCACTTTGACTTATGTTTGTGAACAGGCAAACCGATACCATGTTGCACCCGTGATTACATTTGATCAGCCCTTATTTTGGAAAGCTATGACTATCATAGAGATTGAGCTGAGCTGGAGTCCATTAAAGCAAATTATTCTAAGACTCGGAGGTCTTCATATGGAGATGAGCTTCCTTGGCTGCATTGGTCACTTAATGGCAGGAAGCGGTCTTGCGCCTATTCTAGATGTAGTCTACGCTGAGAATGCTGTCAAACACATTCTTAGTGGAAAGGCAATTTCTCGAGCAGTTCGAGGACACCTCATGGTTTTTGCTTCTCTCAGTACAATCTTGATTGCAAATGCATACAACCTACCACTACCTACAATTGCAGATGCTGAACAGTAGAATATTCCGCTGCAATGCATTCAAAAGAATTGTTTGACAATGATGATAATGTTGCAGGACATGAAACGATTGAAAGTTCCCTAAATAAAAGTCTGGTTAAAGTTGGAGAGCTCTATGATGACATTATCAAAAATCCGTACAAGCGATTCAGGGAGAAGGTTGCAAAAAGTTCCAAGTATGTTGAAGCACGAGATTTACCACCAACACCCGCATCCGCAAAGTTTCACAGTATTCGCGTGTACTACCAAATTCAAGTTTGGAGAGGAGATGCTGGAGATATGGATCCAACAGAATGGGGCTGGAAAGTTCTCAACCACCAAATGCTGCCTGTTAAGACTGACATGCTGGCAGCACCTGACGATTTACTGTATTCATTTAGATGCAGCTGCAAAACTGGCTGTGAATCAAAGAGATGCACCTGTAGAAAACATGGGCTCAGCTGCACATCCGCCTGCGAAGACTGTAAGGGTCTCAGTTGCTCGAATTCAATAACGCTCATTGAGGAAGATGACTTGGATAATTGATGCAAGATGAAATTAGTAGAAACCAGGTACCTATGCCATACTATTTCATCTTAGCTTAGCTTAGAAACACACAATACCCTGACATAATAAAATATAATATGTATTGTATCAATATCAATGATGGTATTAGGTAAATTCATGCAAGTGGCATAACACAATACATTTAATTTGTGGAGAATATGTCAATCGTATTCATTTATTACTAAAAAAGTCCAAAAATACCCAGTCACACATATATTACATACCGGTTTTAAAGAAATAAAGAAAAATGGATTTTTCACGTGAAATGGCCCAAATCTGGTAATAATTATGCAAATTTTACCCTTTTCCCTATTGGAATTTTGGAGGACTTTTGATATGTTGTACATGATGGGCCCCTATACACTGGGCGAGGTAAAAAAATTCTGTTGCAATTTGTTCCGGGTTAAAATATTTTTGTCCTAGATTGACTGGACTACACAGTTCTAGCTATGCCACACACATTTCTAGTTAAGGTCATTCCACCACATACGTGAGAAGGAATCGATTTGAAACTTTGAAACATGAGTTCCCGGAATCTAAATTTGAGCGCAATTATACAGGAAAAACAGTTGAATCTTTAAAAACTAGTTTAACTGTCGGCCAATAAATTGAGAATCTGGAACGAGGTCACTTTTCATATCACTATTATGGACCGAGTTGAAAATTATCAATTTTCACGAGCTTTAGCGAGTGCAAAGTTGATAATTTTCAACGAGGTTCATAATAGTGATATAAAAAGTGACCGAGTTTGAGATTTTATTTATCATGTAAACTGTAATTTTGAAATATTTGCCAATAGTAGCTGATGTGACTTTTTATCTGATTTCTTATTGTTGATTTTCGTGAAATCGATACCGCCTCTATGACGCACCACTACTTGATAACAGATACTGATTGCACAGCAAAATATAGTGACAAACACAAAATCTGGCGATGTCAGCCGTTAAATAGTATTTTAACTGGTCATTGGAAATTATCGCCACGGCCATCAATCGTTACATCACTGCCGACTGATAAACTGTCAAACGATGACATTTTGCAAGGACGTTTCATGAATGACAAATCGTAGTAAACAAATCGTAGTAAAACAGTAATAGTAATAGTAGTAATCCCTACGTGTCACGCTCACATCAATCGATGTTTTAATTGGTCGATTTAAATGGGTTGCGCACCCAACAGCCAATGAAAATACTCCGTTGAATATGGCACATGTGCTCATATCGAAAAATATGGAACTGATTAGAAGGCTTGTTTATATGATAAAATCAGTTTCATAACGTTTGACTGAATGATTATTACATTGTAAATTCATCAGAGACATGTAATTTATTCACCTTAATGACGGGTATTTGTCACTTGTTGTGACGTCACATATTTGATTATGACGTCAGAAACATGAGTGACAATCTGATCATTGGATAATGGAGCAATCCAGTTTTAGCTATGCCCGCCCATCACGAGTTAAGCTCCACCCACGCATGGCCGTGTTGCGATCGACAGATTCCTGAACTACTTGACTATCAATTTCCAGAAAAGTATACATGTAAGCTGTTGAATATTTTGAAACTAATTTGACTTGGCAGTGTTTTTGCTTATGGCAGCAACAGCGCCTTGTCAAATCAGTTTCAAATTATTCAACTGCATCTTTATTAAACAGTAAATGCATACGATTAGCACAACCACCCTTAGTCCGTCATCCTACACGTAACGTAGATGATTATGACGTCATATGATTGATTGATAAACTGGAAATGTCCATCGATTTCTTTAATGATTATAATAAAATTGTTTTATTCCTGTTTCTCTTGGGAAATCATGCGTGTATAATGAAAAAAATGGAAAGTTATCGGAAATATCTCTCATGAGATAATTAATGCCGATAGGTCTGCACATCTCAGGAGACAAGGTAACCTCTGCTTATGGTATTTTAAGGTGGCGTGCAATCATTGATTACCCTTTCATTGCCTATGTACCAAATATTAGCACGTACATTAGATGTACCTGATAAAAACACACTTGTTCACCAATGTCAAAACGTCGCTGTTCTCAGATGCATAGCAACAACATCTAGCAGTTCTCTAAATGGACATTGTTTGCTGAAATTATAAAAAGATGACCTTGCCAACACTTCAGCGTTTCATATCAATATGTGTGATTCAAAGAAGGTCTGCGACAAGATAAATTGCGTGCAGATTGAAAAAAAAATTATTGTTTTGTTCTTTTAATCATTTTCGTGTTAAATAACATCATAGCTATTCCAGGTACAAATAGGCACGTGCCATAAGCCTACATACATCTTATTATTATATCACCTCTGCCATGCTGATATTGAATAAATCGAAGAACTGGAAAGAGGTACCATTTCATATCACTATTATCAACCGACTCGAAAATTATAACATTGCACGAGCTTTAGTAAGTGCAATGTGATAAATTTCAAGGTGGTTGTATAATAGTGATATGAAATGAGACCGAGTTTGAGATTCTATATATCAGATAAACTGATATTTTAACCGATTTTCCAATAACGTCGATTGATCCATGAAACCTGTTTGAATGCACTATTTTGCGCTGTCAGTTTACGTCTCCTTGGGGCATGACTTGCTAAGAATCCTGATCAATGCGCCACAAAAAATAATGACAGCCAAAACATCGCTATTTCGGATTTGGTATTTCTTTTAATCTAACTTTTAAAATTTCTGCATCTATCATGCAAATTTAAAAACGTATTTCAAAACTAGTATATATATTTCAAATTTTAAATCAACAGCATAACGCATCCCGTCCAGTTTACATTTTTGCCGTCATCGTCCCTAGGAAATATTTGCGACGTTACAGGGTCTGTGGGATTAGTACACGCTATCTAACCAATGCAAATATTTATTACGCAATCCTCCGTTGAATTTTACACATGAGTTCAATCAAATATTAAACTTAAATGGACTGAAAACTGTGTTTATATCACAAAAACTAATTTGTATCTGGTGTTTTGTTCATCTTGTTGATGGACAGCAAGATACTGATACAGTATCAATAACTGGTCCATGATTTCCGATTGCGCAATTGATTGTACAATTTCCCATTGCGCTGTCCACGTGGCTGTGAACAACTATGTAACCATTCACTTATGGCACGACCTGTCAACTATAAATAGACCAAGATCAACGAAGATCAAATTTCTGCTACATGGTTGGAATAATTGTGGCAGACAATGATGACCCAGATAACAGTACTAAGCTGGGTCAACGTTGGTGAATGGTTGGCATGGTCTCCGTTGGCTATTGGATAATGTGCGAGCATTGGCAATTGGTTGTGGTCCAACAACTTATAGCCAATGTATATAATTAATGTTATATTCATGCGTTGGGCCAACGTTGGCATAAGAGTGTTATGTTGGGTTGCCGCTGCTGGGCCCACATGTTGGTTGGTTGGCATGGTCGAAGTTGCCATCGTTAACATAACAGTTGCAAAATTACAGTTAGGTTACAGTTGTTGGACAAACAATTTATAGCCAATATATATCATAAATATTATATACATGCATTGAGCAAACGTTGGCATAACAGTAGCAAAATGGCATTGGGTGGGCCAACGTTGACCCAACAACTTATTGTTAATGTATATTATACAATTTATATAATGGGTTGGGGGCAATCTATTTTCCTACTTTTTTAAAATATAAAATCAGTAAGCCAATGTGTTTGGTAATTAGGTGGCAATTCTGAGTTTTTATAGAATAAACAGTCACTTCTCAAGGGAGGTAACTCCTTACCTCTGTCACCTTATTTAATGTCTTAAAGTTTGAATACAGCAATTAAGCCTATTGTTCTATAACCAGTTCTGTATCTAAAAGCAACTATGTTGCATAACTTCTATCCTTTCTCTAAATACATCTATTGTGTAATATAATTTCAGTATGTCGTGGGGAAACCATCTTAAGAAATTGAGAATCTCCTATGAATAAAGGCAATCTGTTATAAATGTATGTTGAGAGAAAAGGAAAAGGAAGGATGATTGGGAGACTGGCGTGAGGATGCGAGCTTGAAGCCAGGACCCGGGAATTTGAATGTTGTATTGGCGCCACTTGGTAGACGAGCTTATGGTTGAGCCACAATCAACCAGTCATGGAGAGATGGCATTGGTCGTGTGGAGATGCTGGTGGAGCCACTTGCTTGCTGCTGTGTTCCTGGTGACGACTCACCCGATGATGCAATGACTCAGACGTTGGTGGTGATGGTGTGTGTCGCTGGAAACACGAAAACTGGACACGGGGTCGTGCTTGGCGCGGCTTTGCTTTTGGTGTAGATGCTGTCGCTCTGCTTTGCTCTCCTTTGTCTAGCTCTTGATCAACATTTTATCATGAGCATGAACAGATCTTTAGCGGCTCGACGACGTGACTAGTAGACATTTTTAATTCTCAAATAGCGTCAATGCATTCAACTTATTATTTCTAACAGCAACAGGTTATAATTTTAAGTTTAAATATGGATTTTTTGTTTGCAAACACTAGATTTTATTCTCAATTGTTCCCCGTTTTTTGTTTGTTTAATCACATGCCATTATTTTAAGTTATCTACGTTTATTTGACAGTATTGTCTTTCAGTTTCTTACTGATCATTGTTTTGAGATTTCATTTTACAGACTGACCTCCACCCCCAGCTCAACTCCGAGAGAAATAATGTAATTTCCCCCACCCACCCTCCTGTACATGGCATACAACATTGGCACCCGCCAACAACAGTTCATTAGGCAGCAACAGTTCATTAGGCAGCTACAGTTCATTAGGCAGCAACAGGCAACACACACATAGGCAGCATCTTAACATTTTATTATTGTCAATTTTGACTTGTTTATAGTAACCCTTCGGGGACGCACCTCTGAGAGTGAGTCGTGGCTCAAATACACTTAGGTTTAAGCGGCCATTAAACCAATCAAATGCAAAATAAATGTACATACTAGTGGACGATTGGCCGTGGTGCTCAAATCCCGGTCAACTGGCAGGCGATCTGATGGCTGACAGGCAATCGATGGAGACATAGGCTATCTCCTCCAGTCCCTGATGCCTAGACCTCATTCGCACGACACGTCCTTCAGATTGGATGTCAAACCATGATCCGGGTAACCCGGGTAACCCTTGAGTAAGAGTCATGGCTCAAATACAAATCGCTGTAAGCGGCCATTGAAAGCAACTCAACAACAACAACAACAACAACAACAGCAACAGCAACAACAACAACAACAACAACAACAACAACAAAACATAAATGTATACCATAAAAGGCTTTGCAAATCTTTGGTTTTACATTGTACTTGTTTCTCGGCCTTGTTGGCTAAAATCAGTATAGTACCTGGCAAATGGGTTTCACACATTTCATTAGATGTTTCCTTTACTTTGCCAATTTGCTAAATATATATAAAAAATCTTTTTTTTCGAATAGTTCACTAACATTTATGAAACATGTTACCCCAATGTTAGACCAATGGGCAGAATGATGGTGGGCGAACCTAGACAGCCATTGTTGGGCCAATGTTACAACGTACATTTGGCCAGCGTTGTACCAACGTAGCCTGTTGTGCCAACATAGTCTTGTTATCTGGGGATATGGTTCAACAGCAAAATGCTTACATTATTTATGTTAGCAATATCGTTAAACCGATGGATATATTTCTAAAGTATTGTTGAGACAACAGATTGTCTGGTACAGTAAGGTGCATAGCTAATATGCGGATAAATATGTATTCAGGCAGCATAGCATGATTTGTTGAAATGTAGCAGCTATACAGTGCGTTATTTTAACAATACTACTATATCGCGTGTTGAGAAACTCTCAAACATATTGCTTGCACAGCAGTCTGCCTGGTTTTAACCTTTTTAACCCGGGAGGCCGATCTAGAAATCGGCAATAGATGCCGGCCTAATTTCCGCAGGTTACGTATATACCTACACTGATAATGAGACTCTGTGATTGTATTGTTATCTTGCAATATCAGTCGTGTATCTGGACCTACAAATGCAGTTGTAACACTAAGATGAAGAAAAAAATTTTCTTTATAACAATAACGAATGCGCTTCCTATACCATTCTGCATCAATGCAGTCGGTCGAATCCGATAACCGAACTCAGTTTTGATGGATATGGCAAACGTCAAGGCTTGTACAATAAAAATGTCGTACAACTCAGAAACTCATCTAATGTTACACATAAAACCAGAGACCAATTATAGAAATGATGCATATCATGTATGTGTCTCTGACAGATGTTGGTTTTTCATAGGCATTAAAATAATGCTTGTAGCCATTAAATATCGGGCGATCATCTCGATGGGAAAGGTCGGAAGCTGATAACATTAATCCACAAGACACAAATGAGGAATCACTAATCCAGTATTATTTATGTTGATACGATGTAATATTGTGTTATATACACAATTAGTGCTGTATGGTTATAGTTTGTTATGACATTCAAACAAACAGATTTGAAAAATCGTCATGCTTCAGTTAATACATTTGTCAGTTTAAAGGGTGCATTGCTGCGTGTTTGGGACGACCACATCGTTGAATATAATATACAAAAGTGTGACAATCACAACACAGCTCGTGCAATTATAGGGATTCAGTGGAAGACCATGCAACATTCCGCGGGCGTACCGGAATTAAGGAACCTTGCCCATGTTCATCATAATGAATGACTGGGTGTTGTGTCTTCCTGATATATTATTGACAGCAAGGAGCAGGACGAGAGATGATCGAGTTACATTGGCTTAAATGTACATGATTATTAAGGAGTCAGCATTTTTAGAACAGTAAGCTTCTTTGGCATGTCAATGACGTACCACCATCTTTAATACCAACATCACATCCATAATATTCACTCTCAAGGCAACGTAAACAAGTTAATTGTGAATTCAAACTCTGGATCACGTTAAGTCAATAAGGAGCATGGATGTGGAACATCACAACATGCATGATCAAAAGTAAATCGGCCCCAAAGCTCGTCAGTCAATACACAATGGAGGGAGAGGCCCGCGCATTTTTAGCTAGGCTTCGTCCACATTTGACACGCGTTGTAATCGATTTGAAACTTTGGGAACTGAATTCACAGAATCTAAATTTCAAGGTAACGACACATGTAAGCTGTTGAATATTCTGAAAAGAATTAGACCGGCGGCCGTTGCTGCCGATCGTCAAATTAGCGTTGACATATTCAGCAGAACATTTATTAAATTGTAAATTCGTCAAATGCATACAATTCGTAAACATTCGCGGCGGACTTTTGGCTTTCCATGACGGAGCTACGTTATTTTGATTATAACGTCTGGTACTTGGCTAAAAGATCGGATCTGTAAATTCAAGGTACGGGAACACAGCTCTGGTCCAGGAAATGTATCGCGGGATTTTACCGGTATGCATTTCTTGTAGAAAATAATTACTGAATTCATCTTGATCATAATCCTGCTGTCATATTATTTAAATTGTTATTTGAAAATAAAATTGCTCATATTATTCAACTTGTTTTTTTTAACAATTTGTATAGTTAGGAAATTGTATTGCAATCTTTAGAACGCGTTACAGTATCTCATGCGTATCATTTCGAATGAATCTTATACATCTGGATGTGATCAAATGCCACTGAATATGCAATTATTATTTAGACATTTAGGAGTGGGTACTTTAAGCTTAGTGAACATTCCAATGGACCTTTCTGGTTTTAGCTATGCCCCGCCCATCTCTAGCTAAGCTCCACCCACACCTCGCTCGTGTTGGGATCGATCGATCTCTGAACACCATGACTATCAATTTCCCAAAAAATACACAGGTAAGCTGTTTAATATTTTGAAACTAATTTGACTGAGTGCTGTTGCTGCCTAAGGCAGCAACAGTGCCCAGTCAAATTAGTTTTAAAATATTCAACAGCATGTGTATTAAATAGCAAAGAATTACAAAGACATACAATTCATACACCGTATCGGACCATTTGAGATTTGATGACGGTCTTTATGGAACCCTGTGTGACGTAATGATTATGACGTTATCATACACGCGTTGAACTGATTATAACGTCAAACGAGGTCTGATGATGGATGGATAGGCCTACTCTGGAACGGTGAAGTATGCTTTAGCCCAAAATGATGTTTTGACAGAGGTAATAATTACTCCAATATATGTCACGCTATGAAAATGATTCACACATAGCTCTATGTTCGTCATTCTAGTCGGCGCAACTATGGGCACGCTGACGAATCCATTCAACGTTACATGTTTCACTGCCCGGTATATGCAGATCAAAGAGACTCCTGCTTTAATAATCTCATCTCAAATCATACCGCTCATATGTCTCTAACCGCCAAACATTTCTTATTCTGTAACAGCAATGCCAGCTAAGAAACTAATATTAACTTCTACGTCAGTACATTGACTCAACTAGTCGCGTTAAATGACCACTCGGGTATAATTTGAAGTAGTCTGTTTACTAAGCGCCATAGGTACGATGGTACACCGGTCCCGCTCTTCCAAATTCTTCCATACATTACCTTCTCCATCTGTCTCTGTCCAGTATATTGGTCGGTCTGTGTGTTAAAGGATTAATTGTCATGGCGTTTGGATACAGCTTCTGTAGTGGGTTTGGGAGGCGTCCATTTGTGGACCAGAAGACGACAATTCTTTGAAGATTTATCACTGGACTGTCTGGCTCGGTAAGCGAGTCGGCCACTCCACTGGTAAATGGGTGGCTTATTTTACAAACGGTCTTCTTTAAGCCTGCTCGTTGAGGTTTTCGATGAGGGGACTGAGATTTCTGTGATCAAATTGATCATTAGATGGTTAATAGTAAACATATTCCCTGCCGACACATAGACTAATGAGAAACCTTTCAACAGCGATCACAGTTTAGCAACACACAATTTATAAGCACCATGGGTGGCCATTGCATCGTGTAAACAATGAATCCACTTTTGGCCATGCCCCTCTCGAAGCTAGCTAGACGCCGCCCATGCTGTGCGCGTGTTGTGATCGATATGTACGCATTGAATCCTGGATATCCGAAATCCTAATTTCATAGAAACTATGCAGCTAACGTATTGGGACTGGATTGACTGCACTGCTGCTGCCTCATTGCAGCAACAGCGCCCAGTCAAGCTAGTTTCTATATATTCAACAGAATGTTTATTAATTAATGGAGACATACAATTTGTACCACTTCGCGGACTATTTCAGTCATATGACGGAGTATTTCTGTCAATTATGATTGTGATGTCAGCCTGTAGGTGACGTAATTGATAATATATCAATGCTTGAGTGACAGAGTGGATTCATTAATTTTGAAATGACCCTAGTTACAGACCAATACGAGTACATATGTTCCTATACTAGCCATGGTGACTGATCCATGACAAACTAACATACTAGCATACAAGATTTACCAGATTCACTATTATGTATCATAACTATAACTATATAATATAATATCGCCAAGTATTTAAAAGATATTATAGTAACATGTATGTATTAATTTCTTGTTACGCCATGATCCAATTACATTATAATACAGTTGTATGGGAGAAACGGTTATAAGACGTGTCTTATCGCGCTTCCTCTCCGACAAAAATAGCCTACATTATGTTTAAATCAAACCAGCAATGCATGAGTGGCTGACTGATTGGCTGGCTGGGTGTGTGGCTGACTATCTAACTGACTTTAACTAACTAACTAACTAACCAACTAACCAACTAACCAACTAACCAACTAACCAACTAACCGACCGACCGACCGACCGACCGACCGACCAACCAACCAACAAACCTACTACTACTACTACTACTACTACTACTACTACTACTACTACTACTACTACTACTACTACTACTACTACTACTACTACTACTACTAATACTACTACTACTACTACAACTACTACTACTACTACTACTACTACTACTACTACTACTACTACTACTACTACTCTCTCTCTCTCTCTCTCTCTCTCTGCAGGGGAAGCAACCCCCGTTGTTAATACAACCTCAAGTTTCCATTGCCGTAGGTCTACTTCCAGTTTGACCTGGGTAAACAATGATAGTCAAATAATTAATGCCTTGTCCCAGCATTATAAACGTAGTCTGAGATATGTTTCCCTATCTTTTGTCAATAATGTTGGTGATGTGTTTAATTATGATGATATAATGCAGAATATTCCTGTTCAGTTTGAGGAAAATATGGAAGGTTTTGTTATGTTTGATATATTTGATAGTGATGATAATGCACATAGCTGTTATCTGAAAGCAACCTGTTCACATATAAACATAGCTCAGACTGCTCAATCCGAAGATCAAATCCCCACTTTGACTGTTTCTCCTCAAACCGATGATCATAATGTGAAAATATTGAAAGATTCTATAAATAATGTGCGTTATTTAAATAATAACGATGTTATTAACGCTCTAGACAATATTGATGTTAATGATGATGATAATTACAATGATGAATGTGCCGATGATGACGACAACAAACACTGTATTGAAAATAATGGTCGCAAAAATGACAATAGCGATAACTACGATATAAATCGAAGTCATTCTCCAAGTAGGACCACCCATATCCAGCATAGAGTATACAATAATACAATTTATTATAGTGTTGCCACTTGCAACAAACTTGATATTTTGAATACGTGTTATGGCGATAACAATAATGATGTCGTTGGCGCCGACGGAGACTTTGGAGGATATGGCGATGACGATGTGGACGGTGATGATCATGACCACCGTCGACATCGTCGTCGTCGCCCTCGCCACGTTCAGAATGATAATGTCGAACTTTGATATTGAAGATAGCGATTCAAATATTAACAATGGTGGGTGATGCCATACTGATGAGAAGGGTGACCACGGTTACGATATTGTTAGTATTAAGGTTGGGAATGATGACTGCGACGGTGAGGTAGGTGATGCTGATGCTGATGGTGGTGATGCTGCTGGCGATGATGATCATCACAACGTAGATAACAGAGACAAGGCAGTTTCACACACAGGCAGACCTTGTACTAATGCTACTGATACCTCCACACAGCCTCCTATCCCTTTCTCTACTCTTTCCAATCCTCCTCCCCACCTTGTTAACACATGTCATAGCACTGATGTTTCTAAAGCAAATACTATTCCAGATAAACATAATCATTCCACACATGGCTCCACCATGGACGACGATAACAATGATGACGATGACGATTATGAAGATGACGAAAATGACGACGACTACGATGACGACGGTGGAGGCGACAGAGACGGCAACGACACTAACCCCTACACCACCGTCGCCACCAGCACCACCGCCGCTGCCGCGACCACCACGACCACCACCAGCACCATCACCACCACCACCACCACCACCACCACCACCACCAACAACAACAACAACAACAACAACAACAACAACAATAATAATAATGACAATGGCGACGATGATGACGACGGCGAAGATGACTACGACGATGAGAATGATAACGACTCAGTTGGTATATTAACTGCTGGCTTGCTGCATATTGCTGCGATAAACATTTATGGGCTAAAGACCAAACTGAAAATACCAGAATTCCACACTTTCATAAACCGATATTATAGTATTTGCATTACCGAAATCAACTTAACACGATATGACAATGTAAGTGTTCCAAATTACATAAAATGACCCGAGTCATCAGGATATCATTCAAATGAAGCATTTGATCAAATGGAAATATATAGCCCCCCCCCCCCCCCCTATACTTACGTTGAAAGGGAAGTATGAACCGATATGTCTGATTGGTGACTTTAATGCAAAAACAGGGACTGATCAAGATTTTGACAGATTTGATGGTTTTACAGTCGATAACTTCCAAGTAAACGATACAACTGAACTCGAATTAATGACATTAAGGGAACTTGAAATCCCAATAGACAGGTATAGTCAATGTCGTGGTAAGAAAAACCCAAACGTACGGAAGCTCGTACAGCTATGCAAAAACACGAATATTTTTATTCTAAATGGGAGGGTGGGATGTGATAAGTTTATAGGCAAACCTACCACCATGAACAACAGCTTACTAGATTATGCGGTAGCTAATGTAAATTTTATTAAAGCCATTCAACAATTTAGTGTAAAAAACTTTGATCCGTTATTATCAGATATACACAGCGTGTTATATTTAGCAATAGAAGGTAATAATAATAATAATAATAATAATAATAATAATAATAATAATAATAATAATAATAATGGATATAGCCGCAAGCGGCTATGCATCGGGAGGGGGGGGGGCAAGTGGCTAGCATCCCGGTCGCTAGGACGAGAACCTTATCTGAGCCAGCTCTTATAGGTGGCTTAGAGCCTAAATAGCCTCTTAGATTTGATCAAGTTGGATTAATGCTGTAAAATTATTGAATTATGTGAGAAGGTTACAGTAGGAATTTTCTTTATCCGCCCAGTCCACCCATCATTGAATGTGGTTTTGAAAACCAAACAATCGTGTGTCAACAACGACAGTAAAATAATATAAATGAAACCGGCCAAGTTCTTCTTGAGAAGATAACAATTCAATTCTCCAATTGCTTTAGCATTGCCAATTTTGGCGGGAAAACGATCCAAGATGGCCGTCAAACCGTTCGTCCAACAGTATTGAAAATGGCAAATTTGGAATCAGAAAACCCAAAAACATATGTAAAACCAATTTCGGCTTCAAATGTCCACAAATTAAAAAAATTAAAAATGCCCGCCAATCATGCTGCATTTTGATTGGTCGATGGCAGCCAGGTTTTTTACATATCAATTTCTCTTGAACAACCTGTAATGCGCCTCAGTCCCTAATCATACCAGCTAAATTTTGGCCCAATCCGTTCAGCGGTTCTGGGAGAAGAACTCGTTTTCACGAAAACTAGGTCATTCAAGATGACCACCGAAGTTTTTAGCCAATCAAATACAAACCTGGTTCAGCGGATGCCCTAGATGATATTTCATGAGTTTTGAATCAATCCGCCAAGTGCTTTCAAAGGAGAAGATTTTTAAATACGTTTCGCGAAATACTATAAAATCCAAATGGCCACCGCCCTGATAGGCCGACCAGCATTGTTTGAACAAAATCATAGCTCTATTACATAATGATGCTTTCTGCAAAATATAATTGAAATCCACCTAGCGGTTTCCGAGGAGAAAGAATTTAAAATTTCCAATTGCTTTATTATGGGGGGAATTTGGCAGGAAAACGTTCCAAGATGGCCGCCAAACCGTTCGTCCGACAGTATTGAAAATGGCAAATGACCCAAAAACCTATGTGAAACCAATTTCGGCTTCAAATTTCCACAAATAAAACAATTCAAAATGACCGCCAATTATGCTGAATTTTGAATGGTCGATGGCGGCCATGTTTTTTTACGTATCGATTTCTCTTGAACAAACTGTAATGCGCCTCAGTCTCTAATTATATCAGCCACATTTTGGCCCAAACCGTTCAGCGGTTCTGGAAAAGAAGTAATTTTCACGAAAACTAGGTCATTCAAGATGGCCACCCAAGTTTTCGGCCAATCAAATACCCTTGAACAAACCTGGTTCAGCGGATACCCTAGATGATATTTCATGAGTTTTGAATCAATCCGCCCCTACTACCAGTGCTAGGCCTCAAAGTAGATCTAAGATCTTGGGTTGGGCGCAGGGGAGTAACACTTTATCTGGCTACCAAGCCAGGTATTTGGAGCAAGTGGCCAACCATAGCACTAAACAACTCATCTTTCATGACAGTTAATATTATGAATATCCGTCATGGCGCTCGCCGTGTGAGTTCCCGCCAGGCATGTGCAGCACTGCCCCCCCCCCCCCCGCCTCGAAGCTGTCCACCCAAGCTACTGGTGGTAAAGTTTGTAGACCTTGGAGAAAAAGGAAGAAGGTTGCCCAACCTAAAGTACAAGTAAGCAAACCGCTGACTATCATGCAATTCAATGCTGAAGGAGCTTCTAACAAGAAAACGGAGCGTAGCCAAATTCTCAAGGAGAAAGGCGTGGATGTTGCGTGTATCCAAGAAACTCATCCGAATGCCAACAGAAGATTCTGTATAAGAGGATTTCAGTGCTACAGATCTGACAGGGATGGAAGACATAAAGGAAGAGTTATAACCCTGGTCCGGAATAACCTAAATGCCATTGAAGTTCAGAGAGACATGGACGGACCTGGAATTCTCACAATCAAGATAATTCCAGAAAAACAACCTATCACTGTTGTCAACATTTACTGCCCTAATAATCAACCATTGAATCTCAGAAAAATCCCAGTTCATCCAGATTCAATTATCATTGCTGGTGACCTCAACAGTCATTCTCAGTTTTGGGGATATCATTCTACTGATAGGAGGAGTGAGGAGATTGAAAATTGGATGGGTGAGCAGAAGCTGATTCTCTTGAATAAGGCAGATGACCCCCCTGCATTCTACTCAAGACGATGGCATACCTCAAGTTCTCCTGATTTAGCATTTTCAACAGAAAATCTACATCAAGAATCTTTGCGCATTGTTGGGGATCAACTTGGAGGCAGTGATCACCGCCCTGTTTCCATTACCATTAACATGGATGTTGAGATTGACCGAAATCAGAGTCCTCGATGGAACTATAAGAAAGCAGACTGGGACAGATATCAGAAAGAGAGTGACAGATTGGTAAAAGACATTGACATCAAAAACCTAAATATCAATAAAGTTGTTAAAGAGCTTAACTCTGCTTTACTCTCTGCTGCTGGCAAATGCATTCCTAGGGGATCCAGGAAAAATTACAGACCTTACTGGAGAGAAAAAACGTCAAACTTAAATCTTGAAAAAGATACAAACAAACTCTGGAGGCTTGTGAAGCAGCTTAACGATAAAAACACCAGAGTACCGAACATAACTCTTGAAGAGGATTGTGAAATCAAAACAGGAGAGGCCGCTGCTGAACACTTTGCTTATATGTATCAGAAAGTAAGCAATCTAGATGTGGCAGTGAGTCGTAAAAAAGCTGCAATGAAGTCTGCGAAGAGGAACAGAGAGACACAAATACATGCCGCGGGAATGGATGAGCTTCTGACCATCAGCGAGTTGGAGAAAAGCTTGAAAGTTCTGAAAAACAGGAAGTCTCCTGGACCAGATGGAATAACCAATAAGATGTGGAGGAATCTGGATACTATTGGAAAGCACACGCTTTTGGAGATTTTCAACCACAGTTGGTACACAGGAGAAGTTCCCCAGTCATGGAGAGAGGCCAATATGATCCCTGTACTGAAGAAAGGCAAGAATAAATCCAAAGCGGCAAGTTATCGACCTATCAGTCTGACTAGTTGCATTGTCAAAGCCATGGAAAGAATCCTCAACTAGAGACTTCTTCGACATCTTGAAAGCAACAATCTCTTAGCGGATGAACAAAATGGCTTACGAAAGTGTAGCTCTACTGAGGATCAAACAACATATCTGACACAGTCTATTGAGGAGGCGTTCCAACAGAAAAAGCATACCATCACTGTGTGGTTTGATCTGCAGAAGGCATTTGATAAAGTAAGGAAGCATGGACTCTTCCAAAAGCTCAGGACCAGTGATATTTCTGGAAAATGTACAGCTGGATATGCCAGTATCTCCACAACCGAAAGGCATCGGTACAGCTGAATGGGACGAGCAGCAAGAAAGTCCTGCTACGACATGGTGTACCTCAGGGTGGTGTGGTTTCTCCCACACTCTTCACAATATTTATCAATGACCTGGTGAAGAACCTTCCAATGGGAGTCAGAGCTGCTTTGTATGCTGATGATCTTGTGATGTGGAGCAGTGAGGAGTATGTGTCAACAGCCAATTACCGCATACAACTCGCAATTGATGACCTCAATTGTTGGGTTACAAGATGGTTTGTCCAGATCAACAAAGAGGAGACAGTCGCAACTGTATTCACATTATCCACTAAAAAGGAACACAAGACAAGTCTGAAATTTGGTGACTCAGTTCTGCACTTTGAGGATGAAGTAACTTATCTTGGTCTGATATTTGACAAAAGACTAACCTGGAAGGCGCAAATCAGAAAAGCTGAAGGTATAGCTAAGCGAAGACTGGCAGTTATGCGGAAGCCCTCTGGAACAAAATGGGGAGCTAACATGAAAATTCTGAAACAGGTTTACGCTGGATCAGTTGGGCCAATCATCGCATACGGGTCATCAGCATGGATGACAGCTGCTACAAGCACCCTTCAGACATTAGATAAGGTACAAAATCAGGCTCTTCATATCATAACAGGGTCTATGAAGACCACCCAAATAGCAGCGATGGAAGAACTTACCAATATCCAGCCACTCCAGCAGAGACGAGAAATCAAGGCCGAGATTCAATACGAGAAATTCAAATTGATGCCTCACCATCCCATGCATATGCTGACTCACCAAATGTCTAGAGGAAGGCTCAAAAGGAATAATTTCTTATTAACTTCAAAGAAAATTGAAAGAAACAGAGAGTCGGACATCTTCCCCAGATGTAGAAACGTAACTGCTATCCCTGAGAAGGAACCGTGGAAAGCTTCTGAAATACAAAACACAATTTTAATCTGGCCCTGGATTCCAGGGATTGAAAGCAAGGGAGATCAAGCAGAGGTGACAAACAAAGTTCTTGCATTGAGTCATATTGTAGAAAGCTACCCTGAGGAAGAGTGGATACATGTTTATACAGATGGATCAGCTATCCAGACTGTCAAGAATGGAGGGGCAGGTGCTCACATTCGGTTTCCATGTGGAGATATTACAGACTCATGCTTGCCAACAGGGAAGCACTGTAGCAATTACACTGCAGAAATCCAGGCACTGATCTTAGCTAGCCAAATGCTGATACAGCGAAAAAACAGAAATGAAAATATTGTCTTCCTGACAGACTCCCTCTCAGCGCTCCAGGCGCTGGAGAGTGGAAAGGAAAGTACAGATTTAATTCATGAAGATCTTAAGCAACTGGCTAAGGAGAACAATGTCAACTTACAGTGGATCTCCTCGCATTGTGGCACATTAGGAAATGACAAAGCTGATCAACTGGCTAAGGAAGGGTCAAATAAAGAACAATTCAACCACGAGGTTGACTTTGAAGAACTGAAGCATATCATTAAAGCCACAAGAACCACCAGCAGGCAGCATAATGATGCAATACACAGCCTCAGTAGGGAGGATCAGACATGTATCTTCAGATTGAGGACTGGTCACAATCGTCTCAATGCACATCATCACTGTCTCAAGATTACAGATTCTGCACTTTGTGAGTGTCAGCAGGCAGAAGAAACAGCGGAACATCTCTTGCAGCACTGCCAGCGATATGAACAGGCTAGAAGAAGCTTCTGGCCTATTGAAGTATCTTTCGAAGAGAGACGGTTTGGTGACCACTTCAGCTTTCATGCACCAAATAAGGAAAATGGTCTAAGATTACTGTCATGAGAAAGATGAACGCAAGAAGAAGAATCAATCCGCCAAGTGGTTTCAGAGGAGAAGATTATTAAATATGTTTCCCGAAATACTACAAAATCCGAAATGGCCGCCGGCCTAGGCCGACCAGCGTTGTTTGAACAAAATCAAATTTCTATTACCTAACAATGCTTCCTGCAAAATAGAATTGGAATCCACCCAGTGGTTTCCGAGGAGAAGGAATTTTAACTTTCCAATTGCTTTACTATGGGGAATTTGGCGGGAAACGAATCCAAGATGGCAGCCAAACCGTCGATCGAACAAATTCGAAAATGCCAGATTTGAATTTCTCGAGTCCTAAAACCTATATATGACCAATTTAGGCTTAAAATTCCATCAAATAAAAAATTCAATATTTCCGCCAGACGGCTTGATTCTGATTGGTCCATACGCAAATCCGTATTTTTCGAGCTATCGACTCCTCTTGAATGAACTTTTATGAGACCCACACTCCGATGATTTTTTATCAAATTTCTGCTCATTCTCTTTAGTGGTTTTGAAGAAGATTTTTTTAAATGTGGGAAAATTTTCCAGAAATCCAAGATGGCCGCAAACCTATCTAGAAAATCATATCCATTAACACGTAAAAGGTTTGCTCTAATAAGGCCCTCTTTCCATGCAAATCTTGAATTTCATCGGCATTTTTGTCTTTGCGCTATTTGCGAACAAATAAAAGCACTGAATAAAAAATAAATAAACTAAACAGAAAACAATAGGGTGCCAAGCACCAGCTAATAATAATAATCATAATAATAATAATAATAATGATATTAATAATAATTAAATAGTTAATATGATTGCCGATTTGTTCATTAATAGTGCAGAGAAAACATTTGGATGTAAAAAGTGTATAGAGGCAAAATACGTGCTAACAATAAAACATGGTTTGGAAAAGAGTGTGCTGCGAAACATAAGGAATACCATAGAACAAAAAAGAATATAATATCAATAAAACGGAAATAAAGAGACAACAGCTGAAAAAGGCAAGCAAAGCTTATAAAATATCTGTTAGGGAAACATTTAGAAACTACACGCACACGACTTCATGTTAAACTTAAAACTACAGATCCTGAAGCATTCTGGAAAATAATCAATAGGACAAAGAAAAACAAATATGATAATAGCAATATTGATTTAAATTATCTATATATACATTTTAGAAATGTAAATGACGCCGTTGAAAGTAATGATAATGGAAATAACATAGATATCAATATAAGTAATAATGCTGAGCCGGACATCCGAATATCTAGGGAAGAAATATACAACGCAATTTTAAAACTAGCAAACAATAAAGCAAGTGGTGCAGACTAAATTATAAATGAATACATCAAATCAACTGCTAGCGTGATGCTCCCTGTTTATGAACAGTTGTTCAACATTATATGCGATAAGGGATGGGTGCCTGAGGCGTGGCTCATTGGAAAAATAATCCCTATATATAAGAAAAAAGTGTACCATTCAAATGCATCAAATTACCGTCCAATAACGCTACTAAGCTGAATGGGAAAATTATTTACCACGATTCTGAATAAAAGACTAAATATATGCTGAAAAGCATGACATAATATCAGATTCACAAAATAGGTTTAGAAAAGGCAGGTCTACTCTTGATAATATTCTTTCATTACATTTATTACAAGAGTTAATTTTTGCCCAAAAGAAAAGAAATATACTGTTGTTTCATTGATTTTAAACAGGCCTTTGATACTGTCTGGCGCAATGGTCTCTGGCAAAAACTTATAAGAAATAACCTAACAGGAAAATGCTTTAAAATTGTGTATAACATATATCATTCAATAAAATCTTTTGTGTTTCATAAGTCCACAGAGTCCGAAATATTCCCGTGCAAAATTGGTGTAAGACAGGGTGAAAATCTATACCCGTTTCTCTTTTCCATCTTTTTAATTGACTTAGACAGCTTTTTAGAAGAGCGTCATATTGTAGGATAACCTTCAGTTAGTGAAATTGCTGATAAATTATATTTATACTTATATATCATCATTCTCCTCTATGCTGACGATACTGTAATGATGGCAGAATCACCCAATGCTCTCCAAAAATCGCTAGATGTGTTTCAAACGTACTGCGAAAAATGGAATTTGAAGGTTAATTATTTCAAGACAAAAATAATAGTTTTTGAAAAACGCAAGAACCCGAATAAACCACAATTACAGCTAGGGGGCCGAATTATAGAGACAATAGATGAATACTTATCCCTAGGTGTCCTGTTTAAGTATACAGGTAGCTTCATTTCATGTAGAAAGCATAACCTTCAACAGGGAACCAAGGCAATGTATACATTAATACATAAGATAAAATAAAACGATATACCAATAGACCTCCAATGTATATTTTTCGATCCCATGGTTTCACCTGGTATGCTATATGCCTCAGAAATATGGGGTTTCGAAAAAATTGATCTATTAGAAAATTGTCAGATAAAACTTTTCAAAACTATCTTACAAATGAAAAAAGCACGCCTAACGTAATTCGATATACAGATTTAGGAAAATATCCATTATATATCGCTATACGGTGCAATATGATTCGTTTCTGGGAGAACATTGTCAATGCGGGATATGGAAAGCTATCTTCCATCCTTTACCACATATGTATACATTACAGCGAAGAAAAAAGTGTAAAATTTAAATGGATAGAAAAAATAAAAGCAATCCTTAACTCAACAGGATGCATCACTAAATTTGACACTGAAAACATAAACACAGTGCAGATAACCCATCAAATAAGAACTGTTTTACAAAATCAATTTAAAGAAAAATGCCGCATTGAAATAAACGAGGCAAGTCGATTATCTTTTCACAGGGAAATAAAAACCGCTTTTCAATTTGAAAAGTACATTAAAACTTTGCCCTACCGGAAGGCTATCACCCTATGCCATTTTAGTACCCTAAATCATATGGAGATGGTGAGCCTTGAACTAAATGAACGGTTATGTGAAAACTGTAATTGTATAGAAGATGAATCACACTTCCCTTACACTTGCTCGAAATACAGTAATGAGCGAAAGAAATACATTCCTGAGTACTATGTTACTAACAGTTCGCCAGAAAAACAAAACGTCTTCTAGCGATATGTAACAAGCCTGTATTAATAAAGCTATGTAAATATCTATCATACACAAAGACAGCTTAGCCACTTCGTGTGTATATGCAGAATTCCAATTTTATCATATTAATAACACTCAAATCATATGCCATTATTTCCACTGCCACAAACTAACATTGCCACCACGGCTGACATGGCCACTAACACTATCACTGCCACTACCAACACCACTACCACTCCCACTAATACCAGTAAAACTACCACCACTATTGCTACTGCTGCTGCTGCTACTACTACTGTTCCTACTACTAAAGCTGCTGCTGCCGCTGCTACCGTTAGTACTGCTACTACTGCCACTGCTACTGCTACTATTGCCACTGCTCCTGGTACTGTTAGGTGGACGTCTGGCTCCTCGTCCCGCTTTCGCCTTTTGCAATATGTACGAGGAGGCATGACTACTATGATAACGATGACAGCAACGACAACAGCAACGACGATGACAACAATAGCAACAACAACACAAACATCAACACCAACACCAACAACAACGACAACAACAACAACAATAACAACAACGACAACAACTACTACTACTACTACTACTACTACTACTACTACTGCTGCCACTACTGCTACTACTACTGATGATAATAATGATAGTGATGGCGCCGGTGGGGATTGTGATGGTGATGACGAAGATGGTGATGTGGGTACGCAGGGTGGTTGGTCGGTGACGCCAGCTCATTAGCATATTACGACAAGCCCATTCATACTTCCATGTATGGGCATAAGGGGGCGGGGCCTAGTATGCTGAAGAGATGACGTCGCGGGGCGCTCGGCCAATCACTATGTGCGCCTACCACACGACATAACTAGTACTGATGATATAGAAGATTATTGTTGTGGTGATGATGATGGTGATATTAATAATAGTATTAATAGGGCCTTGATTGTTGTATAATATTAGTCTTAATGATTTAATTAGTATAACAAACTTCACTGCCAAGAACAGTATAATTACGTATTGTTACCTCCATATGCTATTGAAATAGCCTGGATGTAAATAAAGTGAACATGAACATGGTCGTTTTTAGATACATGTCTTAACATGCATGTACGTACGGATCCACCCCCCCCCCCGCCCTTCCCACCCCACCCAACCTCTCGCCCGACCGTATGCCTGGATCACGCACGCAAGCACGCGCAGACAAACATACCATAACACAATACCATTTACTCCCTTTACCCCTTATTACGGAGCGCTATATATACCTTAGCCAATTCAACATTGCCAACATGATACTTAAGTATGGCATTATTCCTGATTATCTCTCTAGTGTGAACACGGACTAGGATTTCTTTGAAATGGATGAATTGTTCCCAATTTATGAGAACTTTATGAGTGCTCCGACAAAAGTCTATGCTCACCTTTGTCGCAGTAGAAGCGTAAATTGGATAATCAACTTTCCAATTATTGTCATTAAATTGGATTATTATTTCGTAGAGGAGAAAGATAATTTCTAAATCGCGTATGCAGACCATAGAATGGCCAATTGCGCGAATAATATAAGTACGAATTTAATTTGATTTTAAATGTCAAGTGGCGAATCGCACCGGTGGCAATATGCTAATGGGGAGTAGAAGTGGCTCTTAACCTTAACCACAAATGTCATGTACATTGCAGTTGTATGAACGGACAGGATATTAATGAAAGCTAATGTTATCATATAAAAATTCTACAACAAAACAGTTTTCAAAATGGAGTCTATACGTTGGTGGAATATTAAAAAGCGGAATAAACATGTGGTTCTAATTCTACGATAACTTTAAACATCTATCTGCATGTATTTTCCAGAACATTTACCTTTCCATTTTTAGCCAATGCCCCGCCTATCTCTAGCTAAGCTCCACCCACACCTCGCTCGACCCCAAAGATCGATCGCTCTCTGAACTCCCTGAGTATCAATTTCCAGAAAACTACACAGGCAAGCTATTGAATATTTTGGAACTAATTTGAGCAGCAACAGCGTCCAGTCAAATTAGTTTCAAAATATTCAACAACATGTTTATTAAATAGTAGAGACATACACGTCGTACAACGTCGGACTACTAAGAGTTATATACGGGCCATATAGAATCATTTATGACGTAATGATTATGACGTCATCCTACACGCGGCTTAGCTGATTATGACGTCATATGACGTCAGATTAATAGATGGATACTCTGAAAAGGTGAATAAGTTGCTTTTGTTATGTGCTTCCGGCATCTCTTTACAGAGACGAAAGAAATGTATACTTGTATACCAGCATTCAGTACGGTGCAAACACTAATGTAATGTGATACGGTGACAGGAGACTATCAACCGTTATCATATTTTACCATCTGATTAGAATATTTAGATGAACAAGTGAATCATACAAACTAAACATAAACATATAAAAACGTTTTTTATAATCAGATTACTTATAATTATATAGTTTTTATGTGAACTGCTGATTTTGGTCGGTTCTAAAGTCAGGTTCTCGGTTCTACAATCGTTTCACCACAAACACATATTGAAAGCTTTGCTGGGAGCTATTGCTAATTATGGCACCAGCAGCTCACATTCAAATTAGTTTCACAATATTCAACATACTGTTTATGCAAAAATAATTTCAGTAGTCAATTTTGCTTCTACATACAAATATACAAAGTTCACATCTTTAGTGAACGTGGTACATGCGGCAGCGACGTTAAGAATACGGTATGGATGCGTCTTTAGAGATAAATCACAAGTGCACATTAAATACGTGGGGGAAAAAAATGTGAAACTGAGATTTGTTTCAATTTTCTTTACAATTTCGAAAAATTTTGACATGCGGATAACGTTATTATAAATATATATTTCGACAATCCATATGAACGAACAGAGGCCTGTACTAGATGTTGCTAGAATTTCTATCCGTGTGTTCTGGCATGAATACAGCAACGCATCACTCAAATATTTGACATCATAACACCACATTATCTATACCCCTCCCCCATTTGGCAAGATATTCGAGCAGTTTGCGTTTATGAAAGAAAATCTTCCATCGCTTCAGTCCTCTTTACAGTTTGGATTTATTAAGAATCTTTCGCGATAGATGGCACCACTTGATCTCCATGAAGTTATTCCCGATCACGTCATCTGGTATTTATGGCTTTTTCTAGATACTGAGAGACCATTCCGTGTAGATAAAACCATGAATTTTTCAAATGTTACAAATACTTCAGGCAAGGTTTAAGCGTGTATCTAGTGCATACGATATATTCCCCATAAATATAGGTTTGTCATCAAACGTTCAATGAAAATGCTTCATCGTGACCATCCCCGATTTTGCAAGGCTTCCGCCATGGAGGCATGGCATCAACTAGACAGGTAAGTTGTTGACTAGTTTGAAACTAATTTGCCTGGGTGTTGCTGCTGCCTATTAAATAGTAAAGACATACAATTCGTACAATAACACATAGTCCGTCATCAATTAAGCGTTCGGGACGAACTTATCTACGTCATTCATGACGTGTTTGATTATGACGTCATCCTGCACGTCACGTAGTTGATTATGACGCCATATGATTGATGGTTAAACTGGAATCCTCCATTGATGTTGTTTGGAATTCTGTATGTGTTTCATTCATAACCTGGAAGAAATATCTATGTGTCGCGAACTTTTTCGCGTGATCTTGTCTTCAGTGCCAATACATCATCGATGATCTCATGAACTGGAAACAAATAAGAAACATATGTTAATCAGATATCAATTTTTAATTAATCAATTTCACTAACTGTTGTTCATATTTCTCCGCACCTATTCATTTAATTATATATATATATAAATATAGTCCTTCTAACCTCTGTACACATAATGAATAGGTGCGGAGAAATATGAAATATATATGTGGAATATGAAGCTATATATATATATATTTATGAACAATTTATCGATCATTGCCAATTTATTATCTATCAGAAATCAGCTATTTGTGTACACACTGGTAGTATTAATGGAGAACGTCGTGGAGTGCTTGGAGATGGAATTGTTAGAATTTTATACTTTTGGCGGTTTAAATTGTCGGCCTTCATGAAGTGAGTCGAGGTAGGATTTAGCTTGTGATGGTTTTATTACGTAGAGACTGATATGATTTTTTTTGTGTTCTGAAATTGAACTAGAGACACTTGTTATGATGGTTTGTGCGGGTCGAAATCATCATGTGCTGAATTCTGTTTCGTTCTCATTGTGCTGGGGTACCCATATTGGGCGGCTTCCAGGGGTGCTCAGATGGTTTCGTTATCTGGCATTCAACTGGAATGTGCACTTTTATCAGACTCACTATTATGTATCATAAGTATAATTATATAATTTAATGTCACCAAGTAATTAGATATAGTATAGTAACATACATGTATGTATTCATTCTTGTTACACCACTAAGCCACTATAGCTTCATATTCCACCACCATTGAGTGGCAATCGCAAATGCCTGAGCCATGATCTACATTCACACACACACGTATGCACCACATACGCATGCACATGCACATATATGCACACACCTCACATGCATGGTGACTCTGCATCTCGAACTAGAAACATTCCATATATTGTTGTATACATCATTTTTGATTTACCTATACAGCTGACTGTGTCCTAAACTCCTCAGTTCCAATACTCTCCAGATTTCTTCCATATATGTCATTTGTCAATGCAATATTCTAGTCCATTCAAACATAGGCAGGGGAATTGATTTCTGAACGAGACCCACATAGAGTAGTGGGGAAAATAAAGCATGGTCACTGTTCAGTTCAATAACCTGATGAGAAAGTATATGATAAGTATAGGATCTCACACGAGTTGCGATTTTGTATCAAATTTATTCGTATCAAATGTATCAAATGTATCATCATCATAAGCGTATTGCCTTTAATCTCCTGGTTATAATTGCAGATTTACAAATTTGTTCTGGCTAATTATGTTTTATTTGTAACGAGCTTTAGTCGGTTGCAAATGAGAATTTATGAAACGAGTGTGATACAATTGCTACGAAATGGCAACGAGTGTGAGATTCTATTCATCACATAAGCTGTAGTGCTTTTCCCCGAAGATACATTCTATAATGGCATGTGAAGGCAATCACTGCTAGCAATTCCTTTCGAGCTACACAGTGTTTTCGTTGAGCCGGTGTTAGCGTTTTACTGGGAAACCTGATTATGACCTGTGAGACAATTCCGCCCCAATTACAGACTCCGAGGCCTATATGTATCCAGAATGAAAATACCATCCGGTGTTGGGACTGCCTAAATTATCCTTGAGACCATAAAATGCTATAGATCAAACAAACTCAACGTTAGAGCTAGCCAGAGCGGAGTGGGGAGCGGCTATACCGGCAAACCCCTGGGGGGATGTGTGGGTGGGGGGGGGGCGATAAGTCATAAAACCCAAAAATAATTCTAGCTCCTTCCTTGTTTTACGTCAGGCCACTTAGCCACACACACAGTAAATTGAGACTTGACTGAAATTTCCTGACTGCTAGCTACTTTACCCCGGAACCAGAGTTCCCTATGAAAATATGACACTTTTTAGGTTTCAGTTTCAGGTGTTGTCCTCGGAAATGCGAGAAAACAGCCTCCAAACTTATCATGTGCCTAGCAAGGTCTTTACCGATAACTACAACATCGTCCAAATATGCGAGACATTCATGCCAATTTAGACCCTGCAATACATAGACGGATTATCCTCTGAAATGTCGCTGGAGTTAGAGCTGCGCGATATACCGATGTCACATCGTAAACTGGTTTGATATGGTGACGATGTAAAAATCGCCGTTGTCATGCTCAAACCGAAAAACCGAACTTACTTAAATTTTCGGTTTAGCCAATAATGAAAAATCCTAATTTTTTATATTAATATTGATGTCCAAGTCAGCCAATAAAGCTGTCTCGAGAGCGCTCAATGTACAGATCAAGTGCAAACTGTTTTTTGAAACATTTCGGACTGGAATGACTGGCTTGATAAGGCGTGCAGATATTCCAGTGGTAAATTTTCAAAATAATCTTCACTTTGTCTGCAAATTGGCATTGTCCATGAGAAAATTCAAATGTAACAGGTGAAGTTTGTCCAGGAAAGGATTAAAATGTTGACCCGTTTATACATATAAAAGCCGACATTTCCGGGTTTTCTGTTCCCACTAAATTAAGTGTGATTAAAGGCCTATTGATCGCTAGTATAGCTCGTACAGAAAACAGTTCAATTGTTTCTTAGAATAAGGATTAACGACGGCTAACCTTTGCAACAGGCTCTAAAAATCACAACAAGCTAAACACGGAAGTTATCGTGTACAATACGTGCCCTGATATTAGCGTGGGTAAAATTCTTATAAAATGTTACATCAAAGTTATGGTTCTATCACTTTTAATAAGTTCGCTCAATTAATTAATACATTCTTTAATTTGTGTAATTTAATTCAAATATACTTTGCCTATGGTACGAACAGTTTGGTGTAAACAGCTTTGTGGCATTAGTGATGGAGCTTGTGCCCAAGGCAAAGGCAACTTCACTTATATGGGTGCATTATGGATTTAAGCCTGACGAGAATGGCAAACCATTGGACGCCAGTAAACCAATTTGCAGACTGTGTAATTTAACTGTAGTGACTAGTGGTGGAAATACTTCCAATTTAATTCAACACGTGCGCAAGCATCACCCGCTTGCGTATGCGCAGTTGCACCCAACAAAACGTAAACGTGAAAATGATGTCGGTGGCGAACCGGTATCAAAGCAACCAAAGATACTCCACTCCCTTCAGAAAGGAGATGTCTATGAGAAATCCAGTGTACGAGTTAAGCAATTAACGAAAGGTGTGACACCATACGTTGCCGGATCAATGGTGCCGATATACACAGCAGACAATCGTCGTTTCAGAGCCATGCTCACACAGTTTGACTCCAGATACCAATTGCTTGGCCGCAAGTATTTCACCGACACTGCCATACCCGAACTTTTCTGCGAGATTCGCGACCATGTTATAACAGAGATAAAGACAGCCGAGTACTACTCGTGTACCTGCGATCTTTGGTCGTCACATGGAATGACACCGTATCTGGGATTAACAATCCATTTCATAGATGACGAATGGAAATTGCAGTCCAGAACTTTGGAAACTTGATATTTTCCAGAGAATCACACAGCGGACAATATTGGTGAAACTTTGAAGGAGTGTCTTACTAACTGGAATTTACGTGTTGATAAGCTTGTTAGTATGACGACGGACAACGGTGCCAATATTAAAACGGCACTGCGTGATCTGGATTGGACAAACTTATCATGCTTTGGACACAACCCTCACCTTGCCGTCAACAAGTCACTCGAAGAGCAGAGAATAACGCGTCCATTAGAATAATAATAATAATAATAATAATAATAATAATAATAATAATAATAATAATAATAATAATAATAGTAATAATAATAATAATCTTTATTTATCGAGGGTATATCATCAGTAAACTGATCTTCCTGAGGCCCTCCCAAACACAATAAACTATATACAGTTAAATACGCAGCAAACACATACATACAAACACACTCATAAATGCACTTATACACACACGCACACACTGACTCACACACTGACTCACACACTGACTCACTCACTCCTTCACTCACTCACTCACTCACTCACTCACTCACTCACTCTCTCTCTCTCACTCACTCACTCACTCACTCACTCACTCACTCACTCACTCACTCACTCACTCACCCACCCACCCACCCACCCACCCACCCACCCACCCACCCACCCACCCACCCACCCACCCACCCACCCACCCACCCACCCACTCACTCACTCACTCACTCACTCACTCACTCACTCACTCACTCACTCACTCACTCACTCACTCACTCACTCACTCACTCACTCACTCACCCACCCACCCACCCACCCACCCACCCACCCACCCACCCACCCACCCACCCACCCACATACCCATACACCCACCCACCCACCCACCCACCCACCCACCCACCCACCCACCAACCAACCAACCCACCCACCCACCCACCCACCCACCCCATCCACCCACCCACCCACCCACCATGTTTTGAGGTTTATTCTCTTAGCCAATGTAGTCCAGTTCAATTGTTTATACAGTTGTTCAGTTGGTTCTCTAAAAGGGGCATCTAGTATTATACGAGCTGCTCTCTTTTGTAGTTTTCCCAGCTTGTATAATAATGTATCAGTTGAATGATAGTAGATGAGAGAGCAGTAATCTATATGTGAAAGGATGTAAGCTTTATATAATAGATTCATTTGATCAACATTCATATAATTCTTGTACTTTTTCAACATGTATATTAAGGAAGACGGGGTTTTTTTTACAGAATTTACTTATGTGTTTCTTGCCATGAGAGTGTACTATCAATGTGTGGGCCAAGGAGTTTATCCGATTTTACAGTATTTAAGTTTCCATTTTCAGTAGGTATTACAATATCTGTTGTTATGCTCTTCAATTTGTGATTAGTGCCAAGTATCATCAGTTTACTTTTATCCTCACTAAGCAACATTTTGTTATTTAAACACCATTTCTGTACAGATTTCATATCTTTTGTTAACTGTTCTTGTATTTCAGAGGTGTTTTGGGATGTTAACATGCAAAGTAGTATCATCAGCATACATATCTATATTACTAGATGTACAGAGTGGAAGGTCGTTAATATATAAGATAAATAAGAGTGGACCTAACACTGATCCCTGCGGGACTCCGATGTGGGTTGATACATGTTTAGAGATCTTTCCAGCAATTGAGACATATTGCTGCCTATCGGTTAAATAAGACGAAAACCATTTTAGTGATCCTGTTTCAAATTTATATATGGCAAGCTTTTGCAAGAGAATATTATGATTTAAAAGATCAAAGACTTTTCTTAAATCTATCATGATAGCTCCTATGAGATCACCATTGACTATTGAAAATCGCCACTTTTAACAAGTTTTAATAAAGCTGTTTCGCATGAGTGTTTTTGTCTAAAGCCTGACTGTGACGCATTCAGTAACCCATTTTGACAGAGAAATTTATAAACATGATCATGTACATGGCGTTCAATAATTTTAGATATAGCTGGTAGGATTGACATTGGCCTATAATTGCATACATTGTCTTTGGAGTCGGATTTGTGTAGGGGTATAACTTTAGCATGTTTCCACACTGCTGGAAAGGCTCCAGAATCTATACTCTTGTTTGTGATGCTTGTGATAGGTGGGGCTATGACATTTGCTGCGATTTTAAGAAAATAAGCATTAAGATCATTATATCCAGCTGATTTATTTGTCTTTAGATTCTTTAGTTCATTATGTACGTAATCTACTGAAATACATGGTATTTGAAATTTGATGCATTCTGACACTTTACTATTTACATGTTTTCTTAGTTCACTAAATTCTGTATCTGCTTGTGGTATGGATTCAGCTTCCTTACCGTCATTATCGCGTAGAAAGGTAGGACATTTGTTAGCCTTTGGGTTTATGCTCTTCAAGATTTTCCATATATTGGCAGGATTGTGTTTACCTTCATCTAGCTTTGCCCTAAATAGTCCTTTTTAAATGTTTCTATCTGTGCCATAACTTTATTCTTTAAGTCTTTGTAGTTTGAAATATTTCCTGATACCTTCTGGCGATCTCTTTCTTTCATTGTATTAAAAATATCTTTGTTTATCCATCCTGGTTGGCAAAATCTTTTAACCTTCCGTTCAATGATGGGTGCATGTTTGTTTAGTATATTTGTGAATATTTTCTGCCATTTTTCAAGAGCCTGATCAGGGTTATTTAATTCATCCACAAAACTCCAGTCATATGCTCGAAGATGTTGGACAAACATATTCTCGTCAAAGTGCTTAATGCTGCGATACTCAATAATTTGATTTACATTTTGATTCTTGGAAACTTTACTGTTGCGTACTGTGAAGACTGGATAGTGGTCACTAAATGCTAGTGTCCCTACTTGTGTTGAATGATATTTGTCCTTGTTTGTTACATAAACATGATCTATCAGTGTCGCTGTTTTGCCAGTAACCCTAGTAGGTATATTTACAAGCTGCTCAAGGTGATAAATTTTTGTCACTGATTGCCATTTAGTGTTTGTTTGCTTCAAAATATTAAAATTAAAATCGCCTATGAGTGTAATATCAGAGTTTTCTGAATAAGCAGCTTCTAGCAGTGATTCAAATTCATCTATCCAACTAGCTGGACTGTTGGTGGTTTGTAGACACAGCTAATTAGAAACGGTTTCATTTTGTATGGTCTAATTTCTAACCAGGCAACTTCTATGTTGTGTGTTTCTAAGTCAGCTCGTCTAATATATGACAGGTTGTCAGCTATATACACTACAATACCCCCACCGTCACACTTAATTCTGGCTCTGCGCTGTGTATTATATCCCTGTATTTCAATTACTGTGTCCGGGACTGTATTACTTAAGCAAGCCTCTGTGAAACAAAATATTTCTAATTCTCTCCTACGGTTCACCATTATAATAATTTTTAATTGTGAAATTTTGGGAACTAAGTGTTGAACATTTAGGTGGCCAATACGAAGACTCTTACTATTAATATTGAAAGATGGAAAGTCAAGGGACATAACTGTTTCTATAAATTTGTCATTGCATCTCGTCAGTAGAATTGATTCCAGTGCATTATTAGAATTATTGTCTAGTTGACCAATTTCTCCACTGGTTATGCAGTAGGAGAAGACATTAAAATAGTTTACAAAGCTATAGCCTACATGCATATAATCAAGGATGTTTATATAGTTCAAATATGAATTAGCATTATTATTATTATTATCATCATCATCATCATTACCACCACCACCACGACCACTACCACCACCACCAACACCACCACCCACCATTCCCATCCCCACCACCACCACCGTTACCACTACTCCCATCCCCACCACCACCATCATTATCATTGTTATTATAACTGTTATCATCATCATCAGCATCATCATCATTATCATCATCATCATCACCATCACGACCACCACCACCACCACCACCACCACCACCACCACCACCACCACCACCACCACCACCACCACCACCACCACCACCACCACCACGACCACCGGCACGTATTGATTACTGAGTATTATATTAGAATCATTTGGATGTACAATACACAAAGTAGACTCATCATTACATATGATAGATACTGAGTTAATATTGAAAATATTATTAGAGGGGCTCACATCAGGAAAATCTACATTGTGTTGTTTCATACATAATAGAGTATCAGTGCTTACATTTGTGGTACAGTCAGTGGCAACATTTAAATCTGTGTTAATCTGTACATTACCGTCGCGGTTATTTATGCTGCTAGCATGATAATTGTTCACAGTTATAGTTCTATTAGGGTTGATAGGCGTGAATACATCTGTAGCACAAGCAATGTGGCTGGCGTAATATTCAGGATTGTTGGCTGGCACAGCTTCTTGACCACATTGCTAATGATGTACTGTACACCGGTTTGACTTATGGCCAGATTTGTTGCATCTCCAGCAGTGTACAGGCTGACCATGGCGACACTGTGAATGTTTGTGGTTTGGTTCACCACAAAATTTGTACGTTGGATTTCAGATGATCGCTACATAGTCATTAATGCACTTTACTAGAACAGATATCCCATATTTATTTAAGTGGAGTATGTCCGCATAGTATAAGAAGCTGTCTATCAAACCAGGTTTATATAAGGAATAGAAATATCCACTAGACTGAATCATTGAAAAGTTAAGGAAATGCTGTCGAACCTCAATATGCTTGTTAAAATTTCGAATGAAATCCTGTCGACCGCGAACATCATCACGTGGGCACAGCTGGCATACATGTATCGTACACTTAGGGACGAGAGACTGAACGTCGCTAATCAAGTTCTCCATCGCATTAAGTCCATCGCTTAATGCGCCATCACAATTGTTAGTGCCGGCCATTATAACAATATCCTTATATGTGTGCAAGTCAATGCTCAGAAGAGTTGAATGAACATCTTCAATTTTTGCACCTCTGAGGCATATCACTTCCACCGTATCCTGTAGTCCCTTGGAATTTACATGTTTTATTATAGAGCTCCCTATAATCAGAGTCTCTTTGGAGTTGTCATTGCTTACTAGTGGTGGCTGTGTAGCATTCTTAGCCACATTTCTGCTATATTGTGGTTTACGCATATGGTATGACGGTTGTGCCTGTGTAGGTGGTTCATGCACATTTATTGTAGCTTGTCGTTTCTGAAATTGTTTTGAGAGCCTTGGTGCTGGGACCGGTTTGTCTACGACACAATCTGTTGGTGATTTCCTAGAAGCAGCTTTACAATTAGCAACAGGTTCTACTATAGTAACTGTTTCTGATGTAGCAACTGTTTCAGGAACAGCTACTCTAGGTTCACCAATGACTTCTGTCATAACACCTACATCTGTTGTTGTTTTAGTGACATTTGTTTGAGTCAATAATAGCAGGACACTGCAGGACGATTGCATCGTTGTTTTCTACGAGTTGGAAGAAGCGACGTGAACTAAAGGAAGCTCAAGAGGACCTCAATTTGCCACAGCATCAATTGATCACGGTAAGATATTAATCGTTTAATGTGATAGATAAATTGGAAATAGTCAATGACAGCAACATCTTTCAGTCAAATTATTTCCGAAATATTCAGCAGATCATACAGGCAAAAGCTTTGATATAATGGTTATGGGGTTTGGGTTTTAGGATTGAAAGGGTAGTAAAGCGTTGCGACTACTCGTCTTGTGTTGATATCTGCTCTATATATATTGAATGCGCCTAATTAGGCATTAAGTGTTAACCCATTTATGCCCAAGTTAAGCTATCAAAATTTCAATTTACTAAAAGAAATATCAATCGAGAACAATAGGAGATTATTTTTCAAAGTTTACGACTAATGTGACTGGTTCGATTATCAAGCCAGTCATTCCAGTCGTAAAATTTCAAAAAATATTCTTTCTCTGTAAAGCGATATTTCTCAAGGCTCGACCTGGCAGTGTATAACCAATAACCGTTATTTGAGTAATTTAAATGCTAATTTTCTCAGAGAAAATGTCTATTTACAGACTAGGAGGATACAGTTTACGACTGTAACGACTGGCTGGATCAGCGAATCGGTCATTTCAGCGGTAAAGATTAAAAAATGGCTTCTTAGTCTGTAAATATTCATTTCCTACAGTAAGTTCGGACAGCCAGTGTATAAACAATGTTACTTAAGTCTTTATTGCTCTATTGTTTGCAGGATTGCCAGACTCGCTGGGGATCAAAGTATTCCATGATCAAGCGTATTATAGAACAGGAACCGGCAATACGTCGTGTGCTGCGCGATGACCGTAATACAGCACATTTGTCCCTAACTTGTCATGATATACAAGTACTAGACGACGTGTCTGCTGCCCTGGAAACTGTAGGAGAATTTACAGATGTGCTTTCACAGGAGAACCACGTAAGCGTGTCAACGTTAAAACCATTATTATCGTTACTTTCCAATGATATATTGGATTCAAGTTCGCCGGAAGAAAAGGTGCACGCGTTGACAAAGCGTATCAGGGGTGCGATTAAGATATCCATAGAATCGCGTTATTTCGGCCAGGATGATAAAATTGTGATGATCGTATCAACATGTGTACATTCTTAGACCCAAGGTTTAAAACTCAATATTTATCTGATAGTGAGTTTAGTCAGGTTAAAGAGCGCATAATTCAGGAAACCGATTTACATGTTCATAGTGACGATTCCTCAAACGAGCAAGCGACGCAGAAACACACCCCGTCAAAGAAAACTTTGTCAAGCTTACTCTGGAAATTGTCCAAAGGTCGCACTGAGAGTTCACCAAATGAAAATCCTGTCATTAGTCCGATCGAAAGAGAAATTCTTTCATATCTCGCCGCTTCACAACCTGACGAAGATGCGAACGTTTTGGAATGGTGGAAGGGTCATAAAAACTTTTCAGAGTCTTAGCACATTTGCTAAGAAATACCTATGTATAACGGCAACCAGCTGCCCGTCTGCACGTCTTTTTAGTTAAATCTGGTCAGATTGATACACCCAAACGGGCATGCTTAAAACCGGATCTAGTTAATCAGTTATCGTTCCTGTCCTGTAATTTAGTACAGTATTAGATATGTTCTTGATTCATTGTTGTATATTTGGAAATTAATTTAGCTGTAAGCTTTTGCTGGGTAATGCAGCAGCAGCTTTCAGTCACATTAATTCCCAGATATACAACAGCTTTCATGCATCATGAAAGACTGGTTTGAACCCGTTATGGGAACAAATTATCATGTTTGATTATCAGAGCTATAATATGGTCTTCCCGATTATTGATTATGTTCATAATAAATAAAATGAAACCTGTCGATAGCGACCACGTTATCGGCTTCTATAGTGGTCTTGAGAAATGTCCATTTGCAGACCCAAGAGAAGAATGTTTTTGAAAATTTACCAATGGAATGACTGGCTCGGTTATCGAGTCAGTCAGTCCAGTGGTAAAATTGAAAAAATAGTCTACTCTTGGGTCTGCAAATGGACATTTCTCAAGATCGCTGTAGAAGCCATTTTAGCTGATATAAGTGTTAAAGGGTTAATATAATCAATTAATGCAGCTTCATACCATGATTAATCTTCATTCATTGTATCTTTTGTGTTAAAGACAAAACTTCGTCTTTTTGACATGAAAAAACAAGAATTGTTTTATCCGTCTCTCTCACCCTCCCTCCCTCCCTCCCTCCCTCCCTCCCGCCCTCTCTCTCTCGCTCTCGCTCTCTCTTGCTCTCTCTCTCACTCTCTCTCTCCCTCCCTCCCTCCCACACACACACACAGCGCGTGCGTATAGCCATGTGATTATAATCGTCCAGGCATATACACAATTTATTAAATTAATTTTGAGTCAAACCTACCTCATTGACCCACACCCACCCATCAAAACCGATGTACGGTTTAAACCGGTTTGAAAAGTGCCATCGACACCGATTTGACAATAAGCCACATCGCGCAGCCTTAGCTGAAGTATTCAATGTCCCATAAGGCAACCAGACAAATTCAAATAGACCAAATTTGGCTATGAACGCAAGCTTAGACCAATCTTCTCATTCGATCTCCACCTAGCGGCATGTCTAGTGTACTTCTGTAGTTCACGCCCGCCAAGGTATTAAGACAAGTCACAATATTTGGTAGACGTTGAACACGAGTTACTTTGTTGACTGCTCATAAATTGGTGGTATCATCACAGATTTCAAGGGGACTAAAATACACTTTTCCTTCACGTCAGCCAAATGTTTCTCTTCCACTTCCTCGAAACCAATCATTGTGTGGCTGAGCCCCGCCTGTACCAACTTGGCATATTCAGTGTCGACTCTATGTTTGATTTCTTTAGGCAAACAGAGGTAAAACTCATGCTTAGCAAAAGCATCTTGTTAGTCAACTAGAATACATTTTACCTGTGCACACTGTTCTTCAGACAAACCTGGAGTGGATCCTTAAAACAAGTCCTATAAGAAAGCTGGTAACCCTTGATCTTCAGTAGTGCACGGTGGACGCCCACTTTGTGTCTCATAAGTAGTGGCCTTGCTATTAGTAGCCGGTGTCCACTCATATACCGTAACCATATCATTAGCAACGCCAAGACTATGACAGCCATCTAGGGTGATATATTTAGGAGAAATGTATCTTAGCATAACAGGAACCAGTGCGTCTTTAGTTGCCACTATGGCATGTGGTGTTAACATACCATCGAGGACAGGAGAAGGTTGAAGTACCAGGTCATTAGAAATAGCTCACTCCCGAGAATGACTGTGGTGTTAATAGCTTCGAAAGGCCCAACTATCACATTTTGTTTTAATGTTACCTGGACACACTGTCTTCTCCACCCTGTGTCTTAATCATTAAAGCATGGATGGCTGCAACATTGACTGTAAGATGTAATTTGGTTAGGTCAATTGTAGTATTATTGGCTCTAAAGAAATCCAAACCGAGGATAACAGGGTCACTGATAATATCCAAACGCATGCGACAATCTGATATAGTGGAGCCACTTGAAAGGTTACATGATCTACTGTTTTCGCATGTATGATAATCTCCTTATCAACACCTTTTAGGGAAATGACATTTTGTGCAACCAAAACATTTTTTCAATATTTAACCAATGGCATTGACTTGAGCTGCATTGTCAGCCTTTACTGGAATGTGGTTGATCTCAATAGGTACTACTAATGGCATTGGATCGTAATGATATTACATGCGAGTGTCTTAGAATTGCTTAATAGAAGGATTATGAGAAGGCGAGCGATTATGATTACGATTACATTAAAACATTTGCATCTATGGCCGATAACTGCCTCTAGTAGTGCAGTCTGTTAGCACGAAAACTGGTAGAATTATGCAAAATGTGATACCAGCAATACGCTTGGCACAAAGTAAAGGCACTCTGCCTAGAATATATTTAGCTACAGAGCCAAGTTAGGTAAGCCACCATTTAGGAGTATGACGTCATCATTCAAGATGTCCGCCATCTAGGACAAACAAGTTTTAAAAAGACCACATATCCCTTATCTTGCATCTACTAGATGTTGTATTTTGCTGTATATGTATGTGCAGAATACTTTCTGTAACAAATCCTTTAATATAAAAAGGATGTATGACCAAATTTAATGATTTACCCACTTCCAAACCCATTAGGGGCGTGTGATTTCTTTATATTTCGATATATCGGGATATGATAAAATATTGCGATATTTTACTGTACAACGGCTTCCAGTCAAATAAATTTCTTAATGCCCTATAGAATATAGTCTCATGATACCATAGCATATGATATATTAGTATATTTTCTGTATGATATATCGTGCTATTGTATGGCAAAATATCGCACATCCATACCCCAGCACCATCTGTATGTCTATCCTTGAGTTTTCTATAACTGTAACGTGTTAAATATGTTTACAATGTGTGACCCATCCAATTCTCGTAAGCCATGTTGTCAAATGTTATAAATGTTAAATACTAACTGCATAGTGGGTATCTCAATATATGGCAAGTCAAATGTTGAGGTTAAATAGAACAGTTCTTGATTAATGGCCTGCCGTGATGTCCTAGCCAATGAATCGTGATAATGAAGTGTTATTTAAATCAATCTACAGCACGGAGTATGATACTGAAGGTTAGAAGACTTTAGAACAAGATGCATACTTAATATAATACAATTACATGGCCCCTACACTAGTACATCCTCACGAGAACACTGGACGTCACGTGTACACAGATTGGTACACAACGAATCGTGATAATGAAGTGTTATTTAAATCAATCTACAATAAGAAGTAGAACACCATCTGCATACTTAATGTAATACACTTCTATTTGCCCTACACGAGCACATTCTCACGAGAACACTGACCGTCACATGTGCGCAGATTGGTACACAGAAGAGCTGGATTTACACATTTACACAACTTAGTACACCACACTTTATAAGTGCAATGTATCAACTCATAACAGTGACTAGATGCTTCTGGCAGGTTTGTCCAGAGAGGCCTAAATCCAGATCCACATTGTTGCCATCACCAGGTGGTAACATTTGGTATTGTAGGTAATCTGCGTGAGACAATGTGACCAGACGTAGCCGGTTTGTAAAACAGCTTGCATGTTCCACCAGTGCTGCTTCAGTTGGAGGTATATTGTATATCTGACGATTCTTCTACGTAAACAGAATTTGTCTGCATTTGTTGACTTTGTTTGACGAAATTGTTCTGCCATACAGGAGGACGACGATATACCGTTCTATCTTGTTCATGTGGCAATCCTGAATTTCTGTTGGACACTGTGACAAAAGACTGAATGTATCCGTAATCTCAGAAAACACCTTCTAGACATCCATGCTGTTTTCTTGCCACGTCCTGCAAATATGGAGACGGTGTCGCAGGCGGTAAATGCATGCCAAAATGGCATAGCTGCACAAATGCAAGGACCGAACGTCTGGAAATGCTGGTGAACTGGGAGGTATCGTCTATTCTTATCTGCACCAAAGTCAACCCACAACTCATCTATATTCAATCTGTGAAAGACCAACACCGCCAAAACAACGACACCTGAGTAAACAGTTATAATGAGGATTTTTCGATGACCATCTTTGGCTGCATGTCCAGTACATCTTTGGCTGCATGCCCAGAATGCAAGAGGATATGCGTGTCCTCTTCTCCATGCTGACATGGTGACAGTTCTTCGACGGTACGAATAGTGGAGGATGATATAACTGTGTCAACATAAGTACAAACAATGGTCCATGTCTGGGATTCCACTTTAGCCATGTCTTCTGCTAGTAGCTTGAACAGAGCTCTCTTCTTTGTTTTCTTCAATGTGCAGAAACACCTTCCAATCGTTTGGAACTGGTGATGTACGTGTTACTTTAAATCGTTTTCCATTACCCCGCTTTTCTCTCGACTCTGTCTTCAAGCTTCCTGAAAGATACCTATCAAATATGATATCAACACGAGATGCTGAGCTACACAGTTTCAAAATAACTGGTCGGAAGACACTCGGACTATATTGACCAAAAGTGCCAGGGGCTGTCATGTGTATGGCAGCTTGTTCATCTATTATAACTGCACCTGCCTGCGGCGCCAAAGTCGCTGTTGTCCCGGAATTTTGTGAACTGATCATGATATCAGAATTGTTGCCCTTTCTTAGTTTTCCATAATCCGAAATTGACGGCGGGTATGAGTGATTTTCATGGCTGAAAAGATCAGACAGATTCCCTTGTCTTGTCTGACAAGCAACAAACAATCGCGAAAACAACTGCCAATCTTGGGACAAAACAGCAACCTTAGACTTAGCCTTTGAAGTCAATCGCATGCTTGGTTCTCTAAACAAAGACAGTTTGTTCTTATGGATTACATCATGAACAGAGCTTTTACATTCTATTAGTCTATCTTAAATATATGTATGGTACTGATCCTATCCAAGTCTATCTTAAATATATGTATGGTACTGATCCTGTCCAAGTTCTTCAGCTTCTCTAACAGACTTAACCGCTCCATCACTCATTATCCTTTTACTCACTAACGAAACTAGAATGTCACTTTCTTGAAAAGGATTTCCTTCACTCTCAAGAACATTCACAAAGTTTGTTACATGCTGTTGGTAACGCCTTTCAAATGCGTTGGTATCTTCATGCAGTGACTCATCTGATCTTCATCTGACGTGACAGGTTTCTCTCGGAATTCATTTACCATTTTAGCAATTTGTGGTCCTGCAACCATCCACTTTAAGAGTGCACCTGGGCTGTCAAGCAAACCAATAGCATCACCATCAGTCTTGACGGTCTTGTTATTCTGCTCGTGGGCATGATCATCTGATATATAGAAAAACGGTCGATCTGTCTTCTGCGTTACAAACTTCCCATTGATGAACTTCTCATGAGCACCAGGATGTCGTACTCTTAATTTCAGCAACGTTTTGATAAACACTGGCAGCCATCTAGTATAGTGGATATGATCAAGTGCAAAGATCCATTGGCAGATTTGTATCAAGTCATCCAAATACATCATAAAATCTGCTATCCGCAAACTGTTCACCAAGATTAGGAGCAATGTCTGTAACAAAATGATTTGATACCAGAATAAGATTGGACAGAATTACTTGATCTTTTCTCAATCCATTCACTGAAACATAACCCACTCTCACTATCAGCGTCCAGGTCTTCATAAGAAGGGTGTATAAGCCGGCAACTTACACCTGATGCGCGTACCTTGCACATTTAACATGGGATCGGCATAGAAACGTTGCAATATCTGCCTGGTCACTCGTCACCACAATGGTTAATTTGGGTTCACCTTGGAAAGTGCTGATTGGATTAAATTCATTGTATGGCGAACCATCGCCGGTGTCTGTACATGTTCGTTCAGCAGAAGCAGCATAACGGATAAACACATTATGCTGTTTCTCTATCTTCCTGCTGTGCATAAAATGCAGCCCACGAAACTTTGGAATCGTCACTGTTCTCATCACTCAAGACACATTTTAACCGACCAAGCTATTCTGAAGATTCGCTGAAAGGTTCGGAGTGTGCAATAAGAACTGGGGTGTTTATCATTGGAACGGGCGACTCAGCTTTGATTAGTCCAAACATTGGAGGTAAGCTTGTGTATGACTACGGAAGAAAAGCATTCGAAGTTGTACATGACATTAGATCGACATGTGAGTTGTTTGTTATTGCATGATCAGAATGCTGGATGAGTGATATGCCGTACCATGGAATGACGCAGTGGATGTAGCAGAAGGAGGATTGTGATCTATATTATCTATCGCAACTGTAGTGAATACTCCGCTTTGATGCTCAGGTGGGCAAAAAATGTTGCGTTTTGAGTATTGAACACAAAGGGCATTTGTAACCGTTGATGAGATTTCTTGCACACGATTATATGAGACACAAAGACCAAGTTTAGAAAATTTGTCAATGACTCCCCGTTTTCTGATTTTTGTATACAGCATCAATGCAATGTAAAGAGCCACTGGCGTTTCTACATTGTTACCATGTAGATATATATCTGCAATGAAATATAAATTCAGTTAGATTTGGCTTATAGTCAAAGTTATAATAATAATAATATGTAAATTGTTCAGGTAGAGATATAGTATAATGATCTGTCAATATTCATCCATGTTGTACTTACAATGAGCTCCAAAATGGAGGGCAAGTCTTCACATAACCGGGCAGAATATTGACAAATCATTATAACGCATGTGCACACGTACATGCATACATCTGCATACACACAGACACAATGAACTCCAATGAATTTATGGTTTGGAGCCTGATACTATTAGATGAAATGTTTCAGGTGAAATGGCGAAAAGATACAATGTTCATTCGTTTCAACATTTGACCTTGACATGTGCTTGACCTTTGATATGACACCGACGCTAAGGCATATGATGATGTTCATGACACAGGACCCACACTATATGCACTGGTTTAATTCATATATTTGAACAAATATTGAGATATGTATATATTTTTATCACGTACCACAGCCATATTGGATTATGACGTCATACAGCCAAAAGGAGGATTGGTTAGCTTGGGTCTGTAGCTTAATTTCATCCTGCCCACGTGCCCTATCTGTGTGCCAAGTGGCATGTTGGTATCATATTTTGCACGATTCTTATGTTAACAGACTGCACTATAGGGGAGGGCTCACGAGAAAAAGATCTCCCAATCTCTTTTGGAGGAGAACGTCCCTCATCTAGGAAGGAGGTGAAAGATTTTGCTAATATTGGACATGATGTCTGCTACATCTGTTCGAAGGGAACCAGCTTCTTTCTCCACCTCATGGATTCTTCTATTGCATTGATACTCCACACGGACTATTCTACACTCCCCACTTATCTCCATCATCAAACATCTGGACGTTACTTTCCCAAAATAAGCCTTTGGTTGTGAATGGAAGCAGTAACCATTTGTAAAACCTCCTCTAAGGAAGATACATTTTTATCCGTCGCAATAAGTGCAGCTCGCTTATTTTCTATGCCAAGGAGGAAAGTATCTATGGCAATTGTCTCGCCAAGACTTTCTGATGCATCTGGGTAGCTTTCCATAATCAGCTCCTGAATGATTTTGGAAAACTCCTCTGATGATCCCTCCTCTTGCTTGATATCCTACAGTTCCTTTCTAACGATATGTGGCAGATTGTGCTTTCCGAATTGGGACACAGATTTGGCACTTAATTTATCATAATTATTCTGCACTAGTACAGGAAAGTGCAAAGCAAATTGAGTTCCTATCCATTAAGAGTTGGATTGACATGACTAAATTGTAAGCGTCTTACCAGCAATACTTAATAGCAGCTAACTAAAATTGTATGAGGAATGCCTTGTATTCTGTCTTGCCATCAAATGCCTCTAATTTATATTGAGGATGGCCATCTGCAGGATGTGATGGACATCTCTGATTATGGAGATGTGACATTTTGTCACCGGAGTTATATAAAGAGAAATTTGCCCCACCCCTTCAGATACATGCTGCCATAGACACGATCAGGTGCTAATTTGTCTAATTTGTAAGCGTCTGACCAGTGATAGCTAATATCTGCTATCTGAAATTGCTTGAAGAATGGCTTGCATTCTGTCTTGCCATAAAATGTCTCAAATTTGGTTGAACGACGTCAGGGATATCTCTGATTATGGAGACGTGGCATTTTGACACATAAGTTATATACAGATAAATCTGCCTACCCCTTCACGCCCTGCTGCCATAGACACCAGCAGGTGCTAATTTTCTGACAAAACTATGATCAATGCGAGGCTTATTGCGACCAGGGGTCAATTTTATTCTGTTGAACCATTGAGCGCTCCAGTAATAATTTGTAATTCTCATTTTGGCTTTTAAGCTCTATTTGTAGAGTAGCTAGGGTTAGCTCTTTAACACTTGAGAATCGCTATCACTAGGACATCCACTGGTGGCACCTTCATCTGGGGGATCAAATATGATCAGCCATGCAAGGAGCAGCTTCTCGAGTATAGCTGCTGTTGATGGTGTCTCCGTATCATCTTTGATACCAGCTAATTCTAAGCATCGAGCTTTTGAATTGTGCCAATTTATACTACCTGCAACTCTAATTTTGCCAATATCTTTCAAAACAGTTAGTTCATCTATATTAACAATATTGATACATGCAGGTGGAGCAATTATTGAAGATTTGACTAACTTTGAACGGGAGTTACTGCAACAAATCTACATCTTCATGTGAAGGGTGTAAATTTATAACATCATTTACAGGGACAGAGGGATAACAATTTATGATATTCAGGTGCATTTACGAAGCCAAACTATCAAAGTCAAAGTCAAACTTGTACCAGCATCAACGCCATCATATAGACATTGAAAACGATATGAATGGCAAATACGGCTAGGTGGATCATTATCCTTATGACATATGATGATTTCAATGCTGAATTTTATGGTATTTTGATTGGGATAGGCATTAATCTACCAAATATGTGTCTGTGTAGGTGCATTATCTTCTATAAAAATGATGTGTCTGCCCTGTATTTTTCTATGTATTATACAACTGAAGAGAATATGCCGGGATAACTATAAATTTGATTTCTTGACCATGCTTTAATAATATATCACCATTCTTGATGTAGCTTTCACAAACCTTGATAAATACTCTACCATCATCACTAGTAGTCAAAAGAGAAAAATTGCCTTCTTTGGCTGTCAAGTCACAAGGTGACCCCCCCCCCCCCAAAATAGAAGGTGATGTTCCCATCCATTTCCATAGCTTCAATGATTCTAGATTTCAAGATTACAGTTAGTTTAGGAGCAGTAGTCCCACTCTCATATCAGTATTGTGTGCAGCTTGTTGTGGTCCAAAGTAACTAATTTTCTATGAATCATCCACACGTAAGGCCCACTTTGGGTCAATGAAACCACACGAGCAAAATTACGTTAGGCCAACGAATGAAACTTGCATTGGACCAATGAAACAATGTTTGCTGAGGTGCACCAGATATACTCCTGACACCAATTTAGTGGTTCTGCCTGTAATATAATATGGTCAGAACACTCACTCGTAATCGATGGCTCAGATAGTCCCCGGCCACCAGGCGGATGAACCGAACATGGCCAGAGCATGACAAAAGGTTCCTCTTTGCACGGGATCCAGAAATAGCATAGCCACGGATATGGGGACTTTCAAGAACAAGAGAATCCCAGCACCAGACAGTACCGCAAAGCTAAAACTCCCAATTAATGACATAATTAACTATATTTTTGTCAATGACAGATAGTATTTGATGACGGCAAATGGCATCACATGAAATTGTACTGACTATGTTTATATCTCTTTTGAGTTCTTATGAAAAGGGCAGATTTGCGCTTTCATTTGATGATGAAAAACATTAACCAATGAAATTTCAGAAGAAATCTGGTCCCAGAAGAAAAACTTTCAAAATCGAACAGAGTGTCCCACGGCGAAGCTCGAGTTAGTATAGGATTATATAAAGAGAATGGATATGTTATACAGGCGATCAAATGGCTAATGAGTAATCGGTGGAAACATAGGTAATTTCCTTCACTCAATGATGCTGCGTCATTCCCATGGCACGTCCTTAGGAGGGGACGTAAAGCCGTCGTCAGAGCAACCCTTTGGGGGAAGCACCTCAAAGAAAGAGACATGGCTCAAATATACCTCGGTGTGAGCGGGCAGAGCGGCCAATAAAACCAACTGAACAAAACAACCGTTGTGGTAGCGTGGTCGTCTGGTAATTGGGTTCAAATCCTGTTCGGCTGACAGACGATCAGATGGCTGACGGCAATCGGTGGATACATAGGTAATCTACTTCACTCCCTGATGCTGCGTCATTCACATGACATGTCCCTCGGGGGTGGTGTGGGGGGGGGGGGAGGGGCGTGTTGGGTGTGGAGGAAGTAAAGCCATCGTCCGAGCAACCATTCATGGCTCAAATGCACCACTGACCTCTGGGTAAGCGGACAACACACACATTAAATTCGGATTAGCAGTTGTACGTTGTTGTTGACACATTGTTAGCATTCGGCACCAGAGTCGGTTGTACGATGGCTGTAAAGCAGTGCATAGAGTAGGGTCTATCGAGCAAAAGTTGGAACCCTTAAAGTGAAAGTGCCCCATATATTTACAAACACAACATCCTGTTATCTCAGCATTAAATTAGTTTTAGGTTGTCGTTTTATAATTTCCAGGAAAAGATTATTATTATTAGAATAATTTGACAAAGTTGTTGCTGCCCTAGTCAGCAACGACTGGCAATGAAATTGCTAGAAATAGCTGCAGTAAGTCTTATTACATTGCTGCTTATTTTGAGAATAATTTGATTAAAAGTTGTGATTTTTAGTCGAATTGTTATCAAAATATTAGCTGGTGACAACTGTAGTATCTGCTAGATTATTTTGAAAACAATTTTACCGAATGGTCTTGCTGCTATAAGCAGCAATAACTGTCAGCCAACTTGCTTTATGGATAGCTAGCCTAGCAGGTTGCACATTATCGACTCGACGAACACGGCTCAACTAAGATGTGTTACCTGTCTAGTCCGTTATATAAATGGAATTTTTACGCCACAACTGGATGCAAGATTGCAGAGCGGCTCTTAGAAGCAGAACTCTGAGCATTTTATTAGCCTAATCTGGTAGTTTTATCGGCTTACGATAGCTTTAAACCTAAAATACCACCAGCACAAGGATATAACATAATTTGCAAGGGTTTAATGCATGTGTGCAATGATATACAAGCTTGCCTATGTGATAATTTCACTTATCAAGCGCACAGTAATACATATATTTTGTGCGACCATGATGTCTCGCTACGGCGGTGGACACGGCAAACCACAATCTTTTAGACCCAAAATGTGGTGTTGTTATGCATAACTACACCACAAATCCTTTCTCAAGAGACTGGCGAGTTTGATTGCTACGGCAAAAAGAACTACAGGAAAGGATACCACATTTTGTGTCTAAAAGATTATGGTTCGCCGTGACCACCGCCGTAGCGAGACAACATCATGTTAGCACAAAATATATTTATTACAGTGGGCTTGATATGTATCAAAGCTGAACGCTCATTAAGAAATCAAGAAATCGTTTTGGTAAAAAAAAATAGTACGTGAATTCATTATTCATGTTTGCAATTTGTATCATGTTGTTTTGCGGTGGCCATTTTCTCACCACCACCACCACCCCCACCCCCACCCGAACCTCCAGCATAATAAAAGAGCTCGGCAGTTCTAAATCCGTCCCCCATTCACCTTTTGATGCATTGTTCGTAAGACATCTAGTGACCACCCGATATCAACGTTTCTTCACATAAAATACAGAGAAATCACGAACTGAGGATGCACGAATGAAATGAATATGTTTATAATTACGTTCTCTCCCATCCGTCATAAATATCCATTCAGAAATGTATATACATGCGTAGTTATTCTCTCTCAGACGAGATATGCCGCCTTGCACGAACGCCAAGTCATTTTGGAAGCAACAATAACGCGGACCTCATTGATTTATGTGTAGATAAATTCAATTTAATCCAATTAGTTTTTTTGCATATCAAAGCGAAGGAGTTACACAATATAGTCGCGGAACTATTGCCTCTAAAAGGTTTGTATATCTGATAGGACGGCGATAAGACGCATGATTTCACGTTTTTACGCCAAGCCACTGAGAAGAATTCCCAATAGTATAGGGGAGATCAAAGTAATATGTAACACATACATTATATATGGCAAAGTCAGATTTTGGTGAAATGCAAAATGATTTGGTTTGGTGTGGCAGTGAGCTATTACTACGACCATCACTACCACCACCATCAACAACAACAACAACAACAACAACAATAAAAACAAGAACACCACTACTCACACCCCACCCAACCCGGTAGTGCCACTACCACCACCACCACCACTACCACCACCACTACCACCACCACTACTACTACTACTACTACTACTACTACTACTACTACTACTACTACTACTACTACGCGTGGGTGCGTGCGTGCGTATTATAAGAATAGTGCACTTGCGGACAAAAGTGTCAATTTTAAAATGACCGCCAGAAAACGCTATTTTCTTTAATAGCTCAACTTCTAGAAAACATAGAAAGACGATCTTGTTTCCTAACCAATTATTTTCTTGGCCAAGGAATTCATATTTACTATTCTCATTATCGACAGATGACAAATAAATTTGATTTCAACACGCGCGACCATTTTTAGTTATTCTTCAAATTTTTTTACGTAAAACCAAAATATAAATATTAATTTGTGTTTCATGTATATAACTGAACACGATAATTCCAAGTATTTACTTATATTAGCTATATTATTACTTATGTGCGCTTTAAAGCTTACAATAGATAAGCTTATGGCTGAAGGGTCATTATGAAAATAAGAAATATTTATAGTAAAAAAAAAGTAAGTGAATTAATTATTCATGTTTGCAATTTGTATCAGGTAAGCGTCCGCCATATTGTTTTGCGGCGGTCATTTTCTTATCCCCACACCTCCAACGTAATAAAAGAGCTCGTCAAATCTAAATCCGCCCCCATCACTTTTGGTGCCTACCCTGTAAGACGTCAAGCAAGCACCACAATATCAACGTTTCTTCACATTAAATACAAAGAAATCACGAACTGAGGACGCAAGAAGGAAATGAATATGTTTATAATTACGTTCTATCCCATCCAGCATACATATCCATTCAAAAATGAATATAAATGTGTAGTTATTCTCTCTCAGACGAGGTAGTCCACCTTGCACGATCACCAAGACATTTGGGAAATATCAATCACGCTGACGTCATTGATCTATGTGTAGATCAATTCAATTCAATCCTATTATTTTATTTGCATATCAAAGCGAATGAGCCCTAACAATATAGTCACGGAAAGTCTGCCTCTAAAATGTATGTATATCTTATACGACGGAGATAGGATACATGACTTTATGTTTTTACACCGAGACACTGATAGGAATTCACAGTAGTATAGGGGTGATCTGGGAAATATGTGCATATACATTATATTTGGCAACATCCGATTTTGGTAAAATGCAAAATGATGTGGGAGTGAGCTATCAATACCAGTACTTCTACGACTACCAATATCGCTCCACTCCCGCTATCACCATCACCACGACAACCACCAACTCCGCCACCACCAACACCAACAACAACAACCCTACTCCCACCCCCACCCCCCGCCCATTAGACCCCCACACCCACCCTGCCCCCGGCACTACTGCTACTACTACTACTACTACTACTACTACTACTACTACTACTACTACTACTACTACCAGATAATGAATGAGCTACATCCTAGTGCCAGTGCGTCGTCAAAAATAGGGTTCATAGAACTATTGCTTGACAATAATAAAAGCTACATACTTGCGAGTACCTAGTTATGTAGCAGGAGAGATCTCAGAAACGTAAAAGTAAAAATATCTGTAATGTACACAATCAATTCCAGTCAATTCGTGTGGTTGTGAGTCGGGTGGTTGAAAGCTGGTCCGGTGAAAGAGGATTCTTGTCCTCTTGATGGTAGGCCAGTGGGTAGAGCACTCGGCTCCCAAACGCTAGGCGGAAGGTGCCTGAGAATTGCTAGGTTTGAACCCCACTCGGGTCGAAAGTTGAAAAGGGTAAAATTACATTCCAGGTGATGAATGAGCTACATCCTATTGCCAGTGCGTCGTCAAAGACACGGTTCATAGAACTAGTGCTTGACAATAATAAAAACTACTATGACGATGAAGACGACGACTGCTGCTACTAGTACTACCTCGGTGCCACGACCGCACCCATGACCGCACCCATGACCGCAAACGCAACAATGGCAATGATGATAATAACGACGGCGATAACAACAGAGGTATATTCAGGAGTTTGGAAGTCTTTATGGGATCGAGATCCGTCCTTGTTTACAGTGCGCCATTTTTTTCCCATCATTATCAACATCACCATCAGTCATCGTTATCAGTCATCGTCAGTGTTGTCGTTGTTATCCTCGTCCCCATAACCACCATCACCACCAGGACCGCCAGCTCCTCCTTCACCATCCATCGCCACCACCATCTCACTTTCTTTTCCTGTCAGTATTTTTTGTGTTAGCAGTCTTCCCCCATCACCCTAGTGTTCTGATTGGGGTTATATTGTTTTGAGGTTGATTGTGGTTGATAGTTATGCATCACATGTTGAAACAAACTCGATATAATGGATTTTGGCGCATCACACCCAAAGTACTGTGTTAAGATGTGAGCCAAATCGGACCATTAGTTCCCGAAATATCCACAGATCCAGTGTTTATCCGACCTGGATCAGGATTCTTTTATCTGAATATGGTCAAAGTCCGCAAATCCTCTTGCATGGCAACCTCGTTCGATGTGTTAAAATTTTAGTCAAATCGAGTAGTTTTTAGATATTTTCCGGAATATTCTTTTGTGATTGGCTAACTGACTAAGAAGATGGTGGTTTATTGAACTGTGATCTGCAGCTAAACACCCATAAGATTTAATTACTACCCGCCTGTTTGCCTGCCTGCCTACCTGCCTGCCTGCCTGCCTGTCTGTCTGTCTGTCTGTCTGTCAGAACCGTTTGGTAGAATTCAACCAAATTTGTTATGTGAGCTAACCATATGATTACAGATTAGATGAGAACATTTATATTCGGCTCTGTCTCCTATGGTCAGGGGTGTGGTCAACAGTTTACCTATAAACATCTCATTCTTTGCGATATCTCGACCAAAATCGTTCAGTGAAATTCAACCGTATTTGTTATATGCGTTATCCATATCATTATCTCAGAAATGCGGGAAGGGTGGGCTGGCGGGGTGGGGAGAAATTTGACGCATCAAAAACAGGGTGCGGATTTCAAATGAGGCAATTTAGTTTTTCTTGTTGCAGTGGTGTGTCGTGATGGTGATGGCGGATGTGGTGGTGGTGGCTATGGTAGTGATGGTTTGTGCTGATGTGTTTCTTTCAGTAGTGGTGGTGTTTACTATTGCAGGTGTTCTATTGGCATTGATGCGGGTTGAATTTGTTAGTATGATGATGGTGGTTCTGAGAACCTTTTACAACAGCGCCACGACTGGTCGTAGCTGTTACTGTTGGTGGTTATGTCGTTATTGGCAGCAGCATCAGTGGCTGCCGTGTCAGCAGCGATGGTGGCGGCGGTGGCCACGGCTGCGGCAATGGTGTGTGCTGGCATATGCGTGCTAGCGTGCATGTACGCGTGCGAGCGTGCGTGTGTGTTTGACGAAGGAAGAGGCATAGAGTTGCTTATTTGTTCCCTCTCACCAAACTACAATATCCTTTTTTATGTTTAGAAAATCACGCATAGTATATGAAAATGATTACTCATTGCCCTACGCAGATTGCAAAGTCGCTCAGTTAACTAGACCTTACTATTTGGCTGGCACGCATATCTTTGATATGCAAATGCATATCTTTGATATGCAAATAAACTAATTGAATTTATCTACACGCAGATCGATGACGTCAGCGGTGTTGGCATTTTCAAAATATCCTGGAGTTCGTGCAAGGTGGAATAGCTTGTCTGAGAGAGAATTACTAATCGATTTATATCAGATTTTGAATGGATATTTATCCTGGATCGTACTTGGATAGAACGTAATTATCAGCATATATATTTCTTCTTTTTTTCCCTCTGTATTTTATTTGAAGAAACATTGACATTGGCGCTCTCCTTAGATGCGTTACACACACGGCATCAAAAAGTGAATGGGACGGATTTAGATGTGACGAGCTCTTTTAATAGACTGGAGGTGTGGGGAAGAGAATAAGGCATCCACAAAACAATATGGATTACTTGATACAAATCGCAAACATGAATAATTAATTCACTTACTATTTTTAGCAGATGAAATCACTGCCACGGATGACTGTCACAAAATGTTTCGGGCAGCCCAGGCTCCGAGAGTTACTGACTACACACCACCACTCATTGTAGACAACTCTGAAGGGAAAAGCCGAGGCGATCCGAGAATGGTTCAAGGAACAGTTCACAGACAACGATGATGAGCCCTTGCACCCGTTCTCAGGAAACCCCAGGCCATTACTAACACCAATTAAAACAGCAGAAGTTGAGAAGGCACTTAAAGCCCTGAAGAATGGGCGTGCATCTGGACCTGATGGCAAGAGTAATGAACTATTCAAATATGCAAGTAACATTACCTCAAAACCGATCACGCACCTAACCAATTAAGTTTTTATGCACCACCTTCCCATCGACGCTGTAGGCCAAGGCACCCTTATCGCACTACCCAAATCCAAGAAGCCATCTGGCCCCCAGCCAATCTGCGGCCCATTGTGCTCCTCAACAGCATACGGAAAATCCTATCGAATGTTACTCTATGCTGCATCCGAGACAAGATCAATTACTTCACCGAATCATGTCAAAGTGGCGTCAAACGTTGACGCAGCTGCGCCGACATTGTATTGGCTCAACGCATGCTTGTGTCGGTAGTCATGTCCAAGCACTGGGGTTTCCACAAAATGGGCATTACCATGTCGCGAGCCTTCGACATACCTAAACGCTCAAAGATCCTAGATGTACTACGGCAGGCCAGGTGCAATGAAGATGAGCTACGACTAGTGAGACTACTGCTTGCAGACACCAAGCTGAGAGTACGAGTCAAGTCAGTGAAGTCTGTAGAGTTTGAGACATCAATCGGCTCCCCACAGGGAGATGGTCTATCTCCGGTGCTTTTCACCTGCTACCTTGCTGCTGCATTGAAATCTGTGCGGAAAAGTTTCACAAAACCAAACCCCAACCCACCAACCCCCACCCCCACCCCCACCCCAGTGTCAATACTGGGCATGCCACTAGAGATGGAATATGCCGACGATGTGGACTTCATAGACGAGGAAAAGAAACCTGTTGACTAACTTCTCCCAATAGTTGCAAGCACCCTAAAAATCTCTTTATGAATGAATCCAGAACAGAGTAGTTCACCTACATATACCTATCTACCATTCATGAAACTCTAGAAAATTACGTGGCAGCGAATCATGGAGGAAAAGTAAAATCCTGGGCTCACTGCTTTGCAGTACTGCTGACATTTCTGCATGCTGCGTCATGGGGAACATCGCTTTCCAGTCCTTCTGGAAGCCATGGATTCGTAGATATAAAGAGGCTACGTTTATACAATGCAACCTGCGTATCCGCGATGCTGTATAACTGTAACAGCTGGGCAGCGCCAAACGCAGCTCTAGACAAACCCGATGCCTGCCACCGCAAACACCTACGCACCATCACTAGACACCGATGGCCAGACAGCATAATTTTCAACGATGCACTGTACAATATGTGTATTACGTCGCTGCTGTCTGTAAATGTCGCCCAGCAAAGATGGTCCATGTTTGGCCATGTGCTAAGGATGCCAGAAGAGACACCAGCACAGAGAGCCTTTTATTCGCCCTACTCGGAGCCAACAAATACAAAGCCAGGAGAGGACGTCATTGAATGAATCTGCTAAGCGTGCTCTGAGGTGACCTCAAGAAAGCAGGACTCGGTACAGTCAAGGCAAGAATGAATCTGAGGAAGCTAAGGATTTTGGCTGAGGACAAGACGCAGTGGGCAAAAGCGAAGAAGGACTGATTGCAGCTGTAGGATGTTTCTACTACTACAGCCGCAGAATACAGTAATCATACATACTATTTATTTACAAAAAAATTTCTTAATTTCATAATGACCCTTCAGCCTTAATGTAGCCGATAGGCCTATGTGGTCCAGCATAATACCGTAGACCTACGTAATATACTATTTTCAAATAATGTATGTTCCACGATAATTTACAAAACCGCTAATGAAAGTAAATCGAAATGTTTTTTAGTGAACATAACTAAAATTACTAATGTTTGTGTCGTCTGCTCAAACTAATCTAATCATATTACATAAAATAATCAAATGAGCTAGAATAGATGCAATATTTTTCACACACAATTAAAGCAAAGTAGCCGACATATAATAGAATAGCGCTAGGGATTTAGAGTTTTCTGTCATACGTGCATACCGTATTGTGTTTTATTACTGGTAATCTAGTCATCTATCAAAAAATGGATGAACGATGGCTGTTTAAGTTTATTATATAATTTCCATTTATTGAATAAGACGTCACCCCACGCACCCACCTCCCACTATGGTCATTTTACCATGTCTAAAAGCTATACATTCGTGACTCCATCGACATCACGGGACACACAATATCGCGTAGATGGCGCTATCAGACAAACTGGAAAATGTGCGTGCTCTGTCAACTGGACAGTTATGAAAGGCTTGTCTACCCAGATAAAAGTAGAAAGAAGTCACCAGGATATGAACATCTTGCACAAAATATAATCCAGTTCCACACCCTGAGCGCTGTTCTTATAAATATTGATACATCTGGGCTCGATGACGGTTCACGTGTCTGTCAGACATTTCAAATTAGCAATGCTTGTTGGCATAAATCTTGTTGGTTGCTATTTTGTTACATGAAATTGCAGCGTGCTCTGAATATTGCCACGAGAAAGAGAAAGCAAACTGAAAATATTGACAAACCTAGTCCGGTTAAGACAAGAGTAGTCATGGCAACAACGGTTGTATAGTGCTCAACAAGATACAAAAATGTTTTTCTGTCACAAGACGGATGAGAAAGAACATCTGCACAGTGCTGCTACAGCCAATATAGATGCAACAGCTAGGGAATGTGCTACAGAGTTAGTTACTTTTAGCAAAGTTGGCAGCTAGTGATATCGTTGCAGTCGACGGCATGTATCATTTGACTTGCCTAACTGAGTTGCGAAAGCGTCTAAGAGCTCATAAACGTGAGTGGTATAGAGAAAAGACAGAGTCATCTGTAGAGGCTTTGGTGTTCGGGAAACTAGTTGTCTACATTGAAGACATTCGCCTGGATGAAACAATAATTCAAACTTTCGGAACTTGTAAAAACGTATCAAACTAGGTTGAGTGAACTAGGATCAGACGAGGTGCAGACTAGCCATGTCCATTCCACAAGATTGAAGGGCAGGTTATTATTTCAGATTCCAGATCTAAGAGCAGAGCAACAAGATAGAGGCGTTTTGTTACTTTTCAACAATGACATCGGACCTGCGATCAAACGGGCTGTAGCAGAAGATATGGACAGGGATGCAATGCATTTAGTTAGGGCAGCACAAATTATACGCAAAGACATGTCTGAGAAAGCATATGAATTTACATGCTCTTTGGAACAGGTGTGAACGTGAAGCAGTTCCTCAGTCCCTTAATGCACTTGTGCGAATGATTCTCGAGGGCTCGAATATTTTTTGAACATCAGAGTCACGCACATACCACAAAAGAGAGAACTGCGCTAGCTCTTTCAGAACTTTTACTGTTCAACAGTGTAAAGCGATCACGCATTTCATATGGCATCCGACACAATAAGGCAAGAGAGGCACCATTGCCTATCTATCTCAGCATGCTCATCCATGCTAAAACGCGAAAAAGAGATCTGATAGATAGACTTCACCAATTGGGATTGTGCATTTCATATGATAGATTAATAACAATCTCAACTAACATCACAAACGCTATCTGTGCCAAGTACCATACAGAACAGCGTGTGTGTCCTCCTCAGCTCAAGGGCGGTCTATTCACTTGCAGTGCAATCCTAGTGCTCGTACTTCACAGGACTCCTTTCACGAGACAGCGATGTCGTTGATGCAGTTCGCAACAGAAGACATACCAGGGGATCACAGTAGAGCTGGGCGGTATTGATATTTACATGACGGTATCGGTACCATGCAAAAATACCGCGGTACCACGGTATGCCGTCATCTGAGCTTGAGGCATGCCACGAAATTAGAAAAAAAATGTCCATTTCCTTTTCACTTCCATCTCCAATCAACGGTAAACATAGGTAAAATAAATAAATCGGCTTCCTGATTTAGAGAAGAAAAACATGGCTGTTTAGTTTCACGATTTTATTAGGTCACTATTTTTATTGACGTAATGTCATTCACGGGAATATCGGTCAAAGGGTGTGGTCGACTCGCTAACTATAACCCGCTGTTTGAGACATTGGGGTGCACTATTTTCAATCTCGATTGTTCTTGCTATTAATGCGTGCGACCAGCAAACGGTAAATTGTATTTTGGAAATCGAGAGCTTTGATAAACAGAGTCCAGACAAAATCCGCGAGTATTTAAACGGGGCGAGTGTTGTACTCTTTTATTTCTGTTGGAGTCGTATATTCTGTTACTCGCGAAAACAGGCCTATACACATACAAATAACACGACATTGAATATAGCCAATTCCAAAGCTTCTGATAATTACCGAGTAACCGATGTGCAGACCCGTTACTAGCCATGCTTCACGTGAACAATGCGTGTAAAAAGCTATTTCCGCGAACAATGAATTACAAAAACTAAAACACTATAATTTTAGGTGTCGTTACTTAAACTGGATTTAATCCTTAAAGAAATTTTTTTAAACAAGCCACAAAAATAAAAAAAATAACGACTTCAACGCTGCTCGTTGTTAATAAATTAGCACGTGATCAAAACGGCGCGAGCAAATACTACGTTTCAGCAAATGTTCATTGATAAATTGAGCATAGTAATGTATTTTTCCACGGTCTAGTTCATGAACAACCAAAATTCTGTTCAAAAAAGCTGTTGTGTTTGAATAGCACGCAGTTTGTATGTTATTTTGTTATTCTAGCGTGTTTGTTCGGTGACACAATGCTTGGAGTAATACATTACAAATAATAGAAACTGGAATAGGGAATATATTATCGTGTAATTACTACCGGCGGACGGCCAGAGAAACAAAGCAATTTTACCGTGAGACTTTCAAGACGTACGTTTGACATACAATTCTGCCTGTCATTATTTTGTAATTGACGTCTTGATGTTTGTTTTTACAACGACCCTCTCACCTCAACTCGGCTAATAGTTTGGGATGCCTGTATTTTTTACACTATTAGCACCTGTTTACCCTTGGTCAAGTAAGATTTTATGAATATATTTCTCAAATATTGCTCAAACATTATGGACGGTATTCACGGTATTTGGAAATGTCAACGGTCACGGTATCGGTTCACGGTATACCGCGGTCCTCACGGTACTACCGTCAGACCGCCCAGCTCTAGATCACAGTCTGGTTAATGAAAAGACAATTGCTCCACTTCCAGCCAGTTATACCATAGAGTTGTACCTCCAGCTACTAAAACTTCTGATGCTATTGTGCCTGTCAGACAAGGAGCCCTAAACCCTGACCCAATCATGATCAGTGAAGATGATGAGGAATGGGCTGCATATCATATAAGTCAACAGCCTCAACTGAACAAAATGTTAACACATGTAGCGCTTCTTCCTCTGTTGTGTGAGAATGCCCACTCAACGTGTTTGATATTACATGCAATGAACATAATTAAACATGCAGTACATCACCTAAACCCGGAACAGATTCCAATAGTTGCTGCAGACAAGCCACTATTTGCTATTGCTAAACAAGTACAGTGGTCATGTCCAGATACTCATGGAGAGGACAAAATCGTGGTGATGATGGGTGGCATACATATGGAAATGAACGTTTTCTAAAATTACTCGGAGATTGGCCTCAGAGAAGTAGCTGGACAACATCGCTAGTACAGGCTAACATTGCGACAACTGGGCGCACGGATTCTATGCTAACTGGCGCACATGTTACGCATAATAAACATGCGCACCACGTGACAGCAGCTAGTTTACACATACTACAACAACGTGCATATCAAAAGTATCTGCTAAGAGTACCAGTTGGGAAAATTGCGCTTTCCTTTGATGAATGGATCATTCTACAATGTTCAGAGTAACCCCATTATAAACATTGGGCACTGACTCTGCAGTTGGAATTGATGCTGCTACAGTATGTTAGATCAATCCGTGAAAGAAATTTCCAGATGTATGTCCCAATGCTTGTTACAGATAATTCCCTGGCTTTTCGCACTAAATCACACCACCTATGCTAGGTGGTTACCAGTGCATATCAGTGACATGACTAATCTTTCTACAACACATCCTGAGGTGTACAAGCAGTTTGATAATGGACATTTTGCAATACAGAAAACCCAACATGTTTTTTTCAGCAATCTCCATCGACCAATGTCATAAACAAACCAATGCACTCATACCCTCTACCATCTACCCTCCCTGGGCATTCCGACGCCTATCGTTGGTGGAAGGCTAATACGTTTCATCAAGGCATGGCGAGGTGTGACGTTAGACAGTCTGGTCATGGGATGGATATCTCATAGATACATAGCAGAATGGTGGGACATCCCTCCACAAAATCTGTCTTTGGCGCCAGTCACAACTCCCATACCAAGGGAACCAGACAAGTTAGAAGCCATTCAATACGAAGTGTCAGGCTTGCTTCTGAAGGGAGCAATAAAGCCACCAAACCAGCACACTCCGCACTTCTATTCAAACATGTTCCTTGTTCCCAAGAGCACAGGGGGTGGAGATCCCATACTCAATCTCAGGCCATTGAATTGGTTCATCCATATGCCTCGATTTAAAATGGAAACACCTAGGATGCTAATGGCGGGATTGAGGAAAAGAATGTGATGTGTATCAATCAATCCGAAAGATGCATATTTCCACATTCCAATAAACAAGAGCTGTCACAGGTTTCTGCGATTCACGTTTCAGAATCGTGTCTGTGAGTTTGTTGTGCTCCCATTTGGCCTGTCGACAGCTCCAAGGGTTTTCACCAGAGTGGTCTTAACAGTGCCAGCGCTTTTCAGAAAAGAGAATGGGGCGCTTCACACATACATAGACGATTGGCTTGCGATTCGATCTGGAGAAGGGCATTGTTTATCCATCAGAGCCGAGGCTCGGCTCGTTGCACGCCAGTCTCCAGAATTTCGAGTGGAAAAGCATATTCAGACAAGGAAGTTTCTTCAGATGCTGGGCATGATGGTCTCCATGGAGCAAGTGTTCCCGTACGCTGCTCTAATGCAAAGACCTATCCAGTTGTATCTGATGTCTCTGGGGAAACAGAAAACAGACCTCTTGTCAAAACCCGTACCAGATTTGGAGTCGATTATGACGCATCTTGCATGGTGGAAGGAGCGTCAGAATCTCCTAGTAGGAGTTTCACTTCACCCATCCACCCCAAGCTGTCCTTGTACACGGATACATCGCTGGAGGGGTGTGGGCCTGCCTGTGAGAACACCAGGTGTCGGGCACATGGACTCCCTTAGAGAGTCGGCTGCAAATCAATCTGTCACGGGAGGCACTATCACTGGAGAGGTTTCTTCCAGAAATCAGGGGCACGGTGATATTGATGCAGTCAGACAGGGGTGTCTCCGACACTGTGTATGAAAGTGTGTAACTTGATTCAATGGTGCAGGAATTACTCAGTTGTTTTGAAAGTAGCTCACATTCCTGGGTGATTGAACATTCTGGTGGATGCTTTGTCTTGCAGACAGAGAATTCTGCCAAGAGAATGGTCTCCCAACCCTCCAGTTCTATAAAGGATCTTCGAGCATTTGGGGCAACCACAACGTGGACTTGTTCACCACAAAGGAAAATTCTCAAATCATGGCTTATGTCTCGCTGATTTCGGAACCAAATGCTGTCGATACAGATGCTCTGCCGATAAGCTGGAAAGGGATGCACACGTACGACTACCGACACACCATCCTTCTCCCTGTTGGTGAAAATTTGAGAGGACCCTTGCCTGGTCCGGTTCACGGAGCTTCTGGATCTGTTGGTGGATAATCCAATACAGCTGCCCAAGATTCCGAACATAATCTCACAAGCCAAGGGCCGCTTCCTACACGAGGGCCCAAAATTTTCAATTTGACTGCATGGATGTTATCAAACAACGTTCCACGTCAGAAGGCTTTTCTCAACATACTGCGAGTTTCATCGCAGCCGTGAGAAGGAAGTCAACTTTCAAGTCATATAACAACAAGGTTAGCAAATTTGCAGAATGGTGTAAAGGAAAGGATCTCGATCCCCTTCAAACCACTGTTTAGCAAATAGCAGACTTTCTCTGTGAGCTATTCTTTACTGGATTATCTCCCGTCACGATCGCTGGATATAAGTCAGCTTTGGCATCAGTTATCCCTTGTCTAGCCAACAGGGATCGTTCAGAGGTGACCAAGTTAAACGTGATGGTGAAGAGAATGCGCAATCTCCAATCGAGACAACCAGTAGTTATTCCAGCCTGGAGTCTATCTTTGGTGTTTAATGTGCGAACCAAGCACACTTTCGAACCCATGGGGTCAGTTAGTCTAAAGCATTTGACTCTTAAGGCGGTCTTTCTAGTGGCAGCTTCCTCAGCAAGAAGGTGCAGTGAGATCCATGCGCTTTCAGCAGAGAATGACCGATTTATTTCTCTGGAGGTCTGTGACCGCTTCCAAGAGCAGAATTTCTGTCAAAGAACCAATCTTTGAAATATCCCGGCAAACCGATCATTTTACTGAAATTAAGTCGGTTTGATCATGATGTCAGTGCCTGATGTCCGGACCGTGCTTTGACTAAGTACAAGAAACGGATGGACTCTCTATGGTCAGATGATAGGCATCTGTGGATCTGCCATAAAAAGCATATGGCGTAGCACCCATGGATACAATATCTCGTTCGGTAGTCGAATCCATTCAGACTACCAACGAAATCGGGACCGGTCACCACGGGCAATGTGCCAGAGCCCATGATGTCAGAGGAAAGGCCACCTCGACTGCCCTATACAATGGACAGCATGGCCCTTGCACAATGGCACTGTGAGTCCTCATTCACGGACTACTATATGAGGGATATGTCAGACTCAGCCAATCCTCTCACTTTAGCAGTATTAAACGCTAGATAATGGACCACACTGATCGTTCTCCTTTGGTAGCATATTGCTAATTAATTAGAGATTGAGAGACATGGTCAGCGAGAGGCTACCAACCGGGAAAAGTCATGATGCGCCATGGTGTGACGGATGCAGTGTTGTATCTGAAATCCAAACGTCATAAGGTAATCCAAGTTTGATTGTTTTTTGCATTATGTTTATATATCATGCTCATTCATCCTATATATTCATGCTCATTCCCAGGCTATTGTGTGTCAAGAGCTTTTAACCCTCTTGGCATACTTGTGTTTTCAGGCGAGATACATGTTTGTTAGTTCTCTTCCATTGCTGGAGAAAGGGGATGGGTGGTGGTGGGGTGGGGTGGGCGGTTATGCGAATGTGAGTCGATCTTAAGCGTATCTGTTCTCTTGGAGAAGTTCCTTGTGACAAGTCCAATTTCAATCTTTCACTAGGGGCACTGAAGTTTTGCATGACTTGCCCCATCCCACCAGGTTACTGATCAACTCTGGTGTTATCAATAAGGTAAGTATTGATCGAAGGAGAATGAAGGAAATTTCAATTTCCCTTTCTCCGAGATTTAACAATACTTACCATTACATTACGCACCCTGCCTCCCAGCCCCGTGGAGGCAAGCCATGTGTCGGTCTCGTTTGTGCTTAAGCCATGCAAACTAGTGGCCGGTTCATGGTTACGGGTACCCGGTTATTGGGGCGGGTACCTATTTCCAGGAACCGGCTAGAGCTCTGTAAAACTCAGAAGACTCTTAGGTCGCAGCCGCCATTGTGGCTGTTATCAATAAGTAATGTAATGGTAAGTATTGGTAGATCGCGGAGAAAGGGAAATTGAAATTTCCTTCAGTTAACACTAGCACTAAAACTATGTTTGGTGCTAACACCGGGTGCTAACACGGTATTATCACTAAATCCGGTGTCAACACTAGCATGAACGCCGATGTCAAGTGTTCATGTTATCTCGGTGTTAGTCATATACACTAAACTAACACTAACACCAAAGGCCGAAACAGACATCTAGAGAAAATTAGTGTTCTGTGCACATACTTTGCCAACTGTCTCTTCTAGCATATGCGGAACACCTCAACATATGTGTGAACGTTCAGACAATGGACCTGTCTACTTTTAGCGATGCCCGCCCGTCTCGAGCTAAGCACCACCCCCACATCGCTCGTGTTGGGATCAATCGATCACTGAACTCCCTTTCCAGAAAACTATACAGGTTAGTTGTTAAATATTTTGAAACTAATTTGCCTGGTGGCTGTTGCTGCCTATGGTAGCAACAGCGCCCGGATGGTTTTTGTTGCATATGGCAGCAACAGCGCCCAATCAAATTAATTTCAAAACATTCAACAGAATGTTTTTTAAATGGTAAAGACATACAATTCGTACAACGTGTCAGACTATTAAGCGTTAAAGACGAACTAAATCGAGCATGCTGGCCATAATTAGGTATGACGTCATCATACATGTCACTTAGTTTATTATGACGCTATATGACGTCATATGATGGATGGATACAGTGGAAATGTCCATTGGCAAAGTATGCGCACTCATTTTTTCGCTTCGCTCAGCTTAGGACAGCTCGCCAATGCAGCTGTCTGTTTCGGCATTTACGGCAAGACTAGACTAGCCAATCTCCTTCGCCGCTTGCTTCTGTCCACCCATGAATTAAAATGGGTACCGGTGTTAAAACAGGGGAAGCTACCTAAATAGACTGAAATAAATAGCTGCCTTAGATATGGCGGGAATGGGACCTGGAAACAAGGACTCGATAGACGACAGTAAAACCAAGACATAACCAGTTAATCTTGTTCGCGCATCTCACCATAACGCAACCCTCATTATAGTAGTAGTAGTAGTAGTAGTAGTAGTAGTAGTAGTAGTAGTTGTTGTTGTAGTAGCGGTGGCGGCGGCGGCGGCGGCGGCGACGGCGGCGGTGGCGGCGTTGAGCCAGTACATATAAACAGTGTAGGCTACTTGTAAAACTTATGAATGGAACACGAGCCCGGTATCTTCGCCCATTTATGCTGCCCCGCCTCCCTCCTCTCCGCGACGACATACCGCCAAATCTGATTGATCGGGAGATTGTCACTTGACCTCATTCGGGCATGACCATCATGCCTTTCACCTGTAAGTCATCCTAGATCCAAAACACGGTCGGCGGTGTGTGCGCAAAGCTCACTGGCTGAGAGTTGTGTTACGTCATCTCATTTGCAAATTAAGACACACACACCCCCCACCCTTTGTTCCTGCCAAAAATACTCGAATCTAATTGGTCGAGAGCCAAACAATTGACGTCTGCTGTCGAACAATCAGATTCTAGTATTGTGACGGGAATAAAGCATTACCATATATAACATAGGGGGTGGGTGGGTGGCACTAATATGCTAATGAGATGACGTCACAGAGCTTTATCAAATCTTGCCAAGGTGGGAGCTAAAATTATATGTAATGTTTTAATGAATGTTATGTAGTGGAATACAACCTTGCTTATGTTCTAAATATTCTGCTATCCTTACAAGGGAACGCGAGTTGGGCGGTTTTCTGTATTCAACATTCAGAGATCCAGATTATTGCTGTACTTCATATCCGCTTGACACTTTCCGACATTACCAATGTTAAGCTCACCGCTCGGTAGGTTTGACAGTTTTAGACTTTATCGATTGGATAATGGCAGCTGATTTCCAGAATGTGAGTACAGAGCTCGTATAGCCGAGTGCTTGCATAGCAAACTGACTGAAATCCGCTCATTGAAGATTATGTGTAGAGACAAGGCGAGACAGACATTATACCACGTGCCACATGGCTCAGAGATAAGAGCAATCAAGGCTTTTCTCAGCCGTGAAGGGCTCGACTGCGTGTTGTCTCAGACAGATTGTGTGTCTTTAGAACCATTCAAGCCTCACACGTGTAGCGCTTCGATGACAACGATTATTTATAAAAACACAATCAAATCAATAGTAGCATTCAAGCATCACGCGAACGATACACATACCATTTCTGGGATTAGGATAATTTTTAATAAAATTGCATTCGTCTACTTGTCACTATCTGCTTTGCCAATCATAAACGGTTCACCTTTCCAGACTATCCATCGGTGATCTGCCGTCATATGACGTCATACTCAGCGAAGCGGCGTGTAGGACGACGTCACAGTCATCACGTCATACATGATTCTGTATGGCCTGCCTTTAACTCGTAATAGTCCGACACGTTGTACTAATTGTATGTCTCTACTATTTAATAAAAGTGGTGTTGAATATTTTGAAACTAATTTGACTGATCGCTGTTTCTGTCATAGGCAGCAACATCACCCAGTCAAATTTGTTTCAAAATTTTCAACAGCATACCTGTATAGTTTTCAGGAAATTGATAGTAAGGAAGTTCAGAGATCTATCGATCCCAACACGAGCGAGGTGTGGGTGGAGTTTGGATAAAGATGGACGGGGCATAGCCAAAAATGGAAAGGACCATTGACTGACCTTTAACAGTACCTTGAGAATATTGTAAAAATTACAATATGTTGGAACTCACACGCATTTGGTCTGAATGCTATTTTCTCCCGTAGGATACATATGCACAGTTCCAATGACATACACGGCGCACACGCGCACACGCGCGCCCCAACTCCCCCCCCCCCTCATCACCCCACCCCCACCACTCTATAGGTAATCCTATTGCTAACACCATATGACTTCGATATATGCCTAATGCTCCGTCTTACTTTTCTAATGTGAGTCATACAGGAATGTGTCCTTCCAAGTTGAATGCAGAATGCGGAAATCTGAGGATGCCATTGTCGGATTCAACTTCCAGAGATTTGCTTCTGTCGTCAGTGCTCTATTGTCATCTAGAAGCAGAACTGCCTGTAGATCCCAACCTTAGCACGATGTTCCATAGAATCAAATGCATCAAAACATCAATGCAATTGCGTAAGATGGCTGGCTCTGCATACTCATCCATTTGCGAAACGAAAAGACAGAGATCTGAGCTTCCACTGTTTTACTTTCTCCGCCACTCGATATGTTTTGTGGCGAAATATGTGAACTTGACAAGGAAAAGAAAAATGCATCTCCATTAAGACGTGTTGTAGCTGGGCCGAACAGCCGAATGCGGTGCACATGAATCATTCAAAGACATTGTCTTAGAGACAAGTTATTCACGAGGAGATAAATTGCCTGATGTCTGGTAGCAAGTGCAGAGGGCTGTTAGTGACTGACAGGCAGCCGATGAACGTTACAACTACGATTGCAGAGCAATATGTATGGCTCTAATTGCTTTCCAATGTGTAGCTTCAATTAGCAGCAAAATTCAGGATTCTGACAGCATTGACAAATAATTCTCTAAAGCTGTAAACGATATAAATGAAGATAGAATATTAGAAAACAATTGCGATCAATACCTATGAAGTTTACAACAATTTTGGTGAAATGTTATTTTCAACATAACAGTGATCTCTGACTTGGCAAACCACATAGGCAAAGAGCTTCTCTCAGAGTGGCAGTCTGTGCTATTCTTCTCTGGTTTCGTCGTAGAACTCACGAAGACTTCAGCTAAGAGTCCTATTGAACATTATATCGGTAGATCGGCTGTTTATTGACATGAAGCCGTCGAATCATGATACAATGCTGACAGTCACAGTAGAAACGGAGCGATTAACAAATATGGTAGCATAGTGTTCACGTGTATCTAATAGCTGTATAAGATTGCGGTCAACCTATCTAGGGCACAACCTGACAGATTCACCAACATGGTGTTAGGGCTTCGGAAAATGCACTTCCTCGTGGGCTTTATTGGCTGTGTCGAAAGGCTGATGACAGAGGTGGCCTGTGCTTTAGGTGGTGTTGAACATAGGTTGGCAGGGAAGACGTCTTCTCAGAATACCCATGCCTTGCAATTTCTCAATGAAGCAGTTACACCATCCTTTCGAGGTATAGCAAAGGTTCCTTTGGTCATCATGCTATCACATTCAAACCCAATACGAGGAGACCCTATGTTCTGTCTCTACACATGGGTGGCCGCATACAAAATGTCATCGAAGATATGACCCAGAATGAGACGTCGATAGAAAACCCACAAAGGGTAAATGAATTTACACATGGTACCAGATGCAAAGAGCTGGGGGATCCATTGGACCGTGCACATCATAATGCAGAGGACATCCTCAACATAGTGAATTGTAGAATCTCACCAGATGAGGTCAATATTGGCAGAGGTCTGCAAATTTGAAATTATAGCCGTTCGAACGAAAACTGTCACATGCTGATGTGATGACCTGGTAAAGGATGTGATTATCGTCAAACGAAATTTACATCATATTCCATCACATTGACACAAATCGCAATGGATGAATTCAATCTGTCACTCAATTATATCATGTCAAAATCAATTACGTCACATGTAGGCTGGTGTGGCAATCATAAGTGGCAGATAATACTCCGTTATGAGGCTGGACTAGGTCGTCAAGCGCACGAGTTGTATGCCTTTGATTCCCCAGTCAAATTAGGTTCAAAATATTTCAACATCGTACCTGTATATTTACCTTAATATTGGGATTCTGAAAATTCAGAGTTCGATCATAACACGTGCAAATGGTGGGTTGATCTTAGCTAGAAATGGGCGTGGCATTGCTGGAAATCAGTCAATCTACTACACAGCATTGTGCAATGCGTCTTTACGTCATCAGTATCTCCTTAAATAGTTTGCTCGTTCTTGTTGTGCTGCCAAAGCCATGTATTTTGATGTGAGCATGATCCGATCCGCCATGTACTCGGCTCATAGAGAAACAACTCGACATGCCACATTGTCCGGTATTTTAGGATGTGCTTGGCTGAAGGACAACCGTCTCAGAAACGGATGAATCCAGTTTTAGCTATTCCCCGCCCACCTCTAGCTAAGCTCCTTCCACGCTTTGCTCGTGTTGAGATCGATAGAACCCTGAACTCCCTGAATCTGAATTGCCATGGAACTATACCGGTAAGCTGTTGAATATTTTGAAACTAATTTGACTGGGTGCTGGCTATGGCAAAAACAGCGCCCAGTGAAATTAGTCTCAAAATATTCAACATAATGTTTATTAAATAGTAACGGCATACAATTCGTACAACTTGACAAACTATTAACCACATATGACGGAATTATACACGACATTCAAGGCGTAATTGATTGTGACGTCAACCTACATGTGACGTATTTGTTTATGACGGCATATACTTGACTGACAGACTGGATTCCACTATTAGCAAGGTGGGTGGCTATTTATCTCTTCCGGTATACTGCGACATATAAAATATGATACAACAGTTGAAATGGTTTCCTATCGCTTTGGACGAAGGAGAAACATAAAATAAAATCTCGTTGTAGTTCTTTTACTCTCCTAGCCAGACACTATACGTATAGCAGAAATCAAGATTGAGATTAATATCATATACATTATTGATAGTATACACCCGACTTACAGTTCTTGTGACTTTCCTCTAGGATGCCAATAATTAGATTTATTTCTAGCTATGCGACCGCCATTTCTAGCTATGCCACGCCCATTTCTGCCTATGCCACACCCATTTTTACATATGCCACGCCCATTTCTGTTTAAGCTCCGCCCACGTTTTACTGGAATTGGAATCGATTTGAAACATTGAAACCTGAATTTACATATATTAATTTCCAAGGTAACTATACACGTAGGCCGTTGAATATGGCTAAACTGGTCTATTCAGGATATCTACTTTAGAGGAAGAAAAATTGTGGTTCTATATGGCAGGTGGTAATAGAACCAGGCATCTTAATTACCTACCGCAAGTCAGTTGTATTAAGCGACAGCCTGCCTTTTGTGACCTAATTTTGATGATCCCTTACCGGGCGTTTTGACTTTATTATGTATCTGTTCAGTGTATTCATCCATCGCATGACGTCATAATCAACTAGGTGACGTGTAGGATGACGTCGTGATAAATGGCCTAATAAATGACGTAGATTCGTGCGTTGCCAACGCATAATTGGTGACGGACTAATCGTTGTTGTACGAATTGTATGTCTTTACTATTTAATAAGTATGCTGCTGAATATTTTGAAACTAATTTGACTGGACGCTGTTGCTGCCATAGGCAGCAACACCGTCCAGTCAAATTAGTTTCAAAATATTCAACGGATTACCTATGTAGTTTTCTGGAAATTGATAGTCAGGGAGTTCAAGGATCGACTGACCCCAACACGAGCGAGGTGTGGGTGGAGCTTAGCTAAAGTTGGGCGGGGCATGGCTAAAACTGGAAAGGTCCGTTAGAAATGTGTTTTCCGCTTGAGAATGTGGGGAATGGGTGGTATGGTACAGAGGGCTGAAAACACGCACATGCACAAAGACACATACACATTTAAAACACACGATGGACCGCACGATTCATAAACAGACATATACCACATGTCTGCCGTGACACGGGATATGGACAGCACACTCAGGACAGAAACGGACATTCATACACGCTCAAAGAGGGGCACAATGACTACCCCCAGGCACACACGCACAGGACAGTCACACCACATGCATGAACGATTTAACAAGCCTCGCCCTCTGATAAATGCACGGATGAACTTCCACACGGACACTGACTTACACACACTACATGAACTATATACACGGTAGATTTATATTGGTCCAGGAGCCAATTTTCAAAAGAAGCCTAGAAAATGGGTTGTTGCAACACCGTTGGTTTGTCACTTCTAGCTGTTTGCGGCGTGCTTCTGGAACATTTCTAGCTCTAACGTACAGTTCAACGGACCTTTCCGGTTTTAGCTATGGCCCGCCCATCTCTAGCTAAGCTCCACCAACACCTCGCTCGGTTTGCGATCGATCGATCTCTGAACACCCTGACTATTAAGTTCCCAAAAAATACACAGGTAAGCTGTTGAATATTTTGAAACTAATTTGACTTAGGCAACAACAGCGCCCAGTCAAATTAGTTTCAAAATATTCAACAGCATGTTTATTAACTAGTAAAGAATTACAAAGCCATACAATTTATACAACGTGTCGGACTCTTTAAGATTTGATGACGGTCTATATGGAACCCTTTGTGACGTAATGAGTGGAACGTCATCATACACGTGCTGAGCTGATTATGATGTCATACGAAGTCATACGATGGATGGATACTCTGGAAAGGTGAACTGTGTCAGAAACATTATATAACTTCGAATTTTCTATTTGTTTGGTGGCGGCCGAGTACAAATCTGAAAAAATTGGCTGATTATTTTCTCTGCTTCTAAAGCTTAGATTCCTGCAACAAATGTTATGCAATACGTCTTTGTATTGCTACTTCAGTAGTTCAGGTTTTCCAGAATATTATGCTACGTAATGTTAAAAAACCCTCAAAGTTTCATGAAAATCGTCGTGTTTTTCAAAGATTTTGTTATGTAATTCTGCGATCATGTGTCTGATTGAATAATCAGTTTGCCAAAGCGGTTAAAGGTAGTAATTCGATCAATCTACAGTTCATGAAAATAAAATGTGTTCACATTCTTAGACTTGATCGAAAATTATTTGGATTACCCACCCCCTATCCCCAAACCACAAAAGCCCAGTAATCGCAAGAAAGGTAGCTCATAACGTCATATCTGTCTCCATAAGATAATTATAGTCACGCTCTCAATATTAACGTCAGAATTATTGTTGACAATGTATTCACTTTGACTGGGTTAATCAATAAAACTTCCTGCTGAAACATGTTTGATAAGTTCAAATCAAAATATCACAAGATTATCAATATATTATTAATCATCGTCATCGTCATCGTCATAACTTGGTGGAAGACATTCACTCTTCTGTCTTTTCTGGCAGAACATCAAATACTCGACTTCATCTGCCGTATCACAGCTGCCAGATCTGTTGCGTACCGGGAGCACAGAAACGGTTCGCGTGCACGGATTGTGGCATATGTCAAGGTTTCTTCATCCACTCCATTATCTCCATGGTGCCACTGTATTTTGCCAGCATGTAGATTGCCACGTCGAAAGTCATAAGACTGTTGTGTTGGCCATGGCTTGGCATTGTCTTCTGCACCTGCTTCATCACTGTATACACGGTACTAGGCTCAATCGGTGAACCTTTGATAATCAGACAATAACCAACTCAGTGATGGATGTTGACACACGTGATACCATGGTATTGAACCCATTTCAGCTTGAGAGTGTTTGTTGTACAGCTACATGCATAATGCTCTTACCATCTAATGTATCCTCGTTAATGCCTTTGTTGTCTGCTTATGCTTGTATGAATGGCAGATCAGATAGGACTTGGAAATAACTTCCATAGTCAGGCTGGTATTGACTGCTTCAACGTCTTCATAGAATGGACAGTGACAGATGCGGTTGAGTATGTTGATGATATGTTCCGATACAGTTAAGTGACACACACATATGGCGAGACTGGCATGTGTGGTTGTATTCAATCATCGATGTGAATGACAATACACAATGCTCGGACAACCGTGATTACATGTCATTTATTTGCTGCGTTTTGATTATCCCCATTGTCTGAAGTTGGGCCTGACAACCCAACGTAGGAAGATGTATAGGCTCTGAGCCAGCTCAGATTTAGACTCAATAATTGGCGGTCGATACCCACACAGTCATGCAAATTCGACCTAATAATTTGACCAGTCTGATACATGATGTTGATTGGTCTGCCGTATGCATCCGCATGTCAACATTGTTTGTATTCCTGAAATGTATATAGATGGAATAAACAGCCTTAGCCGCATTATTAAACTGATGGGTCATTGAAATGCACTCTTGCAGAATTACTGTCCAAAATTTAAAAAATATGACTTATTTTCATGGAGTTTTGTGTATTTCTTCATTACATAACATTATATTCTGGAGAACATGAACTACTGAAGCAAAAATACAAGGACTTTTCTCATATCAACATGGTGAGGACATTTGTTTTCGGGATCTTGACTTTAGAAGCGGAGAAATACAAAATGATTTTTCGAGATTTGTTCCCGGCAGCCACTCCACTAATAGAAAATTGACTATTTTATGTTGTTGCTGCCACAATTTAACTATGCATTAGGGCTAGAAATGTTCCAGAGGAATTCCCCAAACAGCCTGAAGTGACAAACCAACTGTGTAGTGGGTGTTGCGCTAAACAATTTAGCTGGTCTTAGCTCCTGGACTCTATACATGAAAGAGGAGTATTTAAGATTTAGTGCCCACGCTTATAATGTTATATTTAATCTATCAATATGTACTGTATAATTATACTAAATGTGAATTGTTTGTGTCACCAAGGCATGTGACATGGGAATGACGTCACATGTTTGTGGCATTGGGCACGGTCACTTGTGGTTTTAGATAGTTCATAGCGAATATCAAACTGTCCATTGTGGCCAACTGTGCAAACGAATCGGTGACAATCTCCCAGCGTAAGTTATATTTTAACAAAGTAATACCGTAACTATTAAGACGCGTACGTGTTATCTCACCAGCCAAATAAACGACCCTGGTGTATAGGACAACGAACAGTACGAAATATGGCTGTCTTCACATTTCGAAATGAATGCTTCAAAGAGTTTGCTGCCCCCGTCGATGCACTGTCGAGTTATATTTGTCATTAATCTCTTTCATTGTCAGCGCTAGAGTCTTCAAATCCATACTTCTTTCCGCTAGCTCAAGTAGAAAGTTGCAAAGTGATTACAGAATTTCAATGTGGTAATGTGTCAAATATGGTTATTCTCTCCGCTGCACTGGAGATATTCAATTGTTCAGCGATTGCAAGCAAGCTGAATGGGGCACTATAGCCATCAGGGTATGTACTTAATACATTACACTACCACTAATGAGTCGACAATTAGTATTAACGAGTATCTTTCTGAAGTTATGACCTTGTAGTAGTAGTAGTAGTAGTAGTAGTAGTAGTAGTAGTAGTAGTAGTAGTAGTAGTAGTAGTAGTAGTAGTAGTAGTAGTAGTAGTAGTAGTAGTAGTAGTAGTAGTAGTAGTAGTAGTAGTTCCAGTTGGTATGATAAATGGTGTAATTCTGAAGAATTCTTTCTGAAAGTGGTTAACCCTTTGAACCTGACTCCCAGACTCTCAATTTCAAGGTAGCTCTACAGGTAAGTTGCTGAATATTTCTAAACGAATTTGACAGGAACATGGGTTATGGGTTAAATAATCCTTCCAAACTCACTGAGAGGACACCCCCTCAACACCCCACCCCTTTCCCCTCGTGACATCGATCTACCCGCAAGAGGTACTTAGTTCGCTAGCGTTGAAGCAAACCAAAGCACGTGTTTAAATGGCATGATTAGGTTTCGCGAATGAATATGAAATACATCGTGTCTTCGAGGAATACAAAAAACATCCACAGTAGCACACTTACCTTACAGCTTAGATATAACTTAACATGTTTCCAAACCAAAAATCGAAACATGTTAGTTAGTACAATTTTGAACACGGAGTAAGTAATGTTCTGTTGACTATTTAGAACAAAATTGGATTGGAAGACATTTCTGCCTGAGTAGCATAGTTAAGTTGAAGACGGACTAATTAGGCGGTGTTGTACGAATTGTATGTCTTTACTATTTAATAAACACTCTGTTCACCATCTTGAAACTAATTTGACTGGGCGCAGCAACAGATGGCAGCAACAACACCCAGTCAAATTAGTTTCTAAATATTCAGCAGCTCACCTGTATTGTTTTCTGGTAATTAAGATTCAGAGAGTACAGGGATCTATTGATCCCAACACGGGAAACGTGTGGGTAGAGCTTAACTAGAGATTGGCGGAGAATAGCTAAAACTCGATTCCTCAATTCCCTGTCATATTTGTACAGACATGATTTTATTCGAACTGATGTTGACCTCCAAAATAGTCAACAACTTTTTTTAAATCAATGCATATCATTTAAAGGAAGTCTCACCTTATCTTATACTAACCAATCATGTGAGAGAGAATTTGCCACACATAATCTGACATTTTTAGCTTTTTATCATGCTGACAACGAAAGCTATTCAGGCTTTAGTAGCTAAATGTTGATACATTTCTACAGCATATGATGGCTGTCATGATTTACTTTTCAACCAATCAGGCAAAAATACCTGGCATGACTGCCTCAGTAGGCCTACATACGCTCAGTCATAGAGGTGCCGGCTATAGTTTGACAATGTGCTCTAAAAGCAACCATACAGGTAAGCTGTTGAATATTTTGAAATCAATTATACTGGAAATTGTTGCTGCCTATGGGAGCAACAACTTCCAGTGAAATTACTTTCAAAATATTCAACGGGATGAGTATTACATCATAAAGAATGTCGTGCATTAGCACTTACATGACATCCCACGCTATCGCTTGATGAGACAAAATGGTGGCGATCACTGTTCAACATTTACGCGATATTACAAGGCAGATAATTGTGATACAGATGAGGAAATATGACAGGATATGAATGATATGGAATCTATAAACCATAATCTATTGGTGGAATACAACATTTGAGATGAGAAGAGCATTCCCTTTAAGCCAGCGTCCTCCTCCACACATGCACACAGGCACGCACGCACGCACGCACGCACGCACGCACGCACGCACGCACGCACGCACGCACGCACGCACGCACGCACGCACGCACGCACGCACGCACGCACGCACGCACTGCTAAAGGTCAGTCAATGCACCTTTCAATTTTTAGCCATGCCCCGCCTATCACTAGCTAAGCGCCACTCACACCTCGATCGTGTTGGGATCGATCGATATCTGAACTCCCTGACTATCAATTTCCAGAAAACTATACATGTAAGCTGTTGGATATTTTGAAATTAATTTGACAGCTATGTTCGTACAACGTGTCGGACTATTACGAGTTAAAGACGGGCCATATAGAATCATTTATGACGTAATGATTATGACGTCATCCTACACGCACCTTAGCTGATTATGATGGCATATGACGTCAGATGATAGATGGATACTCTGCACAGGTGAATTACCTTACGTGACAGGACAACGCTGATTATAACCAGATTGTATATTTTGAAAATATGTTCACTGCAAGAAGAACGAAGGAAAGCTATCTATTGCATATTAAACGTTTACACTATGTAACACTGCACCACCTGGTCGCTTCAGACAAATGGTTAATTAGTAGAACTTTCGAAACGCAATTAAAGGTCACGTGATAGTAATTCTTTATGATCGGTGGTTAAGGGTTTCGTCCATCATCTGATCAAACGAAAAGCTATAGAAATGTCCATGTGCAGGCCAAGAGAAGGCAAATAGTGAAAATTTACCACAGAAATTATTGGCACGGTAGCCGAGCCAGCCAATCCCGTAGTAAATTTTCAAAAATAGTCTTTTCTTGACCTGCAAATTAACGTTCAATAAGGAAATATTTTGATTTTCTTTACCAAATTTAGACATTAAAGGGTTACAGATCGTGACAATGGCATACTCCCCTCTAAGCGGAAACGTGTTGCGAGTAGTTCATGCTTCACGTGGGCCAGAAATCAGGTTGAAATGTGTGTGGATAATGGACAAAAATAGCTTTTCCAGACTGATATTGACGGCATTTGAGACGTACAGTTTTAAATGACATAATTTGTGAATGCGATTTGTCAATCAAGCATATACTAGTTGCATAATCTAAGAGATGTCTCTTCACCTGAGGTTAAAACTTAGATGTCGTAACCAAACGACGCGTTTAGTGTGCTCTAAACGTAAAGCTTCGCATTTTAAACCACAGAAATCATTACCTAGTTGTGATTATATGATCAAATAATGGTATTTTCGTGACAATTTTGAGTATATTATGCAGATTACGCATATTTCCCTTACTTAGTTCTAGACTTTTAATTTGCTAAGCTAGGGGACTTTCTGAAACGCACAGTGAGGAAAAATCATACTTCAATTTGTAATGAGTTAACTCCTAAAATCTCATGATTGACTGAACTATAAACAACATTCATTGTCTGCCGGCTTAGAGCATGCTTACTAGTTGGCCCTGTTTAAGAATATTCCGGTCCGATAATTGCTTCGCAAACAACTCACGGATTGCATTCCGTGGTCGCAATACCTTATGCCTTCTTCAAACTCCTTAAACGCGTTCTAACATTGGATAGTGTCGTAAATATATCATCAAACGGGCTTAGGATAGCGCCTTAGGCTAGGGAGTTTGTCTTTCGTCCTCAGAAAAATGTAGTCGTTTCTACCCCGCCGGATCATCGGACCTAGCCCAAGGATCTCATTAAATAGGTAGCGGTAAGGGTCTATAAGGGAGGCAATGGACCTTTCCAATGTTAGCTAAGTCCCTCCCATCTCTAGCTAAGCTCCACCAACATCACGCTCGTGTTGGGATCGATCGATCCCTGAAATCCCTGACAATCAATTTCCAGAAAACTATACAGGTAAGCTGTTGAATATTTTGAAAGTAATTTGACTGGGTCAGTCAAATTAGGTTCAAAATATTCAACAGCATCTTTATTAAATAATAAAGACATACAATCCGTACAACAACGCTTAGCTCATCGGACTCTATCGAATATTTGTTTGCAAGTGAAAGTTGGCAATATTCAAACAAATCTGGTATAATCTGGTATATTACATTGTGGATTGCGAGACAATATTTTAATTAAGCTCCAGCCCCATGGTGGGGGTGGCGTATGGTGTTTGGACATTTGGTGAAAGCAAGTAAAAGTTGGCAATATTCAAACAAATCTGGTATATTATATTGTGGATTGAGAGACAGTATTTTAATTAAGCACCAGCCCGGTGGGCGGTGGGGGCGGGCGTATGGTGTTTGGACATTTGGTGAATGCGTGATGTGTTTGCGTAGGCATGCCATCGACTGCGCGTTGTAGTTATGAATTGTAATTATTACTATGGTGTTGAAAGTTTATATAACTCCTATCGAAATTGATCATATTTAGTTAGCAAATATGCACGTACATAACTGATTCTGTCAACAACAAAAAATGAGTGAATTTGATATGCTTGATGGCCAGAATGTATCATGGGTTGTTGTAAATACATCGATTCACATCAGCTAGTAGGCCCTATGCAGAGCCTTTAAAAGCATATACGACAAAGCCATTCTAAGATGTGAAATAATTGCACTTCAAAAGCCTAAGTGATACATGGTGAAGGTTTACGCTCAGCTTTGTTTGAATGTATATTACCGCTTAAGCTATCAAAACATAGGATTCAAAGGGAATGGTTGCGGTGCAGTATGCATCAGTGATATCTTGGGAAACAAAGAACATATGTCAATAGCGTTATCTATTTAAAAAAAATTGAAATTGGTATATTAAGAGCAGTGTACGAATGTTTGAAAACATTCAAGTAACCGAATCTTACAGAAGCCAAAGTTTTACTGAGCTTACCAGTGTGAACTAAGACCGCACACCTTCTTGGACAACTTTAATTCACCTTTCCAGAGTATCCATCTATGATCTGACGTCATATGCCGTCATATTTAGCTAAGTGACGTGTATGCTGTCGTCATAATCATAACGTCATGAATGATTCCATACCTCCCGTCTTTAACGCGTAATAGTCCGACACGTTGTTTGAATTGTATGTCTTTGCTATTTACTAAACATGGTGTATAGGCAGCAACAGCAACCAGTCAAATTAATTTCAAAATATTCAACAGCATACATGTATAGTTTTCTGGAAATTGATGGTCAGGGAGTTCAGCGATCGATCGATCCCAACACGGACGTGGTGTGGGTGGAGCTTAGATTGAGATGTGCGGGGTTTACCAAAAACTGGAAAGGTTAATTGCTATGTTGTCCCTAATCGTATACGTGTGTATAATCATTAGCGAAGCAGTGGCTGATAAGTTCATAGGGTGTTCCTAACAAACCGACAGCGGACAGAATTACATTTTAAAATTGCAGAGCACCCTTTCGAGATTGTGGATGAATTTATTTATGTAGGTGTCTGTCTCAAACAAAACGGAAGCTTTGTTAGCTGTAGGACTCGGAACGTTAAACAGGCAACCAAAGCCACTTTCTCTTTACTAAGTAAAATAAAAGAGCATGACATCCCAATAGACTTACAAAATTATTTATTCGACACAATGATAACACCTATCTTACTGTATGCCTCGGAAGTGTGGGGATTCGAAAATGATCGCCAGATAGAAACTTGCCAAACAAAATTCTTTAAAAATACATTACACCTTAAGAAATCCACACCAAATGTCATGATACATGGCGAATTGGGCCGACTGCCACTCAATGTAACTATAAAATGTAATATGGTCAGGTTCTGGGCGGGGTTGGTAAACGCTGGGTATGGGAAACTGTCATCAACACTGCACTACTTAGCATTACAATTCTCAAGAGAACGAAATATTGAAATCAAATGGATTAAAACCATCAAATTCATTCTAGAATTAACTGGTCAGGCAGACTTGTTCTACCAGGAGGAAATATACACCGCACAAGTAATCACCAAAACAAAAAGAGTCCTCGAACAACAATATACCGCTGAGTGGAAAGCAACCATAAACCAATCGTCACGTCTGACATTCTATAGACAGATCAAAGAGAATATAGTTTTTGAGAAATATTTAAAACTCCTACCGTACCGAGAAGCTCTTATCTTATGTCATTTCCGAACACTTAACCACAAACTAACGATTGAATCCAAAAGATGGCTAGGTATTGACAGATCAGAAAGATTGTGTTCTGAATGCAACTGCATAGAAGATGAGATGCATTTTCTTTTCTCATGCTCTAAATTCAATAGACAAAGGCAGAAATTCATACCACGATTCTATACAGAAAACCCTAATACCGAGAAAACTAAAGGATTGTTTGCAATATGCAATAAACCGCTCCTTATCAAACTCTCCAAATACTTGTTAGCATCCAAAAAATTAAACAGCTAGACTAATTCATCCATCTTCTCACCCAATCATACATCCGAGTTATCTATCAACCCAAGTATCCATCGTCATCATTGTTAAAGCGATGCTAATCTCATCTCAAATGCGATAGATTGTACGATAGATTATAGTTTATGGATTCCATATCATTCACATCCTGTTACATTCCCTTACATGTATCACAATCATTTGCTTTGCAACATGGTGTAAACATTGAACAGTGAGCACCGTGATTTTGTTTGCTCAAGAGATAGTGTATGGTGTCATGTAAGTGCCAATGCATTACATTCTTTTTTATGCAAATCATCTTGGCGAATATTTTGGGGATAATTTGATTGGAAGTTGTCATTGCCTATGGCAGTAACGGCTTCCGGTCAAATTGGTCTCAGAATAGTCATCAGCTTACTTGTATGATTGTTTTCATATCATATTGCCAAATTATATGTGACACCGCTATGACTGAGCGTATTGACCAAGGCAGATACGCTAGTTTTTCCTTCTGATTGGTTGAAAAGTAAGGCATGACAGCCACCATAGGCTTTGGAAATGTACCAACGTTAAACTACTCAAGCCTGAATAGCTTTCTTTAGCGGCATGATAATAGGCTTAGTATTATAGTATAGTTTACGAATGACGTGTTAGATCAGCTGAACAACTATTATATGAAGTTAGTTCTCCTTTAATACTGCCTGAAACACTGCAGGGGCAAGTGGCCCAAAATAGTTAATAAATTGATTATTGTTGTTATCATTATTATGTAAGCGATCCCACTGTCGTAGCCCTCGTCGGCAGCGCGGCGGAGATGGTATGATAATAATAATAATAATAATAATAATAATAATAATAATAATATTGTATTTCTACCGCCACTGTCAATGTACAAATAATCCTCATATGCCGTTGTCACGGCCTGAGTGTAATAAAGAAAATACGAAAAAATACGAATACGATACTCGCAGTATCCTAGATTCTTGAAACGTGCTCTTTGCTGTCTCACTGAAAATAATACACCTACTATTCAAAAGGTATAACTGTCGGATTAATATAGCCAATATAATTTTATTTATGATAAAGATATGTAAATATGCGTCTTGTTAAATTTCTCTTCAAATTAAAAAAAAATAATTTAGTCATTTTTGAAGGCTATATATGCAGCTAATCGTCTGTGTCAGCCAGTAAATTAATACCCAGTTATGCGCTATTGCTATTTACTGAACTCTCGTCACCGGCGTTCGCGACAACTAGCCGCGTGGTGAGTGTATGCGCATGAGTCATCTCGCCAAAATATACGATATCTATAGTCCGATCATTGTGTACAGCTGATGGACCGTTCCAGTTCATCCATCAATCATATGACGTCATAATCAACTACTCATTGATTATAACGTCATCCTACACGACACGTGTAGGATGACGTTATAATCAATGACGTAGATAAGTTCGTCACGAACGCTTAATTGATATCGGACTAAGCGTTGTTGCACAAATTGTATGTCTTTGCTATTTAATAAAGATGCAGTTGAATATTTTGAAACTAATCTGACTAAGCATCAACAGCACCCAGTCAAATTAGTTTCAAAATACTCAACAGCTTACCTGTATAGTTTTCTGTAAATTGATAGTCAGGCAGTTCAGGAATAGGTCAATCGACCCCGACACGGTGAAGTGTGGGTGGACTTTATTTAGGAATGGGCGTGGCATGGCTAAAACTGTATTTCTCCATTAGGAAACTGATCACACATCAATGTAGCGAGGCATCTTGGATCGTCTATCATCATGGGCGAGAAGGTGGCCTATATGAGCGTGCGACTGCCTAATAACACAACAAAGCAATACACTGCCCAGTATGATGTCTTCCTGAATGTAAGCCATGCTCAATCTAACAATATCTACATCGACTACCTAGACTTGTACGGTTATTTATCGTGGTATATCACCAAGCTAGTACCGTGTGTTGTCTTGATTATCGGAATCCCGGCCAATCTGTTAATCCTAACTTATGTGATGCAGTCCGGAAAATATAGATCACCAACATTTCTCGCTATATCTGGCTTGGCTTTATGTGATTTACTCGGTTGTATTTCTGGAGTAATTTGGGCGAGTTTAATATTTCCGGTCATGCTTGTTCCTAAGCTGCCTTTCTTGTGTGGTCTTACTGTATTCTTCACGTATCTATCTTATTGCGCTAGTCTTCATAACGCAGTGCTATTTTCTATACTAAGGTTTGCACAGCTAGCATATTCATTGAAGGCCCGCGCCAGGATAACCACGCGTCTGGTCTTGTCAGTATGTCTCGCTATATACGTTGCAAATATTTTAGCCACGATACCATTCGGCATATTGTTTAGACCACTGGAAGTCACGCGTAATGGTCACAATGTGTATATATGTGGGGTTTTCGGTGATTATTACATAAAGGATACAGTTCAGACAACACTATATGTTCCTGTTTCTATATTCCCAATGGTTTTCTTTCATGTTTTGAAATATTGTTCGCTAAAGCTCCGAGGGCAAGATCGATAGAGTCCCATCTTCCCGTAGTGGCAGTGGAGCAACTGGCGGACGCGCACTTAGTATTATTGTCATATTTGCCATCTTGACTAATCTGCTTGGATGTATACATGATTCTATGCACACTTACTTCAAATATTCATACCAGGCATCGCATCATCCGCTCTATGTTGGAGAACTGTATCTGGGTTTGTCCAACCCAACCCTTGATCCATTCGCACACTTGCTGTTTTCAAGAAGCATGCGAAACAAGATCTGGGCAATGTTTTGTCAGATTAAAGGTAAAAACTAATTTCAATTCGTCTACTATGTTGCTGTTGCCTCGATATCCATCTTCTAATGGATAGATTCGGTAGCTTGCTTTCCGAATGTGCAACTGTGTATACTTACCCGGTGTTCATCTGAAATGACAAGTGGCAAAGGCGTATCGATGATCATTACCATCGGCAATATGATCAGCAGTACCAGGACCATTGTGTTAATTGTGTAAGGATGGACGGTGATGATAGATGTAGTAGTAGATGTAGTAATAGATAGAGTATAGTAGAACTTGTTGTTGGTCTTTCTTTATTCGTAGGCAGGGTTCGGGTAAATGGCACGCAGCAATTCTGAGACTGAGTACGAGTACTTTAGCAAATTACTCGAGTACGATTACAATTACGTCACGTGTACTTTTTTTAGCAATAGTATTGTGGCTGGGTACGAGTACATTGAGTACGAGTACATTGAGTACGAGTACGGTGTATGGAGTGGATTTGCTATGAATTATATTGCTAAAAATATAAATATAAAACACCTTCAAAGGGATGGGTGTAAGCTGTGATATTAACCCTCATCACGTTAAACCGACCAGATCAACCTCTGTAGTAGTGTTGGGAAGTGTCTCTTTGCAAATCATGAGAATATTTTCAAAAGATTATTAAAGGTACTATGTCACACCAAGTAGTCTTAGATGAAAAATAATAGCAAACTTACGATATTCCAGGCGTATTTAGCGTACTTTTATGCAATCTAAAAGAATGTGAAATGATTTTCCATGTTGAGCGCCCTATCATTGAAATTGAATTGTGCATAAAAACTATGCAACGTGGATGAGTTTTATTTAAAATGTGTAGGTTGTGCCCCGTGAAATGGTGGAATAAACCATTCAATAAGAAGAAGGGCTTCCCCCGTCGCAAAGTATTCACAACGCATAAACAAATGTCTCGTGACAGCAACGAGTTTGTGAATGTTACGCTACATATTTTTCTTCTCCTACTCGCGTGTTTTAGCGTGTTCACATGTATCAACTTCTTGGTGACACTTGATATTGAATCATATGAAGATATTTGTGCGTTATAATAAGAATATTCAACAATATTTAGCGCGATTGGAAGCGGAAAACCCTCCCGTCAAGGGGCGTTCGGCCCGGGGCCAATTCGCCAAGGTTACCGTTGTTATTATGGGGCAATTGTAATACGCTGGCGGCTTATTTTAAAGTCCAGGTGATTTCCGCGATATTACGTCATATTGTACACACCTACGCCAGTTCCATAGCACTATTCTATGCATTGGGCATAAGAAAATGTAGGATATAGGTGAACTATTCACGTTTTGCTTGTAGAATACGCATGCACGAGTCTTACAGCTTCATTCGTCGCTAAGTCAGTCATCCAGACAGTCAGTTGGTCGGTCTGTCAGTGGGTGGGTGGTTCGGTCTGTCAGCCTGTCTGTCTGTCCGCTACTCATGCAGTCATCTGACCTATCAATCAAGCAGTCGGTCAAGCTGTCACTCATGCACTCATCCGATCTGTCACCCAGACTGTCAGTCTCTATTTATCATGCCACGCAGCCAGTCCGCCAGTCTGTCACTCATGCAGTCAGCTGATCTGTTACTCATGCAGTCATCTGATCTGTCACTCAAGCAGTCATCCGATCTGTCACTCATGCAGTCATCCGATCTGTCACTCATGTAGTCATCCGATCTGTCACTCACGTAGTCGTCCGATCTGCCACTCATGCGGTCGCTCGGTTGGTCACTCGGTTGGTCGGTCAGTCGGTGGGTGGGTGGTTTGGTCCGTCCGTCAATCAGTCAGTTATGCACTCGTCCGATCTGTCACTCATGCAGGCATCTGATTTGTCATTCAGGCAGTCCATCAGTCTGTCACTCATGCAGTCATCCGATATGTCACTCATGCAGTCCATCAGTCTGTCACCCATAGTCATCTGATCTGTCACTCATGCAGTCATGTGATCTGTCACTCATGCAGTCCATCAATCTGTCACTCATACAGTCAACCTATCTCTCCCGCATGTAGTCATCCGATATGTCACTGATGCATTCTGTCAGTCCGTCACTCATGCAGTCATCCGATCTGTCACTCATGCACCAATCTGATCTGTCACTTATGCAGTCCATCAGTCTGTCACTCATGCTGTCATCATATCTGTCATGTATGCGGTCCATCAGTCTGTTACTCACCCAGTCATCCTATCTGTCACTCATGCAGTCCGTCAGTCTGTCACTCATGCAGTTATCCGATCTTTCACTCATGCAGTCATCTGATATGCCACTCATGCAGTCATCCGATCTGTCACTCATGCAGTCTGTTACTCATGCAGTTGGTCGGGCAGCCGGGCGGTCGGTTGCTTGCTCAGTTGGTCAGTCAGTGGGTATTGTCAGTCGGTGGGTGGGTGATTTGTCACATCAGCCTGTCCATCAGTCCGTCACAATGCAGTCATCATATCTGTCACTCATGCAGTCCATCAGTCTGTTACTCATGCAGTCATTCTCTGTCACTCATGCAGTCATCCGATCTGTCACTCATGCAGTCTGTCACTCATGCAGTTATCAGATCTGTCACTCATGCAGTCTGTCGGGCCGTCACTCATGCAGTTGCTCATCTGATCTTTCACCCGAACTATCGATCATGCAGTCGGTCGATCAGTCAAAAACAAACCAGCCTGCCCGTCAGTCCATCACTCATACAGCTATCAGAGCTGTCACTCATGCGGTCTGCCAATCCGTCACTCATGCAGTCATCCGCTCTGTCACTCATGCATCCGATCAATCCATCACTCATGCAATCAGTCATCAGATTTGTCACTCATGCAGTCGGTCAGTCATCCGATCTGTCACTCATGCTGCTGGTCAGTCGGTCGATCGACCGGTCATTATGTCTGTCAGTCCATCGTTCAACCGATCTGTCACTCATGCAGTTCATCATTCATGCAGTCGATCAGCCGATCTGTCACTCATGCAGTCAGTCAGTCATCTGCTCTGTCACTCATGCAGTAAGTCGGCCAGTCATTTGATCACTCATTCGATCGGTTGGTCGGTCTGTCAGCCTGTCCATCAGTCCATCACACATGCAGTCATCAGATCTCTCACTCATGCAGTCGATCAGTCCATCACTCATCCAGTCAGTCATCTGATCTGATGCAATAGGTTGGTCGGTCAGTCAGTCGGCCTGCCCATCAGTCCGTCACTCATACAGCTATCTGAGCTGTCACTCATGCAGTCTGTCAGTCCGTCACTCATGCAGTTGGTTATCCGATATGTCAATCATGAAGTCAGTCGTTCGGTTAGTCGGACTGTCTGTCAGTCCGTCACTCAGGCAGCCATCCGCTCTGTCACTCATGCATCCAGTCAGCCCATCAGTCATGCAGTCATCAATCATACGATCTGTCACTCTTGCAGTCGGTCAGTTATCCGATCTGTCACTCATGTTGTCGGTCCATTGGCTGGTCATTATGGCCATCAGTCCGTCCGCGATTCAGCCAACCTGTCACTCTTGCAGTCCGTCACTCATGCAGCCCGTCAGTCTGTCAGTCATGGAGTCGCTAATCCGATCTGTCCCCCATGCAGTCGGTCGGTCATTCGATCTGTCCCTCATGCAGTCAGTCGGTCAGTCGATCGGTCAGTCAGCCATTTGTCATGACCGTCATTCAACATATCTGGTCGGAAAAGTTCACCCACATATAACTAGCTACAAGGCATGAAACTAAGGAAAATGACAATCCACTTCGTGGCACCGAACCATGGAGGAAAAGTACAATCCTGGGCTCACTGTTTTGCAATACTGCTGACATTGCTGCGCGCTGCGTCATGGGGAGCATAGCTTTCCAGTCCTTCTAAAAGCTCTGAATTTGTAGATCAGAGATTTCCTTGATAAAAATACTACGTTTATACAATGCAATCTCCGTATCCTTGATGCTGTATAGCTGTAACAGCTGGACAGGACTAAAGCCTGCTCTAGACAAACTCGATGCTTGCCACTGCAAACACATACGCACCATCATTGGACACCGATGGCCAGACAGCATAATTTCCAATGATGCACTATACAATATGTGTAATACATCGCCACTTTCTGTAAAGGTCGCCCAGCAAAGATGCTCTATGTTTGACCATGTGCTAAAGATGACAGTAGACACACCAGCACAGAAAACCTTGGCCCGACTCGGAGCCAGCAAATACAAAGCCAGGAGAGGACGTCATTGCATAAATCTGCTAAGCATGCTACGAGGTGACCTCAAGAAAGCAGTACTTGGTACACTCAAGTCAAGAATGGCCCTGAGGAAGCCTAGGATTTGGACTGAGGACAAGATATAGTGGGCAAAAGCAAAGAAAGACTTATTGCAGCTGTAGGATGTTTCTACTACTACAGCCGCAGAATACAGTAATCATACATAGAGAGAATGCTGCAGAATGAAGTCATTATGTTGAAGGTCACGTTAATCGTGTCCTTCGACACAATTATACATATTTTTAATTATTCTTTTTGTTTAATTTTTCTGTTTAGTTTAACATGTGACTTGACCATGTTGTGACTAATCATGGATATATTTTACCTATATGGTTTAACCTTCTGACAAAATATCTTTTTTCAAATTAGGTTTTTGGATAAGTTTTCTGTTTTGCGCTACGTATTTTCTTATACCTCAAGATTGTTCCACCATATTGGGAAAAGACGTACACGTGCTTTGTTTACCCATATCACGCAGAGTCAATGCGATGACATGGATGTAAGAAATTAAATGATGGAAGTTGGTGTGACTTTCTTGAAAACTTCTTTAGATGGAAGTTAGGTTTTTCTCTTATGTGTATGTCTTATATGTCATGATTGCTGTGCCAACGTGGGATACATGTTTAGATTTGCCTTGAGGACTCAACATAATAACATCGAGATAATAAACCAAGGCACTCTGACTTTGGTACACAACTTGGTTTTTCAAAATAAGTGTGATGTTTACCTCCTCTGCTTAATGTCGAAGATTTGCCTACGAGAAATAAGAAAAGCAATTTCTGCCAAAATGCGCAGAAATCTGAAATACCATAGTTCGTAAATACAAGATTATCACAGCGTAACACTCGTACTCATTTTTATACACGATTATTAGACCTATATAATCTTTGAAGCTAATATTTGAGTTTCGATGAAATGTCGATTCATCGCATCATGCATACGCCCAGTCGTCCACTAACGTCCAACTGCGGCTCATTGTTTTATCATTCGTCTTCGGTGGCTGATCTAGACTTACTTTTAGGGGTGGGCCCTCGGTATGTCGTCTATCAGTTGCATCCCCTCCAAAGTGAGAAACAGCACCATTAGTCATTATTTGATTCTTGCCTGACTCTCAACTTCACCCTCCACTTGTGACGGATATGACCATGGAAAGACACGTCTGGCGCACCCGTCCCGTCACGTATATCAAAATATCGATCACAGGGCCGATAATTGATAATTTATGGTATATTAATTCGATACCAATATCTTCTGGTCCTATTCCTTTATCTGTACCAGCATCATTTAACATTCCGTTGCTGTTTATCTTTGGTCGCCACCATTTTGGCTATTCAGGCGACATTGGTAGAGTGTGATGCCATGCAATGCCAATCCAAACACATTCTTTATTATATAGCAATGAATGAATCCAGTTTTAGCTATGCCCCGCCCATCTCTAGCTAAGCTCCACCCACGCTCTTTGCCGGTGTTGGGATCAATTCATACAACAATGCTTAGTCCGTCATCAATTAAGCGTTCTTGACTGTGGCCATGCGCATCCCTGCTCTTGAGGACCGGGTGGCCGGTCATCGCATGAGCTGTCATCTTCTCGTCTTGTCCTTCCGGATTTCTCTCGGGCTCTGGGAGGAACCGCCAGTCCAGCGTCCAGCAGAGGCCTGGGTTCGCCTCCTCGGCGAGCGCCGCCTCGGCCTTGGGCTCCCCCTGAGCGTCCCTCAGGTTTCTCAGCAGGTTTCGGGGCTTGCGACTGAGTCCTTGACGTGGCGGTTCCTCGCCAACCTCATTCCGTTCGCTGCTGTTTTTTGGGTGAAGGGGGGGGGGGTTGGTGCTTGGCAGGCATCATGGCTCGCTACAGGTATCTCGGTTGGTCAGTCCCTAACTGAAGCAGAGGAGGGCGGCATGTATGTCGACATTATTTCCGGCGTTAGTGGGCAAAATGACAGGAGCGGTCGAAAAAGAAGGAGTATTGACAATGGAGGATGTCATGGGTGTGGCTGAAAGGTTTCCGGGAGCGATGCTGTTTGTGGTGGTAGCCCTAACTGCAGTAGAAATGGAGGTGAATGCGTCAGTGGGAGATTCCGTGGCAGTGGCTATGGTGATAGCTCTTTCTGCAACCAGAGAGGCGACTCGCCCTGGAGCACATGGCCGAAGGGTGGGTCCTTCTAGGGAGCTGGAGGAAAGCAGACCCGCAGGTGGCTTTCTGTCTTTCCTGCCTGCATTCGAGCCGAGTTATATTTTAAGCGTCTCTCTTTCTATCTCTTTCTCTCTCTCTCTCTCTCTCTCTCTTTCTCTTTCTCTCTCTCTCTCTCTCTATCTCTCTCTCTCTCTCTCTCTCTCTCTCTCTCTCTCTCTCTCTCTCTCTATCTCTCTCTCGGGCGTTAGTGTTTCAGTGAAGGGAGAGGGGAGTGAGAAAGAAGGCGCGGGGGGGGGGGGGGGAAAGCGGGTCTTTTCGCTAACGTTTAGCTTTTCATAAGCTCCACCCGCAATATTTTTAGAATAGGCCGAAAAGGTGCACACACACAGGTGATATCAGGAGCAATTCACTTCCCTAACGTCTCCGGGTCATATCTGAGCTCGCGTTGCCTCGGGGGCCAGAGGGCCTGTAGGTTGGTGGCAGGGGAACTGTCTCGGCCTGTAGATCAAAGCAGCGTAGATGTGGGAGATGAAGCGCACGCACCAAGCATGGCAACTTCGATAGGAACTAACCAGGAGGATGGCAGAGTTCCGTCAGCAACAATATACTACTTGTGGATGGTCCAAGTGAGCTTCACAAGACTCCCTCTTCAGCGAAAGGAGCAACTCCATTCAGGCGCTATTAGTTTGTCTTCACGCCGAATGGTGTGCAGGATTGCAGTCTTTTTAGAACCTTCCCAGTCGAAAGCAAGACAAAGGGGAACTACCTGTTAACAGCAGGAAATTACCAAAATGAGGCACTTAAGGCGATAAATCTAATTTCTGTAGAGAAAAAGTAAATTAGATTTAATATTTAGGATACATGTACGGTCAAATTTATGGCAAGTGTGGTAGAAAGTTCAGCAATCACTGTCCACAGTGCCGTCGAACGAAGGGTCTAGGTTTTGCTATTGCGGTGGAAAATTTCAGCAGTTCCTCACGCGAATCACTGTCACAGAGAGACGACACGGGAGAAGAGAATAATTCATCTAAACAAGGTGACACAATGTGCCATAGTGCGGAACAGCAGATGTCAGTATCAGCGGCCACAGATTAAGAAAGTTCCATTGTCATGTGAGGAAAATCTCCCTGTGATGTAGTGGAAACCAAGCTCCGTCAGAGACGAGTACCGATCGGGGGTTTCTCCCGAAGTTCCCTCAGTAGCAGACGAAGGCGGCAGAGATGGTTCCAGGCGAAATTCTGGCACAGATGAGGTCGATAGTTTTGCCAGTATGCAGTCGAATCTACTTTACTTCAGAGTCAGGTAACATGTCGCGGTTTTCAAATCTGTGGAGTCTTCTGAGCGCCAAAAAGTCACAGCAGAGATTTCTGGAGGTGGGAGAATTTGTCAGTAGTTATTTGTCCTTAGGTTAATTTAGGTCGCTTTTTGCCTATGTAAAAATTAGGCCATCCCGCTGCCTATGTAGATGTCAACCTGCTCCAAGTGGTCGAAGTCCCAAAGGTTCCACCATGCATTTCCCCCATCATTTCTGAACCGGGGAGCGGAGGGACAGACCATTGTCTGGGGTCGTTGTCGATGCAGCCCAAGGACAGCCTCTATGCGGCTGCTTTCTAATGCAGAGCAACCAGCTTTTATACTCTCACGTTTGCCTCTCATTATCCATTAGACGAATGGGAAGTTTTCCTTAGTGAACAACAGCCAATCGACAGGCACCCCTATCGTCACGCCAGTCTCCATAGCATCTAGCAGGAGCCAGCGAGTTCAATGGCGAGTTACGTTTAAGTTGTCATTTATCTGGGAATGTCCGGCAATTCTTTGGTTAAACGTCGCTCTTTCTCTGTCTTGACCCATTATTCTCATGGCGAGGAAGCGGAAATCTCGGGCTTTCCAGAGGTACCAAACATTCTTGGAAATCATTGTGATCATGGCCATTACGCGAAAAAGAAGCCGTGCAAAGATCATACTTACAAGCTAAACGTGTCTACTCAGTCAAAATCCCCATTAGAAAGAAAATTCTGTCTATTACGCAGGTACTCCAGTGGACTGGCGCATGTGCAGAGGGGGCGAATCGTGTCTCGGACATTTACGCGGATTACCGGTTCCAGTTTGATTGCTCGTTCCCGTCACCCGATCACATTGCCGAACTTACCTAGGGCATTCATAACGTAATTGATTATGACGTCATAATATGTGTCACGTAGTTGACTATGACGTCATATAATTGATGGATAAACCGGGATCCATCATTAGCGTGTTGAATATACGGAGACTAACCTGACTGGAAACTGTTGCTGTCCCATAGCGCTCTAGTCAAATTAGTTTCAAAGCATCAAACAGCTTACTTGTATGGTTGCTTTTAGACAACGCTGTCAATCTATATAACACCCGTAAGATTAAGAATATACTGAAGCAGACGGCCTAGCTATTTCCGGATCGGTTGAAAAGTAAAGTAGATTTCATAGAGCGGAGTCATGTATTAGCATATAGTTGCATATATCTTTATCGCACGATAAAATGCTGAAAATAAAATATTTATGGTGTGTGTGGCATATCAGATCATATGAAAAGATAGTATAAGATGAGCTGAGTCTTCCATTAAAAAGCTTTAATTCAATCACACGTAGCCTATATATGCCTTACAACCTGACAATAGATAACGTCTATCACAATGGACCTTTCCAAGTTTATCCATCCATCACATGACATCATAATCAACTAAGTGACGTGTATACTGACGTCATAATCATAGCGTCATGAATGATTCTAAATAGACCGTCCTTAGCGCTTAATATTTCGACACGTTGCGTGAATTGTATGTCTTTACCATCCAATAAACATTCTGTTGAATATTTTGAAACTAAATTGACTGGGCGCTTTTGCTGCCATAGGTGGATACAATGGAATCCTCCATTGAGCGCTATTCATAGGCTATAGTGTGACAGCGATATTGGAATTTTCAGGATTGGTAACAGAATGTAGTTTTGCTAGAAGCTATAAAATGTGAAATAACGAGAATAAATACTCCTGGACATCAAAATCAGGCAATCCGTATTACGCCGCTGGGCCAATTAATTTTGTCTAGAACATAAATCACTCTAAAACTCTAGAACTCTAGAACATAAACCACTGATATCCGCCGATGATGCCTCTCAACATTGACAGCAGTAACAGACTGTCGGCATATTCGCTTTCATCCGAGGGCACTAATTCTTAGTTACATCATACCTAAACAGCACTGCGACTGATATTATGCACATCACATTAGATAAGGACCATGCATGGCAGACACTCCTCACCTGCAAACTAAACGCAACAACATAATGTCCTCGGCGTTACAGGTATGGAATGTATTATGTGTGCGTGCGTGCGTGCGTGCGTGCGTGCGTGCGTGCGTGCGTGCGTGCGTGCGTGCGTGTGCGCCCGGTGCTGTATCTAAACAAACTACTTGATACGATTTGGCTCAGTTGTAGTATAGTAAATGATCTTCTCATAAGAAAGGATTTTTCCGATTCTGTCCGTGATCCTGATTGTTAAGATCGGTTTGACTATGTAAATATCTTGGAAACTACCCGTTGTATTTGGCTCGCCTTGTAACACAAGAAAGGGCAGGACCGTGCATTAGGATATCACAAATGTTAGCGTGAGTTGTAAAATCCGAAAAATTCGGGAAAGTTGGAGAATAATGTACAATGTAAGTATGTGACAAGCGTGAAAGGGTTGGCGGTCTCCAATCTATGACTGCTCTTGTTTCAGATTTTAATTATTTAAAAATTTTAATTGATCATTTAAAATTTCCGGGCTTTATATTCAAATTTCTAAACATATTATTTCATCTTACGCGATTTTAACTGTAATAAAATGGTGCTCTAGTCAGCATTATTACGCCATGACTGCGAGCCAACAATGGATGTAGTAATACAGTAGCTCACTTGAGAAGTACCGTACCTTCTTAGCGCGTGAATATAGGCTTTGATCCCACACTTTAGATGGATATAACATGAAACAATGACCGTTATGTAATGGAATATGCGCTTGTGTATGTGGTAAATTGATTATTTCTAATGGATGAATCCAATCTATCTGTCAAGTATATGGCGGCATAAACAATTGCACCCTAGGTAGGCTGACGTCACAGTCAAAATGTGAAATCAATGATATAACTAGGTCCGCCGTGAAGCTTGAATCGTCCGTCAGTTATAAGACCTGTATGTCTTTACTATTTACAAAACATTCTGTTGAATATTTTGAAACTAATTTGACTTGGAGAAAAAATATTCAACAGCTTTCCTATGTAGTTACCTTGAATTTTGGATTCTGGGGATAAGGGTTCAAAGTATATAAATCGATCCTAACACGCACAAAGCATGGGGCGAGCTTAGCAAGAGATGGGCGGAGCATAGCTAAAAGTGGATTGATCCATTTCTTATTGATGAATTTCTGAACGGCAGTGTTCGTTTCTAACGTCAATAATCATTTTCGAAGGTTGATTCGACGACTTATTGGATTCCTGTCTACGAGTGGTGCGCTATATTGCAAAACCGTGTCTATAAATTGTTAGTGGCGGACCTTCATTCACGTCTGGTGACAATGCTTGATTGGGGTGCTAATACGCTTCATCGGTATCAGTAGTTACTACTGTACACCATGTGCCTCGATAACTTTAGTTACATTTGATGATATATTTACGACGTGATTCAAAGTCGTAACATGTTTAGGCGCAGACGATAGAAACGACTGCTGTCTCACAGTAAAATACTAGTGTAGCATTGGCGTCCAGCCCTATCACTTGTGATGCAGACCAGAAATGACAAATTCTTTATGATGTAGGGGATATTATGGTGAATATTGTGAGACTAGTTTGCAAGGGAATTGTTGCTGTTATAGGCACCAACAGGCCCCATTCAAATTAGTTTCAAAATAATAACAACGTTCCTGTACGGTTGCCTTGAAATTGAGCCACTGGAATTTCACCAGTTAAAGGGTTTATGTTATAGACAAAATTGTCCCAGCAGCGTAATACGGATTGCCTGATTTTGATGTCCAGGAGTAATCTCATCCGACATACACACAATGTATTTTATTCTCGTATTTCACATTTTATAGCTTCTCGCAAAGCTTCATTCTGTTAGCAGTCTTGAATATTCCAATAACGCTGTCACACTGTATGAATAGCGCTCAAAGGAGGAGTCGAATGTATCCACATATGGCAGCAAAGCGCCCAATCAAATTAGTTTCAAAATATTCAACAGGCTGTTTATTAGCTGGTAAAGACATACCATTAACGCAACATGTCTGACTATTAAGCGTTAAGGACGGACTATTTCGAATCATTCATGACGTTGTGATTATGACGTCAGCATACACGTCACTTAGTTGATTATGATGTCATGTGATGGAAGGATAAACTTGGAAAGGTCCATTGTAATAGACGTTATCTATTGTCAGGTTGTAAGGCATATATAGGCCACGTGTAATTGAAATAAAGCTTTTTACAGGAAAACTCAGCTCATCTTATATTATCCTTTCATATGATACGATATGCCACACAAACCATAAATATTTTCTTTTCAGCATTTTATCATGCCATAAAGATATATGCAACTAAATTCTAATACATGTCTCCGCTCTATGAAATCTACTTTACTTTCCAACCGATCTGGAAATAACCTAGGCTCTCTGCCTCAATATATGCTTAATCTTATAGGTGTTATATAGATTGACAGCGTTGTCTAAAAGCAACCACAAAAGTAAGCTGTTTGATGCTTTGAAACTAATTTGACTAGAGAGCTATAGTACAGCAACAGCTTCCAGGCAAGTTAGTGTCCGTATATTCAACACGATAATGGAGGATCCCGGTTTATCAATCAACCACATGACACTAGTATGACGTCATAATCAATTACGTCATAAATGACGCAGCTAAGTTTGTCAATGTGATCGGGTGACGGGAAGGACTAATCAACCCGGAACCGGTAATCCTACCCCCACCCCACCCCACTCACCCACCCCACCCCCAGGACGCGTTAGGACCGTCATGAGATTTATTAACTCTTACCACTATGATGTCAAAATTTTACATTCTCAAATTAAATTAAACGATGAACTGGTGTTCATTTTAAAACAAATTTGGTGAAATATGTTGCTGGCGCTGACAGCAACATCTTCCACCAAATTTGTTAAAATATGTACACCAGTTTCGTTGGTATTGATGCAGTTAAAGATAGAATATTGATATCAGAGTGGTACGGGTTAATTGTTATTGACATGATAGAAGCGACAAGACCCTTGAATCATCAGGCTATATGATGACAAGTGAATTTCCGGAAAAACAACCTTCGCATTCCATGAAATTACATCGGAAAGAGATTCGGTACGATTAGCAACCAATAAATTGAAAGGGTTCTGAAGAAATCACATGTAATAAATTCTACGGACGACGTCATAAACCGTTGTCTTTAATGGTCTTTGATGGCAGAATAGACTCGAGTTATGGCTCTGACGTAAGAGTCAAGCAGCAGGTAAACAACAGAAAGAAAGGATTTTGCAACACTAAACTGAAACAGGGGACTAGAAGATGAAATGCTTACAGATTCCTTCGAGCCATGAATTACCAGAACCTTGATTTCAAGTTTAGTCTACAGGCAAGTTGTTTAATATTTTGAAACTAATTTACCAGAAACTGTTGTAGTAAGTAAGTTGAAAAATTTAGTTACAAAGCACTATATTAAATTCTGCATAGCTAGTAGCCCTGAAGAAAAGCATTTGGAACAAATTTTCACCCTTAGCTTAGTCTGACTAAGCAAAATGCAAAGACACGAATACAGCGATTCATTCTGCCAATAGGACGCCGTCCTAAACAAGCAAGATGGAAAATGTTTAATGCAGAATTAAGAATGAATCTTTTCATCAAGGTTAGTTGAATATATCCATTCCCGAGAGCATAAATCGGCATGTAACCGCCTACTCCTCAGATAAATGCATGCTAATTGGTCAATCAGAACTGTGATTTCAACACCGAGCACGCAACCTGACCTATGCTTATTTCTTACAAGAAGATGTGCGACGACATAATTTTTAAATACGAAAGAATACATTTCTGACGAGCCGTTGACTATTACAATTTGATGTTCTTAGACTGATTTCCATTGACAATTGTTAATAAACAACTTTCAGGGGCATGGTCCATGTGTTGTTGGAGGAGGAGTATATGGGGACAGGGGATTAAGAGGCACGCGTGCTGTTGATTAATCAGTAGCCGGTGATGACCAACATCACATGTTTCGACGTAGCACAATCCATTACATCCGCATCAACACGTTGTACAATGGATTAATCCGACCTGTCACTTACGGCTTATGGCGCTATGCCATCATAATCAATTACGTCAAGTATGCACAATCATAACTGACAGAAATACTTCGTCATGAAGCTGGAATAGTTCGTCAAGTGTACGAATTGTATGTCTTTGATGGAGTTACTGTTTAATAAACCTTCTGTTACACATTTTGAAACTAATTTAACTGGCCGCTGGTGCTGCCATAGGTATAACAGCACCCAGTCAAATTGGTTTCTAAATATTCAACAACTTACCTGTATAGTGGCCTTGATATTGGGATTCTGTGAATTCAGGGTTTGATGGATCCCAACACGGGCAAAGCGTGGGCGGAGCTTATCTAGAACGGGAGGGTCGTAGCTAGAAATGTATCCCTCAATTCAGCCATGTATCTGATAACTTGAGATCAAACAAGTCGATAAACACAACATTCAATACTTCAGTACAACGGAGGATTCCAGTATATCCATCAATCATACGACGTCATAATCAACTACGCGACGTGTAGGATGACGTTATTATCAATTACGTCATGATACACTCGATTTAGTCCGTCTTAAACCCTTAATAGTCCGTCAGGTTGTACTGATTGTATGTCTTTACTATTTAACAAGGCATGCATAAGCAACAGCACCCGGTCAAATTAGTGCCAAATATTCAACACCTTACCTGTATAGTTTTCTGTAAATTGATATTCATGGAGTTCAGGGATCTGTCGATCCTAACACTGGTGAAGTGTGGGTGGAGCTTAGCTCGAGATGGGCGGGGAATAGCTAAACCTGAATTCCTCCATTAGATTAAATCAGAATACTTCTCAGACAAAAAGTTAATCATAGGATATTATATTTGATGTGTTTCTGACAAAATTTAATAAATTTAACTGAATCTTTGAACAATGTCTGAATGTTTATCAAATATTCAGTTTTTACTTCTGGTCTAGGTTTTCATAATTTGGAAATATAAATGTAATATGTTTGAAATAGAAATCTAGTTGTTTTGAAAACGCTAGCGGGGTTGTCATAGAGCCGGGTTAATATGTCTGGACCGTTATATTCATCTTCTACAATATGGTAGACGTTCAACTGATTTGCCATCAAGTTAATAACTGCTACCCTCCGACAGATTGCTTACTTAAATTCGCTATACACGGGTAAATCATTTTAATCCTTTATAATAGCGCCATACCATTGCCTTGCCATTACGACTACTGCCACTGGTTATCATTATGGCCTTTCTAATGCAATTTCTGAATAATAAAGTTAATTCAACCGATTCAACATTGGGTGATGGTAGGTTTATCAACAATCGTGCTAAACTCCAAACATAAAGCAAGAATTTCATCACGCGCTAGAATAACCATTGCCAGTATATTTAAAGCTACCATCCATGCATTGAAGAAAAAGTCGATCATCTTCGACATCTCTTAATCAATCTCAAGAGGTCTTTCAAAAGTCGCATATTAGAACATGAAGAGACTCGTGACTTCCTCTTAACAGATCCAATATTTACCATGTGAATGTGTGACGGCGGGTTGTGTTTTGTTCACACAAATGGATGATTTTAACCCCCTCTTGTGTCAATTTAACCCTTTAAGTGTGAAGTTGGTAAAACGACATCTGCAGTGATCTTGAGAAATGACCATTTGCAGGCTAAGAGAAGAATATTTTTGAAAATTCACCACTGGAATGACTGACTCGCTCAAAAGCACTCTTCTTGGTCTGCAATTAGACACTGACCAAGCAAAAACTTGAATTTTCTTGACCATTACACTTTGGATGAACACCCATTTGAAGGCTAGCATAAATCTATTTTTTTGTAAATTTTCGTCATAAATTTATAAAAATACTCTTTTTGGCTACAAAACTCAAAGATTCCTTGAAAAGTATGTATGTATGATTACTGTAGTCTGCGGCTGTAGTAGTAGAAACATCCCCCATCCGCAATCAGTTCTTCTTCGCTTTTTTCCACGGTGTCTTGTCCTCAACCGAAATCCTTGGCTTCCTCAGGTCCATTCTTGACTTGAGTGTGTCGAGTCCTGCTTTCTTGAGGTCACCTCGTAGAGCGCTTAGCAGATTTATGCAATGACGTCCTCTCCTGGCTTTGTATTTGCTGGCTCGCAGTATGGCGAATTCCAAGGCTCTCCGTGCTGGTGTCCCCTGGCATCCTTAGCAAATGGCCAAACATGGACCATATTTGCTGGGGGACTTTTACAGACAGCGGCGAAGTATTATACATCTTGTATAGTACATCGTTGGGAATTACGCTTGAAAAGTATTGGTAATTAAATGGTGAATTGAAATAAATAGTATTTTTAGCTCTGTTGACACAAGAGGGGTTAGCTGCAGTGATTGAGCAATCACCCCATAGACGGCCACACAGTTAAAGTATTACGAAATCAAAACATATCACTACCTCTCTTTATCATCTCACTATGTGTTTTAAAATCGTCAAAACTCGATATAATATGAGGGAAAGCAAGCTTTACTCCCCAAGTTGATCGGGATAAACTAGACCCAGTTTAAATTATATTCGCAATGGCGGAATCCACTTTTAGCTATGCCCCGCCCATCTCTAGCTACGCTCCATCAATCAATCCCTGCACTCTCTGAAACTCAATTTTCAGACAACTATACCGCGTAAGCTGTTGAATATTTTGAAACTAATTTGAATGGGTGCTGTTCAAAATATTCAACAGCATGTTTATTAAATAGTAAAGGCATACAATTCGTACAACCAGACGGACTAAATCGAGGAATTCACTACGTGATTGATTATCACATCAGCCCAAACATGACGTAATTGATTATGACGTCATAATATTAATGGCTAAACTGGAATCCCCCATTCGTATAAATTGATGGACTATTAAGTGTTAGTTTGACGGACTAAATCGTCTTATTCACGACGTAATTGATTACAGCCTACATGTGACGTAGTTGATTATGACGTCATATGACTGCCTGATAAACTGGATTTATCAATTACAATGTTGTCGCCCTCGCACCTTTAAAGTTAGTAAGCATATAGTCAGCGAATACTGGGCGGTATGCCAATTTCAGTAACCCGTTAACACTCATGTTAGCAATAAACGGCTGTAGTGATCTTGAGAAATGTCCATTTGCAGAACAAGATAAGACTATTTTAGGAAAATTTACTACTGGAATGACTGAATAACCGAGCCAGTCATTCCAGTGGTAAATTCTAAAAAACAGTCTTCTCTTGGTCTGCAAATTACGGAAGCCCAGAAGGGCTATGTCTGCGAAAAAATAATTATCTCGAGCGCTCGACTTAATAACTCGAGCGCTCGAGATAATCAGGTCAAGCACCCGAGATAATTATGTCAAGGGCTCGACATAATTATGTCAAGCGCTCGAGATAATTATTTCTAGGAATTTGTTAGATGTGACCGCATATTGTTGAACAGATGAACGTGGTAATCAAATTAAAGGAATATTTGCTCTTATAGAACACCTCACGAAGACATGTACGCCCTCCATACATCTCCCTCCTATTAAACACTTACTTGTTTAGACATCGATGATCCATCTGCGTAAACACACGCACACACGCACGCACGAACGCAGAATGCTCAATATACCACATCTAAACCAAACTCGATTAACACCGAATCTGATATCATTCAAACTGGATTCAATTGACGGTTACCTGTCAAATCAGACCATTTCTAAAGTGACTCTTTAAACCCCATAACCCATCCGGCCACCACAACTTTCACTTAAGTCTTCTTGACAAACTATTTTATTGGCATGATCACACTATGCCATTCATTATTGCTACCTCCCACAACTGTCACATCTATTTGACACGAATGGTCAAAAATTTCTTTCTGTTATAAATCATTATAAAACGGCACCATATTGCTCAGTACTATGACGTCCACCATTGCGTTACTATTGTGACCTTTCATCGCATTTTCTGTAAAACATATCCATTACGGATTGATGGACGTGTTTACCTAAGTTACCCTGAATCTGGCCATAATTTCATCAGAGTTATAAACACATAATAATTGTGTCATGACATTGGTCCGACAGCCCATTGGTCTGACAGTCCATTGATCCGACAGCACATTGGTCCGACAGCACTTTGGCCCGACGACACATTGGTCCGACGCCATAGTGGTCCGACAGCCCATTGGTCCGACAGCACACTGGTCCGACAGCCCATTGGTCTGACAGTCCATTGATCCGACAGCACATTGGTCCGACAGCACTTTGGCCCGACGACACATTGGTCCGACGCCATAGTGGTCCGACAGCCCATTGGTCCGACCGCACAGTGATCCGACAGCTCATTGTTTTTTCTACTGTACTGTATCGCTTGTTTTTTCTCACTTTTGATAATCGATAGATCGCGTGGTTCTATTTCCTTGTTATGCGTATCAGAAACGTTACCCTCCATATAGGTCACACCCACTCAACCCACACCCATTTGGTTATAGCATTCATTTGTTGACCTTATCTTATGGTGTTCCGCACCCACATCTTTACATTTATCCTTGAATACATACTTATTGATATTCGTCTACACGTCTGTCCATCCGTTCCAAACATGTAATTCATTTGCCTAACCATCACATTGGACGCCCCCTCCCACCCCGCCCCATGATATATCTTTGTTATTTCTATAAGTCCATCCAACTTTGGTGCTGCGTGATTGTATATTATCATAAAGTCTTTCTGCGTGTCGGAAGTTGCTTACAATATATTTTAGTGGAGTGACATTTGTTGTGGGCAAATGGTTATTATGATGGCATGGTACATATTAAGCGATCCCCTGTTGCTAATCACGTCTAATGCACGTGGTCACTTAAACATGTGTGTGTATTAAGCACCGCTAGTCCACACACACCCTCCCGAACGCCACAATTCCTGGTCATTTCCTGTTCAGTTACAATATGAATCCGAAACAACGAAAAAAATAAGAATATTTCCCAACTAATTTGACTGGGCGACGTTTCCAATTAAAATAGTCAAAATATTTTCAAAATATCCATAATTGTCATGAAATTGAGATTACGGAACATCGCGATATGCTACGGAAATAAATAATACATTATATTGATGATAATTTATTTTGTAACGAAGATTATCTTGGTGACGACAGAGGGGATGATACAATTTTGGCTATACTGATGATGATAGTGATGACAATGATTATTATCTTGGTTATAATGATAACGATGATGATACTAATGACGATGGCGATGATGATAATCTTAGTTGTAACGATAATAATGATGATGATAATGATGGCGATGGAGATAATCTTGGCTGTGATGATGATGATGATGATGATGATGATGATGATGATTGTATTGATAAAGCACATGTTATCAGAGTTTATTGAATTATGAATAAATCAGTGAGTAATTCACACACGCCCCCACTCACCCATCGACACACACGTCAGGCAGCGTCTAGCAAAGCCTGGTTATGGCCTAGGTAAATGCTAGCAAACCATGGCCAAGGTCTAGGTAAGGCCTAGTAAAGCCTGTTAAGACATAGGTAAGGCGTAAGTGAGGCTTAGACAAGGCCTAGTTAATGTCTTGCAAAGCTTCACTAAGGCTTAGCTAAGGCTTAGCAAAACATGTCTAAGGTCTGGCTAAGGCCTAGGTATGGGTTAGAAAAGCCTGGCTAAGGTCTAGCACAGCGTGGCTAAGGCTTAGATAAGGCCTGACTAAGGCCTAGCAGAGCCTAGCTAAGTCCATCAAAGGCTGACATAGGCATCGGTAATGTATTACAAAGTCTGGCCAATAGCTAGGTAAGACTTAGCAAAGCCTTCTAAGGCCTAGGTAATGCTTTGCAAAGCTTAGCTAATGTCCAGGTAAGGTCCACCAAAGCGTGGCTAAGGCCTAGTTAAGGCTTGGAAAAGCCTGACTATGGCCTATGTAAGGCCTAGGAAAGCGTAGCTAAGGCATGGCAACGGCCTAGCAAAGCCATGTTGCGACCTCGGTAAGTCCTAGGTAAGACTTAGCAAAAGCTGGTCAAGGCCTAGGCAAGGCCTTTGTAAGGATTAGAAAAGCCTGGCCCCGGCTTAAGTAATGTCTTGCAACGCTAGGCTAAAGCCCATGTAAGGCCTAGAAAAGTGTGGCTAAGGCCTAGGTAAGGCTTGACAAAGCCTGGCTAAGACCTAGGTAAGGTCTAATGAAGCATGGCTAAGGCCTATGTAAGGCCTAGCAAAGCGCACTAATGCATGCCAATGGCCTAGCAAAGCCATGTTGCGACCTCGTTAAGTTCCAGGTAAGGCTTAACAAAAGCTGGCCAAGGCGTAGGCAGGGCCTTTGTAAGGATTAGCAAAGCGTGGCCACGGCTTAGGTAATGTCTTGCAAAGCTTGGCTAAAGCCCAGGTAAGCCCTAGAAAAGGGTGGTTATGACCTAGTGAAGGCTGGGCAAAGCCTGGCTAAGACCTAGGTAAGGTTTCACAAAGCCTGCCTAAGGCCTAGATTTGGCCTGACTAAAATATAGCTAAGCCCAGATAAGGCGTGGCTTAAGTCTAGCAAAGCCTAGCTAAGGCCTAGGTAAAGTCTATCAAATCGTGGCTTGTGCCTAGATAAGGTCTGCGAAAGTCTGGTCAATGCCTGCGTAAGGCACAGTTAAGGCTTACCAAAGCCAGACTAAACCCTGTGTATTGTCTTGTAAAGCTTGTCTAAGCGACAAGTATGGCCTAGAAAACCGTGGCTACGGCCTAGGTAAAGACAATCAAAGCCTGAATAAGGCCTGAATACGGTCTGGCTACGGCCTGGCTAAGGCCTAGCAAAGCCGAGCTAAGGCATGGCAACGGCCTAGCAAAGCCATGTTATGACATAGGTAAGTTCTAAGTAAGGCTTAGAGCAGGCTATCTACGGCCTAGGCAAGGCCCTTGTAAAGTGTAAAGCTTATCAAAGCCTAGCTACGTCCTAGGTAATGTCTTACAAAGCTTGGATCAGACGCAGGTATGGCCTAGCAAAGCTTGGTTAAGGCCTAGGTATGTCTTGGCAAAGCATGGCAAAGGCCTAGATAAGGCCTAACAAAGCCTAGCTACAGCCTGGCCAATGTCTAGCAAAGCATGGCTAAGGCCTAGGTAAGGTATATCAAAGCCTGAATAAGGCCTGAACAAGGCCTGGCTACGGTCTGGCTAAGGCCTAGGTAAGACCTAACAAAGCCTAGATAAGGCATGACAACGGCCTGACAAAGCCATGTTACGACCTCGGTAAGTTCTAGGTAATAGCGTAGCAAACGCTGGTTAAGGCCTAAGCAAGGACTTATTAACGCTTAGCAAAGTCTGGGTACGGCCTAGGTAATGTCTTGCAAAGCTTGGATAAAGCCTATGTAACGCCTAGCAAAGCCTAACTAAGGCGTGGCAACGACATAGGTAAGTTCTAAGTAAGGCTTAGAGAAGGCTAGCTACGGCCTAGGAAAGGCCTTTGTAAAGCTTAGCAAAGCCTAGATACGGCCTTGGAAATGTCTAGCAAAGCCTGACCAAGGCCTGAATATGGCCTGGCTAAGGCTTAGGTAAGGCCTAACAAAGCCTAGCTAAGGCATGGCAACGGCCTAGCAAAGCCATGTTACGACCTCGGTAAGTTCTAGGCAAGGCTTAGCAAACGCTGGCTAAGGACTAAGCAAGGCCTTATTAACGCTTAGCAAAGCCTGGCTACGGCTTAGGTAATGTCTTGCAAAGCTTGAATAAAGCCTAGGTAAGGCCTCACAAAGCCTAGCTAAGGTCTAGGTACGGCCTGAATAAGGCCTATAAAAGCCTAGCTAAGGCCTAGCTTAAGTCTAGCAAAGCCTAGTTAAGGCCTTGGTAAAGCCTAGGTAAGGCTTAACAAAACCTGGATACGGCCTAGATAGGCCCTAAGTATGGCGTAGGCAAGCCTGGTTAATGCTTAGGTAATGTTTTGCAAAGCTTGGCTAAGGCTTAGGTAAGGTTAGCAAAGCCTGGTTAAGACATAGGTAATGCCTACGTAAGGCCTAGTAAAGCGTGCTTAAGGCGTATATAAGGCCTAGTAAAGCGGGGCTAAGGCCTAACAAAGCATGGCTAAGGCCTAGTAAGGCCTAGGATATCCCCCACTAAGGCCTAGTTAGATCTTAGCAAAGCAATGCTACGGCCTAGGTAAGGCCTAGGGAAAGCTTAGCAAAGCCTGGCTAAGGCCTATCTATAGCCTAGTAAAGTCTGCCTAAGGCCTGCCTACGGTCTGGCTAAGGCCTTTCTAAAGCCTATGAAGTTATTGCATAGACTTAGCAATAACAGGATAAGGTCAAAGTAAGGTAGTGTAAAGCCTGGCTAAGGCCTATGTAAGGCCTAGCAAACCCTTGCTTAGGCCTAGTTAAGACCTAAGTAAAGTTTGGCAAAGTCTGGCTAAGGCCTTCTTAAGGCTTACAAAACCTGACTAAGTCCTAGTTATGGCTTAATAACGCCTGGCTAATGCCTAGGTAATACCTAGGTAAATCTTAGAAAAGCCTGTCTAAGTCCTGACTAAGGTCTTACAAAGCCTATGCCGAAGGCCTAGTTAAAGCTTGATAAGGGCCATGTATGGCCTAGGTAAATCTTAGCAAAGCCTATCTAAGACCTATGTATGGACTAGCAAAGTCTGGCCACGGCCTGGTTAACGGTTGGCTACAGCCTGCCTAAGGCCTGGCGAAGATCCGACTAAGGCCTGTCTAAAGCCCATGTAACGTATTGCGTAGACATAGCAATAGCAGCCTCAGGCCAAGGTAAGGCCTAGCAAAGCCTAGCTAAGAACTACTTAAGGCGTAGCAAATCCTGACGAAGGCCTAGTTAAAGCTTAGTAAAACCTGGAAAAAGCCTATGTAAAGTCAGGCAAAACATGGCTACGGCATGGCAAATGCCTAGCAAAGCCTGGCTAATAAGGTCTACGTAAGGTTTACAAAAGCCATACAAAGGCCTAGGTCAGCTTAGCAAGATATTACCTAGACCTTAGCCATGTTTTGCTAAACCTTACCTAGCCCTTAGCAAGGCTTTGCCAGGCCTTTCCTAGGTATTAACCAGGCTTTGCTAAGCCTTATTTGTGCCTTACCTAGGCCGTAGGCAGACTTTGCTATGCCTTACCTAGACCGTAGCTAGGCCTTAGCTAAGCCTTGCACTACATTACATAGGTTTTAACCATGATTTGCTAAATATTACCTAGGCCGTACCTAGGCCTTAGCCAGAGTTTATTGGTCATTACCTAGGCCTTAGCCAGACTGTGCTAATATTTACCTGGGTCGCATCCAGGCTTTGCCAGACCATTCGTAGGCCGTAACCAAGCTTTGGTAAGACTTACCAGGGCCTTACCTAGCCCATAACCAGGCTTTGCTAAGCGCTAACTAGGCATTAGTCAGGCTTGACTAGGTCTTATTTAGCCCTTAAAAAGGCCTTAGCCAGGCTTTTCTAAGCCTTACCTAGGCCTTAGTCAGGCTGTGATAGACTTTACCTAGACGTTAGCCAGACTTTGCTAGACAATGCCTACGCATTAGCGAGACTTTGCTAGGTCTTAGCTAGGCCTTACCTAGACCTTATCTAGGTTTTGTTAAGCCGGACTTAGGTCGTATCCAAGCTTTGCAATACCATAGATAGGCCTTAGCCAGGCTTTGTTAGACCGTACCTAGATATTACCTAGGCCTTAGCCAGGCTTTGCTAATCCTTACCTAGACATTACCTAGATCTTAGTAAGGCTGTAATAGACCGCTGGCATACATTAGATAGGCTTTCCTAGGCCTTAAATAGGACTTAATATAGACAGTAGTCACGCCTTATCCATGCCCTAGCTAGGCCTTAGCCAGGCTTTGCTAGGCTTAACATATACCTTAGCCAGACCTTGCTAAGATTTACCTCGGCCTTGCCGGGGCCTTAGCCAGGCTTTGCTAAGCCTTAACTAGCCCAGCCAGAACCTTCGTGAGTGTAGTTGTCAAGCCTTGCAACACCTTGGCTTTGGTATCTTTCACAGGCACGTCAATGACGCTTACCTTAAGGAACACCTGTTTCTGAGACCAGATCAGTGGGCCTGTGGTCAATCCAGTCTGGGACTCTGTCCTGGTTGAAGATGCCCTCCAGTAGATTGTCAAATTTGGCGTTTGAGCTTCTTTGGAGCCGTTGTGAGCTTCTCAGTAGCTGTTGTTGCCCAGTGTCCCTAAATGGACGTTCAGACACTATCCATGTCTTTTGGAGGGAGCCGGCTTGGGATGGGGCCGAGTCCAGTGGTACTACCAACTACATGGCTAGTGTGATACATCCCAAAATCTTGTTATAGCTGAGGGCTGGTAGAGCCCTTGGGGCTGGTCGGGTAGGATTTTCTGTTTGAAAGCTGATGGGTGAGATTTGCCTCATTGTCATCACAGGGTGGGATTAATTTTAGCTTGTCATTATTCTACTACTAGGCTTTAAACATTTCATGTAAGGTGAACGGACGGCAAAATATGGAATGCGGCTACTAATATACATAATCGACATATCTTGATTGGAGAAATTGTATCAATGTACTATCCAGTCGAACCTAAGGTATTGAAGCAAAATTGAAATGTCTAGCAATATGAACGGATGGTAGGGGGCACCGACAGACAGATGAACGGATGAGTTTGCGCAAACAATAAAAGTCTCATTCAACACACATTTAATGTATCAATAATATACTCCAATTAAATCTCTGGTTAGCATCGAAAAACGGGAATATACAAGGATTTACACCTGTCAAAGAAGTGGAAATCTAAGCTATAGAAGCAATGCTAAAATATTCCCGGATTTAGACATGTCCAGCAAGATGAACGGCACGAGCAGGTAGACTGATAAAGTATATGAGGCGTCTTCAAAGAATCAGAATCAATCTATAGGTCTAAAGTTGTATCAATAAGCTCCCAGTAGAAGCTAAAATGAAACGTCATTACATTTTGAATAACAATACAAACTTAACATATCAAAAGAATGCAAGCTAAAATACTCTATTACCATATATCACACCCATGGCATAACTACATAGAAAAAACTTTATAAAGAGCTGATAACATAACAGAATTCTACAAAGCCATTACTATTTGCACACCGTGTAGTAGTAGGCCCAACTGGCGAGCATAGCTAAACAACAAGTGGTAAAGCGACTCATCAATAATTAGCAGTAAGTAACTGCTACTCATTGACGCCATTGAGCCGATTCATGACCAGCAGGCTAAGTAGATCATATGTAGTCTAACGTAGCACAGCGTATAGTATTGGGCCCAAATGGCGAGTGCAGTAACAAAAGGTCATTCATTGACGCCAGTTGGCCGATTCTTAAATACCGAGCAGGCGTAGTAGCCTTTATGTCGTAAAATGCACAAAGCAAAAGTATACAAACTATGACTACATAGATGGTGCTCTGGGTTCACATTCTAAGTTTACATCATTGTAAGTTTTTTATAAATTACCCTGGAACAAATACACCTACAGTAAACATTTACAACAGGATGTTAATTGTATATATGTAAGATGTCATACTCTGTTAACCTAATGAACTCAGAATATTGACACGATGCTCAATTGATATTTAAATATACCGATTCCCAAGGTTAGGTTATTCGTCAAAATTATCATCTCCTAAGACATTAAAAATTTTAAATAAAGGCAAGTAAATAAAATAAAATACCATATATCAATAGACAACAAGCAGCGATAGCTTATACAAGTTCTGCTTCTGCTATTTTTATATATCCGTGTTCAATTGATACTGGGCAAGTTTTTCACCATACATCTTTAAATCGACTTTCTTTTCCATGTTCCACTAGCCTGTAAAATTCACAATGAATGCAGTTTATCAACAATGATCGAAATAGGGCTTGTATGGCTCTTTGGTGGTTGTTTCCTGTTTTATCGCTGGCCTCTGAACACCGATGCTTCCAAATGGCCCACCCTCCTACACTCCTTGCTATTAATGATTCGTCCGATAGTTGAGCAATCTTTGAACATAATTGTTTCAGCCATTAATTTCACATATTTGATTCCATATTTAAGCAAGGAGCATATTGATATATACCCAAAAGCCTGTAGCTATACAACACTGTGTAAACAGATGGTCTATTGTTTCCTCCCCGGTATTACATAATAAACACCGGTCTGTACTTGTTATTTTGCACATATAAGTCAGATGGCCGACCCATAGCCTTCGATGGAGTAATTGCCAAGCCAGGTCGCATGCGTTTGGGTAGACAAGGTAGATGTATTGTTTTCCACGCATTTTTCCAGTTCTTTGGCGTGCATCCTAAAGTGTTTCAATGTGTAACTGCAACAGGAGTCTGTCTCCGACTTTGCATTAGCATTCCATACCAGTTTCTAGATGCCATGTTGTATTTTTTATGCTCTGGCATAAATACTAATGTTGGTTGCAACATATCTCTGTTGCCACGTGCTTTCGGTAATTTGAACCATTCACCAGGTATTGCATTCTTTATTCTAAGAAATAAGCGTTGGGCATCAATATGCCTCATTGATGTTGCTCTTACTACATCCTGCATCGCAATCCATTTGCGAGATTTTGGATTTACTAAATCACGTAAAAATTGAATGCTATTTTTGGCCATAGAGGGCAAATATAATACAGCATCATTATCACGAATCAACTCGTTGCCCCCAAAGACGGTGCTCTAAGGCAGCTGCCCAACAACTGGGTTGTGGCATCGATCGTGTAAATATTTTTAAAGCTTCGAGCTGTTCTTTACATACGTTTGGTATCTTCTGATGGTTAGGTGGCAGTTTATTGCACAAAAATAAACATTCTACTGGAAATGGATCTACGTACCTTTGTAGAAGTGTTTTTGCAATACTTGACCAAGATAAGTTTGAAGTGAGTAACTTATTCAAGAATTTCAGTGTTAGTGAAGCACACTTTGCTAAAACATTAACTAAATCCAGGCCTCCATCATGCTTTTCATTGGTGAGGATTGACTGCGATACTAAATGGGCTTTGTCCTCCCATAAGAAGGACAAAAGTAACGTGTTGATCTTTGACTCTACTGATTTGGGCATATGAACTACAGAAGCGTTATACCCCAGTCCAGATAAAATTAAATTATTACGGACAAATGTCCTGCCACATACGGTTAGGCGACGTCGTTTCCAATTTACTAATGCACACTTTAGCTTGGATAGCCTTTCTTCCCAGTTTATTATTACATCCTGTTCTCTACTAAAGTAAATACCCAAAATCATCTGAGCAGTTAATATGCATAACATTGTCAGTTCTGTCCTTCCAAGCGCCCAAAAATAATCCCATAGATTTGACTCTATTGACTTTAAGCCCTGATGCATTTTGAAAACCTGATAATACTCCATTTAAAATTCTAAAATCTGAATTTTTACCTGCAAACACAGTCGTATCATCTACATATTGAGACACCTTTAGTGGCCTCTCTGCTCCTGTTCAACTAATTGAATAAGGTCTCGTATAAGCAATGTGTTGTTTAATATCATTCTTCCTGGTACAGAGCATGTTTGATCATCATCAATTACTTCGCCTAGGACTGCACCAAGTTTTAATGTTAGTGCCCGAGTAATAATCTTATAGTTTACACAGAGTAGAGAGATTGATCAATAATTCTGTATTTTATTCCTGTCACCCCTCTTGTATATAAGCCGAACATATGCTTGGGCCATCGAAGGAGGGAAATGGCCTTGCTTAAAAATGCTAGCTGCTGTTTCTTCTAATACTGGACCAAATATGTGCCAGAATGTTTGATAAAATTCGACTGGAAGTCCGTCGCAGCCAGGAGACTTTTCTAACTTCATACCTTTGAGGGAATTTGTCAAATCATCAATTGTTAGTGATTGGTCAAAACCTTTGTGACATGAATCTGGAAGTCTTTGCATTATATTAGCTAAAATATCCCTAGTTGCAGCTTCATCACTTCCCTCAGATTTATACAATGATTTGTAAAATGTGGATACTGTTTCCATCATCTCTGCATTTGAGGACAGTGATACATCATCATTTGTCTTCAGTGAGTGCATCAATTTCTCTATACCTCTTGCTTTTTACAACTTACAAAAGTAACGTGTAGGCTTTTCGCCCTTGGTGTACATTTGTGCTCTTGACCTTATTTTGGCCCCATCAAACTGATATTGCTCTATTTCATTTAGTCCAAATTTTAATTTAACCAATAGTTCGTAATAATTATATTCTCCATCATTAATTTTCTTATTAATTTTACACACCGACCTCTGAAGCACCTTTTTCCGCTTTCACATTTCTCGTGCTTTCCTGATGGTCTACTGCCTTGAAATATGTTTCAGGTCGGATTTAGCATCCTCACACCACTCTGTTATACATTCATACAAACTTCTCTTTTCATCCCAATGCGATAGCAACTCTCTCGTAACAATGCTACGTTGAGTTTCCAAAATCCATCTCCTCGTTTGATCCAGTCAGCATTGTCTAATGTGATGGAAAACATATTGTGATCAGAGAAAGTTACTGGTTTTATGTTAGTTTCACACATGTAACCTTTCAATGAGCGTTCTACATAGACCCTGTCCAATCTGGATGCTTTCTTTCCATCAGTTGAAAACCAAGTGAAGTCCCTGCCCTCTGGATTTTCAATCCGATAAGTGTCTAACAAGCTTTTATATTCACAGATGTGTTTCAAAATATTAGATGAGTCTTTATAATTAGACCTAGTGTTTCTGTCTTTAGCTTCATCTAATATGCAATTAAAGTCACCGCCCATAATTAGGTTTTCAGTCTTGAATTTTTATACATATTTAGAAATTCACGACGCAATTGATGAGAGGTTGGCGCATAAAGGCACATCAAATTTAAACTTGTGTTTAGTACATCAACTGATACACAAATCCATCTACCATTTATATCTGATGACGAGGATATAACGTCGACATAGTTGAGATAGTGGGGCAAGATAAGAATGGCCACTCCAGCACTATTGTCTTGTGATAAAGAATAAAAAATCTGCCCTTTTGAAATATTTTTGAGAGATTCATACACTTAATGTTTTTGAATTTTGATCCCCTGTAGAAAAGCAATATCAACCCTCTCATTTGCTAATTCTTCAAGCAAGTTACGCTGCTTGACTTCGGTATTTAATCCTCTGCAATTTATGGTGCAGATAATCATAATTGGTAAAATGATGTTTACAACCACCATCATTAGATTAACTTTGTTTGTTTTTTAGCTCGTTTCTTAGACCATTTACCTAATTTTCCTGCGAATTCAATGTTTCCTAGTTCTACTACAGACAAATATTCATATGTGGAAATATCGGAATCATGGCGCAGTAGACGATATTTAACGCCTCTCGCCATTACATAGGTCACTAACACTTCACCACCTTCTGATCAGTACATCACCATTTCATCTTTCATCTATGAACTCTGTGTTTGTATTGACACATCTGAGTCTGCAAGTGGCATTGTATCATCATCCATATCATTTTCCTCAATCTCAGATTCTGAGCTATTGTCTTCTTTCTGGCGCTTATTGCCACTTGCCTTACATTTGGCAGCAACACCATTCCCCATAGCTTCAAGCTGACTTAGATCAATCGGTTTAGTGGGAAATCGACAGAGCTTTCTGTTTTCTGTGACATAAATTTACTCTCTCCTAATATTAAGTCTAAAGAGTAGTGATCTGCATCTCCATTACTATCGTTATTCGAGTTTCAATTACATCCAAAATGCGCCCCACCACATTTTGACTAATTTCTGGGGTTAAAGTTATTCCCTCCTCTAATATTTCTATCTCATTATCTGCAGTTACTTCAATACGATTTGCTGCCTTTTTTGTCTCCTTTATAATGGCATGAAACTCGACGGTAGCTTCTGCAGCGATGTCATCAGAAGCATTTGTCTCAGGGGCATCCTTCAATGTAGGATTGCGTACTTCTACTGTGGGGTTGTTTTTGTTGTTGGGATAGCGCCATTTGAAATGGCCAGTTGAACCACAGTGCAAACATTTATTTCTATTTGGGCAATCTGCTGCAAAATGGTCAGTACTAAGGCAGATTCTACATTCTTTTAACTTCCCTCTATACCGTAAGGGCAGAACAAAGCTCCCATCAAGAGTCAATCTGTTTGGAAAAGTACTATCCACTTTTTCAATCCAGATGCGCCTTACACCATTCGCCAAAGTTCTGTCAAACGGATATGTTTCCCTTTCGATCTTTTGTATTTACCATACTTTTTCAGTTCATTCATGATTCGTTCATCTGGAATCTCCAATGGAACTTTCATTTTAACTAACAACCTATCCGACTCGATTTCTTCCACATTACACACTTCGCCTTTCACAACAAGGTCCTCTTCTAGCAGCTTCTCCTTAATACTTTCATTCGCCACAGTCACATTCCATACAGTTTTAGTAACATTGATAAGCCCCTGCAAAACAGCAGGTCCCGCGCCAACGACGTCCTTTAACCCATGATAAACGTCGATAGCCGTGACACCCTACCCCTTAGTTGTTATTTTAAGGCTTAGGGTACGCTTATAGAAGGTTGCCATGGTGTTTAAAAAAAAGAGGAAACCAATACTACTACAATATATAATGTCGATAATACAAATATATAATACCAAGACGTCGGGGAAAGAGCTAAACACTAAATAAATAGTGTCCCCTTTTGAAACCCTGACGTCTACCAACAAATATACGGATAGAGAGTACAGTCGTATATTTGCTAGTTTGAACCACTTATTAAGTGGTTCACTAACACCTACCCGATTGAAGTGGTTTCCTAATGTATACCAACATATTACAATAATATATTTGTTAGTCTGTTCGAGATAAGCGGGGACAGTCAACTGACTATAAAGATTTATATAATCAAAGAACTAGGCTTGCGCTTACAAATGACAAAGGAATTAAATCCATTCACTCAAACGATCTTGCCAAATATAATGAGCTAGCCAACGAACTATAGAAATAGCATACTGGCGTGGGGAGAAATGTACTGCATTGACCCCAGTAAGAGGAGCCCTATTAAATGGCGGAAACCGCCAGCTAAGAGGAGTGCCTTTAGAAAATGGACACTGAACTGGAAGGCATTGCTGTCTTATTTTCCAATCCAGTCCAATCACGCCCAAAACGTTTTGTCCTGAAAAGATTTTAAGGAACTACTAAGCTGCAATCAATCTGCAAATTTGTCTTTTTCCATTTTTCCATTGCATATTTCAACTTTACACAATCTTCAAAATAACTAATAGCCCAGAATCAATGGAAACCATCTCGCCTCTACACCACTTGACTTTAAATCGATGGAGGCTATTTCCCTTCAGTGATGCATGGTATTCACATTGTAGACAATATGCAAACGAGTCATCAAAAATATTTTTTAATTTCGTAAAGTGGATAGTGCTAGGATCGTCAAGTACATCGTAGGCTCTAGAGCAACGGTATTTCCAAATGCTCCATTTGCCTAAACTAAGGCAAAATAATGCGATTTTTTTATCATCATTATTTACATTATATCCAGAAAGGTCGTGAAACAGTATTTCGGGAAATGCAATTTGGAACTGCGATGCATCAAACTTAATTAAAACACGTTTGATGTATGTCCAAAACTGAGCAATAACAGTGCAATCCACAAATAAATGGTATTCTGTATCATTTAATAAAGAACCATTAAATTTCCAAAACCCAGGACCACGTTTTATCCAGTCAGCATTGTCAATGCTTATAGAAACTACACTGTGATCTGAGAAAGTTATTGGACATATGTTTGTCTGTGAAAGATTACCTTTCAGTGATCTTTGCACATATATTCTATCCAAGCGAGATGCTGTTTGGCCATTAGCTGTCACCCTAGTAAAAGCACAACCATCGGGTTCTAAAAGCCAATAGCTATCCAGTAAATGTTCAGCATCACAAATCTGTTTTAAGCGATAATGAGTAGTGTCATTATAATTACATAATGAACGTCTATCTTTATTGTCTAAGATACAATTAAAATCACCTCCCAAAATAAGATTTTCTGAACAATCATGGATCATGGATGCAATGTTGGAGAAGAGTGCAGCCTGTGGCCCATGAGATGCTGGGGCATAAATTGACATAATATTTACTCTGGTATCAGAGACGTCACATGTGACTTTAACCCACCGACCAGCAGTGTCAGTATCTGATGAAATGATGTTTATGGACCCGAGACATTTGGGTAAAAATAAAATAGAAACTCCTGCACTTGGCTCAGTGGCATCAAATGTAAACACTTCACCTTGGGCAAGTTGTTTAAAACTTTCGATGGCTTCAGGGCTTCGGAGCCTTGTTTCCTGAAGCAGAGCAATATCAACTCTAAGCTGCAGCAATTTTTCCAACAATAATCGTTGTTTTAAAATGTGGTTGAGGCGGCTACAATTTAATGTACAAATAATCATAAAAATTAGGAATCTGTATATATTGGCCATTATACCTAATTAGATTTTGGTTTCTTACTTTTCTCCTGTTTGGCCCATTTGCCCATTTTACCAGTGAAATCGGAGGTTGAGAGATCAACAATTGTTAAATGTTGATATTTGGCAATATCAGAATCATTCCGCATATGCCTATATCATACACCTTTCTGAGTAATATATGGTACTAAAATTCCTCCAGTTTCAGACCGGTAAACCACCATCTCATCAGAGCGCCGAGACTGTTGTGTTTGAACGGAAATATCAGATTCTGCTATTGAAATCGAATCATCTATATCTTCCTGTTCATTTTCATCATCACCAGAACTCAGATCTTCTATCTGTCGTTTAAGAACCTTTGGTTGTGCTTTGGTATTTGGCAAAATACTATCAGTCTCAGTTAATGGCGTTAGTGCAAAATCTGTTTCACTTTCTCTTGATTGTGACCTGAATTTAGTCTGACATGGGCAAAAACTAGTGTGTTCGCCATCTTGATCATCTTCCATATCAATGTCATTCTGTGATGGATTTGCACTAACATTTGATGACATTGTAACATTATGATTGGCCCCTGACACTGGTGTTTGTGGTAACCCTTCTTCCAATACATCTATCAAAAAACTTCAGCGTGAACTGACACTGGGTTGGGCAGATTGTGTACATTAGCTACAGTAACAAATTCACTAACTTGATATTTTTCCTGTTTATTCTCATCTACATTTTGGCTGCCCACCACTAAACTATTTGTGGCCACCTTGCACTTCCATTTGTAGTGGTCAGTGCCACCACACAATAGACATTTGTCCTTATGGGGACAGGCGCTCGCCAGATGGGTCACACTACAACAGATACGGCAGAACTAGTAAGCCTGATTATTATTACACCAAAACAAAAGATAAATAATGAGCATTAATACAATCTATAAATACATATGGCTTAAAAAGTATAGATACAAAACAATAGGCTGATAAAACTCCGATAGCAAAACAAAACTTAACAAAGGCATTACTATTCAACCCAGGTGTAGTAGTAGTAGACCCGTGTGGCGAGTGCAACTATCCAACAAATGAAAAGTGCCTCGTCAATCAATGACAAATAAGTCAATCCTTGACGCCAGTGGGCTGATTCTTTAAAGATCAGCGGGCGTAGTAGCATTTGGGTAGTATAATACATATAGTCGGCAGAAAAATTACAGAAAAATAGATGGCGCTCTTGTTTACATTTTCAATTTACTTTATTGGAAGGTTTTGTAAATTATCATTCAATCCATGTGTGGTAGTAGGCCCGTGTGGAGAGTGCAACTATTCAACAAATGAAAAGTGACTTGTCAATCAATGACATTCTTTAAAGATCAGCGGGCGTAGTAGTATTTGGGTAGCATAACATATATAGTCAGCAGGAAAATTACAGAACAATAGATGGAAATAGATGGTGCTCTTGTTTACATTTGTGATTTACTTTGTTGTAAGGTTTTGTAAATTACCCAGGAACAAATAACCCTATAAAACCCTGTGCAAGTTTCTAATATTACCCGGGACGATTTTATAATTCAATGGCAACTTACTTTATCGATTGATTATTAAATTACCCCAGTCTGTTTATTTGTTAACATGAATTATTAAACATAACAATATCAAAGTGCAGACTAAAATGAATTACAGGAAACAGATTAATTAAAAGACACAGATAAATTAGCTATAGTAATTAAATGATTTAAGCTAGTGCAGGCTCATTTATTTTTACAGTTCCCAACTCAATTGAAACTATGTTTGTCTTGCACCATATGTCCTTGAATACTTTTTCTTTACCATGCTGCTTTAATCTAAAATATTGGCAAGGAATATGATTCAGCAGCAATGAACGAAATATTGCCTTTATTGCTCTATTGTGATTGCCCATTGGTGGATTTTTCGTCTGTGCACACCGATGTTTCCAAATGGCCCAAACACCTATGGTTAGCATTGTTATTAAAATAGTCCTTTCAGACTTTATGATATTTACACCGTTTGATCCAAATTCTCTAAATGAGACTACATGCGTTTCTAGAACAATGGGCTTCGCTCCAAATTGTGCCAATATTTGGCTGATATAGTCACACAATTGTGACGATATTGGACATTCCGCAAATAAATGCTCGATTGTTTCCTCGTCTGTTTGACATAAGTAACACCTATCAGAAGTCGTAATATTGCACTTGTATGTCAAGTGTCCCACCCATAGCCGTCGATGTAGTAGTCGCCACAATAAATCACGAGCCATATTTGGTATGTATGGTAAGATTTTGCATACATTTTTCCAACTGGATGGTTTATAGCTTGAGTCATCCCATCTCCTAATTGCTATGGGAGATGTTACTTGTTTTGGTCTCATAATGTGGTACCATTCCTTTGATCTCATCTTGTATTTTAACATCTCATCATCAAGAACTAATGCAGGTTGTGGAGTCAAACTATTATTATTTACATTTGGCAGACGAAACCATTCAATTGGTACAGCATGCTTTATTTTATTTAGCAACCGCTGGACATCTATATGCCTCATATGTGTTTTTCTAGCTACTTCTTGCATTGAAATCCATCTACGTGTTTGAGGGTGTATCATATCCGATAAATGTTGAATGCCATATTTTGCAAAGGACGGTAGATAAAGTACTGCATTGTTATAACATATATTACTATTGCCCCCACAATTGCTGTTCTAGTACTTCCTTCCAGCACGTAGGTGGAGGCATGTATCTGTCAAATATTTCTAACTCCTTAACTTGATCTTTAAACACATCTGGTATCATTTGGCTATTCGGAGGTGGCTTCTTTGAGGTAAAAACATGCTCCGCTAGAAATGGTTCTACAATTCTCTCCATGAGAGCTCGTGAAGCATATGCCAACGTCTCATCTGATGTAATAAGATCATTCGAAAATCTTAACATTAAAGAAACACATTTCACTTTAATATCAATTAAATCAAGTCCTCCTTCTAATGTAGCGTTATTGAGAACATGATGGGAAACTAAATGATTCTTTTCTTCCCATATGAATGCCAATATCAACTCATTAACCTCCTTTTCTACATGTTTTGGCATGTGTACAACATATGCTGTATACCATAGCCCAGATAATACCAAGTTGTTGACAACAAACACTCTACCAAAAGTTGAAAGACGACGACGCTTCCAATTTGCTAATTTTCTCTTAAGCTTAGATACTCGTTCATTCCAATTTTGTGTTGTATTCGGTTTCCTGCTAAAATAGATGCCTAAAATCTTAATGGTATCATTAGACCAATTTATTTCAAGTGGCTGGTCATTCCATTCTTTCCATGTCCCCAAAAATGGTGCTTTGGATTTTCCTTTATTGATTTTCAAACCAGATACATTTTGGAACTTTTCTAGTACGTAGTTTAAAATTGCAAAATCATTGTTTGAACTAGCAAACACAGTTGTGTCATTAGCATATTTTGACAGCTTAAGTGGTCTTTCTATGCCACGAATACATATGTCTTGAAAGTTATTATTTTGCCTCAATGCTATGCCAAGAGATTCCATCACAATAACAAATAATAATGGCGATATGGAACACCCCTGTCTAACACCACATTCTAAGAGAATTTCTCTGGATAATTGATTGTTCACTAAATAGCTACTCTTGATATCTGTATATAAAATAGTAACCCATTTAATAAAGTTTGAGCCTAACCCAAATGATTGCAAAGAATTAAAAAGAAAATCCCATTCCACACAGTCAAATGCCTTTTCGTTGTCCAAGGCAATCACAGCTGAAGGGATGCTATCCTTCTCAACCAATTGTATAAGGTCTCTTATTAACATGGTATTGGTTAAAATTGTCCTCCTAGGTACAGCACATGTCTGCTCTGTTCCAATGATTTCTCCTAAAACAGTACCTAGTTTCAATGTTAGTGCTCTGGATATTATTTTGTAGTCTACACATAGTAGAGAAATTGGTCTGTAATTCTGAATTAGACATCTGTCATTTCGTTTATATAAGAGCCTTACGTATGCTCTAGCCATAGTCGGTGGTAAATGGCCTTTCTAAAAGATTCCAGTTGCTAATTCTTCCATTATTGGACCTACAAGGTGCCAAAACGTTTGGTAAAATTCAACTGGAAGGCCATCACACCCTGGTGATTTTTCTAGTTTCATACCTTTAAGGGATTTAGTTAAATCTTCTAGTGTTAAGGGTTGACCACAAAATTCACTGCCTGTGTCTGACACCTTTTTGTCTATATTTGCCAACAAATCCAATTTTGCATCTTCATCAATTCCCTCAGACTTGTAAAATGACTCATAGTAATTGCATACAATAGTACTCATTTCATTGTTGGTGAAGACGGTTGAACCATCCGGCATGTTTAATGAGCACATCACCTTATCTATTGCCTGTGCTTTTTCTAATGTGCAAAAATATTGGGTTGGCTTTTCCCCTTCTGCATGCATCTGGGCTCTTGCTCTAATTTTTGCACCATCAAACTTATATTGTTCTATATCTCTTATTTTACTTTTAATTTTAACCAGTAATTCATAATGATTATCTTCACCATTATTTACTTTAGCATTAATTTTCATCAGTGATCGATGAAGTGTTTTCTTGTGTTTGCGTATTTCCCGTGCTTTTCTAATAGCATACTTTCGGGAAACATACTTTCAATCCAGTTTTACATCCTCCCACCATTGCAATGTGCTCTTATATGATGCTTTCCTATTAATCCAATATTGCCAACAACTCTCTATATTATTTTTATAAAATTCTTCTCCCAACAGTGTTGTGTTTAATCTCCAAAACCCAAACCTTTTTGTTACCCAATCAGCACTGGCAAAGGTTACACAAACCATATTATGATCTGAGAATGCGACTGGCTTAATATTAACATCTCTTCAGTACCCAGTCAACAAACTATTCACATAAATTCTGTCGATCCTTGAACCAACTTTACCATCTGCCGAAAACCATGTAAGATCTTTACCATGAGGTTTTGATATTCTATAGGTGTCAACTAAATTTTCATTATCACATATTTCTTTTAAGAGTCTATGTGATGTATCAGTATAAGTTGAAGTTGCATTCCTGTCATTTTCTTTGTCTATGACACAATTAAAGTCACCACCCATTACTAAGTTTTCAGTGATGTTATCTAATGCTGTTGTAGACATCTCATTAAAAAAAATTACGACGTAGTTGATGAGATGTAGGTGCATATATACATATGTGAAACGTGTTTGTTGTATATCTAGCGTGACTCTCACCCAGTGACCATCTGCACCTGATACTGAAGAGATTATATTTACATAGGCTGAACAACGAGGGAGTATAACAATTGCTACGCCTGCACTATTATCTTGAGATAACGAATAGAATATTCTGGATCCAGAAATCTTTTCTAAATTATCGTATGATTCTGACTTCTGAATTTTTGTTTCCTGTATCAAAGCCATGTCAATATGCTCATTTTTCAGAGTCTCTAGTAAGTGACGTTGCTTTATGTCACTATTTAAGCCTCTACAATTGAGTGTGCAAATTAGCATAAAAAGTAATAAAATGATGTGTATAACCGCCATTATGAAGCTAACTAGATTTTGGTTTTTTGACCCTCTCTTAGACCATTTACATATTTTACTCGCAAACGCTGCACTACTTAGCTCAACTTTTTCCAAATGCTTATATTTTAATATATCTGAATAATGGCGCAGATGCCTATGTTTAACGCCTTTTGCCATCACATATGGAACTAACACCTCTCCTGCCTCTGAGCTGTACATGACCATTTCATCGGGTGATTTCGAACTCTGTGTTTGAATGGATATATTGGATTCAGCGACTGACATATTATCGTCTTGTATATAACTTTCCTCTATTTCTGGTTCAGAACTATCTCTATCTTTCTGTCGCTTTGTTCCACTCAATCGATCCGAGACACCAATTACCTTCTCTATATTATTTAAATCGTCTAGATTGAGTGTACTCAGTGGAAAATCAAAGTTAGTGTCAGTATCTTGCGACCTGAATTTTACTTGTCCTAAATTAAAACTCTCTTCCAGAGGGTATTGATTATCATCTTCAACTTGTGTGGAATTAGCCTCTCTGACATCAGACTTGGATTGACTTGTTACTGGAGTAAGACTTAGCCCTTCATCTAGAACCTCTATTTCATCGCCTGCAACTATAGCGATTGTATTCTTAGTTTTTTCACCATGCTTCTCATTAACATGGACTTCAGCTACAATCTCAGCAACTACTGGTTCGATGACATTTTCTTTAGCAACGTGCTTCCCATTAACATGGACTTCAGCTACAATCTCAGCGGCTACCAGTTCTATGACATTCTCTTTAGAGACAACTTGCTCTGCACTTTTATCAGCACCCTATTTGACGTATTTGTTCTGCGGACATCACCACTTAAAATGATCAGATGATTCACAAACTAGACATTTGTTTTTGTTAGGGCAATCTGTAGCAAGATGTTCTGTGCTTAAGCAAGTTCTACACTCTTTGATTTGCCCCCTGTACCATAAAGGCAAGATAAATCGACCATCTATCGTGACCTTACTTGGGAGAGGTTGTTCTACCTTTTCGAACCAAATTCTTCTGATGCCATTTTCTAAGGTTTGAGCAAATGGATAGGTCTCGTGTTCTACTTTGTCCACCTTGCCATACTTGATCAATTCATTGATAACCCGTTCATCTGGGATCTCTAATGGAACCTTCATCTTGACTAATAGACGATCAGAATCTATTTCCTCCACATTACACACCTCACCCTTCACGACAAGGACCTCGTCGAGCAACTTTTCCTTCACACTTTCATTAACCATGGTGACATTCCATACAGATTTGGAAACATTAATGAGACCTTGAAGGACCCGTGGCCCTGCCCCAACTACATCCTTCAACCCATGATACACCTCAATTGCCGAAGCCCACAAGCCTTTGTCATGATTTTAAGACTCAGGGTACGCTTAAAGGAGGTTGCCATGGTGTTTTAATAAAGGAGGAAACCCATACTACTACAATATATAAGGGGTAATACAAATATATAATACCAAGACATCAGGGAAAGAGCTAAACACTAAATAAATAGTGTCCCCTTTTGAAACCCTGAGGTCTACCAACAAATACACGAATAGATAGTACAGTCGTACATTTGTTAGTTTGAACCACTTTCTAAGTGGTTCACTAATGCCTAACCGATTAAAGTGGTTTCCTAATGCACACTAATGTATTACAGACATATATTTGTTAGTCTGTTCGAGTTGACCGGGGACAGCCAACTGACTATAAAGATTTATATAATCAAAGTACTAGCCTTGCGCTTACAAATGAAAAAGGAATTAAATCCACTCACTCAAGTTATCTTGTCAAATATAATGCGCTAGCCAACGAACTATAGAAATAGCATACTGCCGCGGGGAGAAAAGTATTGCATTGACCTATTAAATGGCTGAAACCGCCAGCTAAGAGGATTGCCTTTAGAAAATGGAGACACAAAATGCGCTCCAACCAAGACAAGAATTTACAAATTAAACATAAAGTTTGAAAGGAAATACTAATACGAACATATGTGAAAAATTTATCTACAAAATAGCGCCAGAAACTCGCAAATTCTGGCAGCAATTGCAGAGCTAAATAAACGAGTGCGTTCACTTCGACTACTACTACTACTACTACTACTACTACTACTACTACTACTACTACTACTACTACTACTACTACTACCACTACTACTACTACTACTACTACTATTACTACTACTACTACTACTACTACTACTACTACTACTACTACTACTACTTATACTATTACTACTACTACTACTACTACTACTACTACTACTACTACTACCAGCACTACCACTATCACTACCACCACCACCACCACCACCACAACAACAACAACAACAACCACCACCATCACCACCACCACAACAACCACAACAACCACCATCACCACCCCCACCACCACCACCGTTGCCATCGCCGCCCCCGCTCCACTGTCACTGCGACTAGGACAACCACTACTACTACTACTACTACTACTGCTGCTGCTACTGCTGCTGCTGCTGCTGCTGCTGCTGCTGCTGCTACTACTACTACTACTACTACTGCTACTACTACTACTACTGCTGCTGCTGCTGCTGCTGCTGCTGCTGCTGCTACTGCCGCTACTGATGACACTGCTGTTGTTGCTGTGCCATTAAAATGCGGCTTGCCTATGGTAGTAATAGATCCGGTGGTATTAAAATGATTTCGAGAGCTCGACATAATTATGTTGAGCGCTCGAGATAATATGTCAAGCACTCGTGATAATTATCTCGAGCGCTCGAGATAATATCTCGAGCCCTTGGCATAATTATCTACTTATTATTATCTATAGTATTGTAGTAGTATGGTTTTCCTCTTTTTTTAAAAACACCATGGTAACCTCTTATAAGCGTACCTTGAGTCTTAAAATCATGACAAAGGCTTTGGGTGTTTCGGCAATTGAGGTGTATCATGGGTTGAAGGGAGTAGTCTGGGCAGGCCTACAGCTCCTTCAAGATCTCATTAACATTTCCAAATCCGTATGGATGTCACTGTGGTTAATGAAAGTGTGAAGGAAAGGTTGCTCGACGAGGTCCTTGTCGCGAAGGTCGAGATCTGTAATGTGGAGGAAATAGAATCTGATCGACTATTAGTTAAGATGAAGGGTCTGATAGAGATCCCAGATCAACGGGTTATCAATGAATTGATCAAGTATGGTAAAGTAGAAAAAGTAGAACACGAAACCTATCCATTTGATCGAACCTTAGAAAATGGCATCAGAAGAATTTGGGTCGAAAAGCTAGAACAACCTCTCCCACGTACGGTCAAGGTAGATGGTCGATTTATCTTACTATTATGGTACAGCAGGCAAATCAAAGAGTGTAGAATCTGCTTAAGCACAGCACATCTTGCAACAGATTTCCCTAACAAAAACAAATGTCTAGTGTGTGGGTCATCTGATCATTTTAAGTGGCGATGCCCGCAGAACAAATCTGTCAAAAAGGGTGCTGATAAAAGTGCAGAACAAGTTGTGTCTAAAGAAAATGTCATAGAACCGGTAGTTGCTGAGATTGTAGCTGATGGCCATGTTAATGAAAATCATGTTTCTAAAGAAAATGTCATAGAACCAGCAGTTGCTGAGATTGTAGCTGAAGTCCATGTTAGTGAGAAGCATGGTGAAAAAACTAAGAATCCAATCGCTGTAGTTGCAGGCGATGAAATAGAGGTTCTAGATGAGGGGCTAAGTCTTACTCCAGTAACAAGTCAATCCAAGTCTGATGTCAGAGAGGCTAATTCCACACAAGTTGAAGATGATGATCAATACCCTCTGGAAGAGGGTTTTAATTTAGGACAAGTAAAATTCAGGTCGCAAGATACTGAAACTAACTTTGATTTTCCACTGAGTACACTCAATCTGTTCAACAATATGCGGTCACATCCAACAAATTCCTAGAACAAATTTATTTCGAGCGCCCGAGATAATTATCTCGAGTGCTTGACATAATTATCTTGATCGCTTGACATAATTATCTCGAGCACATGACATAATTATCTCGAGCGCTCGAGTTATTAAGTCGAGCGCCCGAGATATTAAGTCGAGCGCTCGAGATATTTTTTCCCCGCAGACATAGCCCGTCTGGGCTTCCGTAATCTACCACTTAAATTTGTTCAAGACGATTTCAGTTTTTTCATTCAAAATGTCCATCTGCAGACCAAGAGAAGAAGTTTTTTAGAACTTACCACTGGTATGACTGGCTCGGTTATTCAGTCATTCCATGTAGTACATTTTTTTTAATAGTCTTATCTTGTTCTGCAAATGGACATTTCTCAAGATCACTACAGCCGTTTTTGGCTAACATGGGTGTTATAGGGTTTAACTTTAAGGGTTTAACGGTGAAATTGGCATCCCGCCCAGTATTTGCTGATTATATGCTTACTAGCTTTAAAGGTGCCAGGGCGACAACATTGTAATTAATAAATCCAGTTTATCAGTCAGTCATATGACGTCATAATCAACTACGTCACATGTAGGCTGTAATCAATTACGTCGTGAATAACGCGATTTAGTCCGTCAAATTAACGCTTAATAGTCCATCAATTTGTACGAAGGGAGGATTCAAGTTTAGCCATTAATTTTATGACGTCATAACCAATTACGTCACGTGTAGCCTGATGTCATAATCAATCACGTAATGGATTACTTGATTTTGTCAGTCTTAAACACTTAAGTTCGTCAGGTCGTACGAATTGTATGCCTTTACTATTTAATAAACATGCTGTTGAATATTTTGAACAGCAACCATTCAAATTAGTTTTAAAATATTCAACAGCTTACGCGGTATAGTTGTCTGAAAATTGAGATTCAGAGAGTGCAGGGATTGATTGATGGAGCATAGCTAGAGATGGTCGGGGCATAGCTAAAGTGGATTCTGCCATTGCGAATATAATTTAAACTGGGTCTAGTTTATCCCGATCAACTTGGGGAGTAAAGCTTGCTTTCCCTCATATCATATCGAGTTTTTACGATTTTAAAACACATAGTGAGATGATAAAGAGAGGTAGTGATATGTTTTGATTTCGTAATACTTTAACTGTGTGGCCGTCTATGGGGTGATTGCTCAATCACTGCAGCTAACCCCTCTTGTGTCAACAGAGCTAAAAATACTATTTATTTCAATTCACCATTTAATTACCAATACTTTTCAAGCATAATTCCCAACGATGTACTATACAAGATGTATAATATTTCGCCGCTGTCTGTAAAAGTCCCCCTGCAAATATGGTCCATGTTTGGCCATTTGCTAAGGATGCCAGGGGACACCAGCACGGTGAGCCTTGGAATTCGCCATATTGCGAGCCAGCAAATACAAAGCCAGGAGAGGACGTCATTGCATAAATCTGCTAAGCGCTCTACGAGGTGACCTCAAGAAAGCAGGACTCGACACACTCAAGTCAAGAATGGACCTGTCGAAGCTAAGGATCTCGGCTGAGGACACGAAGAAGGACTGATTGAGGATGTAGGATGTTCCTACTACAAAAGCCGCAGAATATAGTACTTTTCAAGGAAACTGAGTTTTGCAGTCAAAAAGAGTATTTTTGTAAATTTATAACGAAAATTTACAAAAAAAATAGATTTATGCTAGCCTTCAAATGGGTATTCATCAAAAGTGTAATGGCCAAGAAAATTCAAGTTTCTGCTTAGCCAGTCTCCAACTGCAGACCAAGAAGAGTGTTTTGACCGAGTCAGTCATTCCAGTGGTGAATTTTCAAAAATATTCTTCTCTTAGCCTACAAATGGACATTTCTCAAGATCACTGCAGATGTCGTTTTACCAACTTCACACTTAAAGGGTTAAGTTGACATAAGAGGGGGTTAAAATCATCCATTTGTGTGAACAAAACACAACCCGCCGTCACACATTCACATGGTAAATATTGGATCTGTTAAGAGAAAGACACGAGTCTCTTCATGTTCTAATATGCGACTTTTGAAAGACCTCTTGAGATTGATTAAGAGATGTCGAAGATGATCGACCTTTTCTTCATTGCAAGCGCTATTATAAATGATTAAAATGATTTACCCGTGTATTGCGAATTTAAGTAAGCCATCTGTCGGAAGGTAGCAGTTATTAACTTGATGGCAAATCAGTTGAACGTCTACCATATTGTAGAAGATGAATATAACGGTCCAGACATATTAACCCCGCTACCGTTTTCAAAACAACTAGATTTCTATTTCAAACATATTACATTTATATTTCCAAATTCTGAAAATTTAGACCAGAAGTAAAAACTGAATATTTGATAAACATTCAGCCATTGTTCAAACATTTAGTTAAATTTATTAAATTTTGTCAGAAACACATCAAATATAATATCCTATGATTAACTTTTGTCTGAGAAGTATTTTGATTTAATCTAATGGAGGAATTCAGGTTTAGCTATTCCCCGCCCATCTTTAGCTAAGCTCCACCCACACTTCACCAGTGTTAGGATCGACAGATCCCTGAACTCCATGAATATCAATTTACAGAAAACTATACAGGTAAGGTGTTGAATATTTGGCACTAATTTGACCGAGTGCTGTTGCTTAAATAGTAAAGACATACAATCAGTACAACCTGACGGACTATTAAGTGTTTAAGACGGACTAAATCGAGTGTATCATGACGTAATTGACAATAACATAATCCTACACGTCACGTAGTTGATTATGACATCGTATGATTGATGAATATGCTTGAATCCTCCGTTGTACTGAAGTATTGAATGTTGTGTTTATCGACTTGTTTGATCTTAAGTTATCAGATACATGGCTGAATTGAGGGATACATTTCTAGCTACGACCCTCGCGTTCTAGATAAGCTCCGCCCACGCTTTACCCGCGATGGGATCCATCAAACCCTGAATTCATAGAATCCCAATATCAAGGCAAGTTGTTGAATATTTAGAAACCAATTTGACTGGGTGCTGGTATGCCCATGACAGCACCAGCGCCCAGTTAAATTAGTTTCAAAATGTGTAACAGAAGGTTTATTAAACAGTAACTCCATCAAAGACATACAATTCGTACACTTGACGAACTATTTCAGCTTCACGACGAAGTATTTCTGTCAATTATGATTGTGCATACTTGACGTAATTGATTATGATTGCATAGAGCATACGTAAGTGACAGGTCGGACTAATCCATTGTACAACGTGTTGATGCGGATGTAATGGATTGTGCTACATCGAAACGTGTGATGTTGGTCATCACCAGCTACTTATTAATCAACAGCACGCGTGCCTCTTAATCCCCTGTCCCCATATACTCCTCCTCCAACAACACATGGGCCATGCCCCTGAAAGTTGTTTATTAACAATTGTCAATGGAAATCAGTCTAAGAACATCAAATTGTAATAGTCAACGGCTCGTCAGAAATGTATTCTTTCGTATTTAAAAATTATGTCCTCGCACATCTTCTTGTAAGAAATAAGCATAGGTTAGGTTGCATGCTCGGTGTTGAAATCACAGTTCTGATTGACCAATTAGCATGCATTTATCTGAGGAGTAGGAGGTTACACGCTGATTTATGCTCTCGGGAATGGATATATTCAACTAACCTTGATGAAAAGATTCATTCTTAATTCTGCATTAAACATTTTCCATCTTGCTAGTTTAGGACGGCATCCTATTGGCAGAATGAATCGCTGTATTCGTGTCTTTGCATTTTGCTTATTCAGACTAAGCTAAGGGTGCAAATTTGTTCCAAATGCTTTTCTTCAGGGCTACTAGCCATACAGAATTTAATATAGTGCGTTGTAACTACATTTGTGGTCGGATTACCGGTTCCGGGTTGATTAGTCCTTCCCGTCACCCGATCACATTGACAATCTTAGCTGCGTTATTTATGACGTAATTGAGTATGACATCATACTACGTGTCATGTAGTTGATTATGACGTCATATGATTGATGGATAAACCGGGATCCATCATTATCGTGTTGAATATACGGGCACTAACTTGCCTGGAAACTGTTGCTGTACTATAGTTCTCTAGTCAAATTAGTTTCAAAGCATCAAACAGCTTACTTTTGTGGTTGCTTTTAGACAATGCTGTCAATCTACATAACACCTATAAGAGTAAGCACATATTGAAGCAGAGAGCCTAGGTTATTTCCGGATCGGTTGAAAAATAAAATAGATTTCATAGAGCGGAGACATGTATTAGAATTTAGTTGCATATATCTTTATGGCATGATAAAATGCTGAAAATAAAATATTTATGGTTTGTGTGGCATATCGTATCATATTCTTCTTCTTCTTGTCGTTCGCTGATCATACCGCCAGTCCTGTAAGTGACTATCGACATGATCATAAGCGGTAAGTGCGTGGATCCATGGTTTATTAGAGTGCGCCGTGCGGCCTGGAACCTCCGTCTTCAGCACTCGAGGTTTCTGTCAGGGTTACCTCGCCCTTACCTCCTTTAGTCGCCTCTTACGACACGCAGCGGATACGGAACGTGTATTCTAAGCCCCACCTACAGGGCAAATCGTATCATATGAAACGACAGTATAAGATGAGCTGAGTTTTCCTTTAAAAAGCTTTATTTCAATTACACGTGGCCTATATATATATGCCTTACAACCTAACAATAGATAACGTCTATTACAATGGACCTTTCCAAGTTTATCCTTCCATCACATGATGTCATAATCAACTAAGTGACGTGTATGCTGACGTCATAATCATAACGTCATGAATGATTCGAAATAGTCCGTCCTTAACGCTTAATAGTCAGACATGTTGCGTTAATGGTATGTCTTTACCAGCTAATAAACAGTCTGCTGAATATTTTGAAACTAATTTGATTGGGCGCTTTGCTGCCATATGTGGATACATTGGACTCCTCCATTGAGCGCTATTCATATAGTGTGACATCATTATTGGAATATTCCAGATTTCTAACAGAATGTAGCTTTGCGAGAAGCTATAAAATGTGAAATAACGAGGATAAAATACATTGTGCGTATGTCGGATGAGATTACTCCTAGCCATAAAAATCAGGCAATCCGTATTACGATGCTGGGACAATTTTGTCTATAACATAAACCCTTTAACTGGGCAGTCGTTTCTATCGTCTCCGCCTAAATATGTTACGACTCTGACTCACAAATGTAACTAAAGTTATCGAGTCACATGGTGTACAGTAGTAACTACTGATACAGATGAAGCGTATTAGCACCCCAATCAAGCAATGACACCAGGCATGAATGAAGGTCCGCCACTAACAATTTATAGACACGGGTTTGCAATATAGCGCACCATTCTTAGACAGGAATCCAATAAGTCGTCGAACCAATCTTCGAAACCGACCATTGACGTTAGAAACGAACACTGCCGTTCAGAAATGCATCAATAAGCAATGGATCAATCCACTTTTAGCTGTGCTCCGCCCATCTCTAGATAAGCTCCGTCCATGCTTTGTGCGTGTTAGGATCGATTTATATACTTTGAACCCTTATCCCCAGAATCAAAAATTCAAGGTAGCTATATAGAAAACCTGTTGAATATTTTTCCCCCAGTCAAATTAGTTTCAAAATATTCAACGGATGGTTTGTAAATAGTGAAGACATACAAGTCGTATAACTGACTAACTATTCGAGCTTCACCGCGAACCTAGTTATGTCATTCATTTCACATTTTGACTGTGACGTCAGCCTACCTAGGATGCAATTGTTTATGCCGCCATATACTTATATACATATAGATTGGATTCATCCATTAGAAATAATCAATTTATCACATACACAAGCGCATATTCCATTACATAACGGTCATTGTTTCATGTTATATCCATCTAATGTGTGGGATCAAAGCCTATATTCACGTGCTAAGAAGGTACAGTACTTCTCAAGTGGGCTCTGTATTGCTACATCCATTGTTGGCTCTCATCATGGCGTAATAATGTTGACTAGAGAACCATTTTATTACAGTTAATATCGCATAAGACGAAATAATGTTTAGAAATTTGAATATAAAGCCCGGAAATTTTAAATGATTAATTAAAAATTTTAAATTATTAAAATCTGAAACAAGAGAAGTCATAGATTGCAGCCCGTAGCCCTGTCAAGCTTGTCACATACTTACATTGCATAATATTCTCCAACTTTACCGAATGTTGCGGATTTTACAACTCACGATTAAATTTGTGGTATCCTAATGCACGGTCCTGCCCTTTCTTGTGATACAAGGCGAGCCAAATACAACCGGTAGTTTCCAAGATATTTATATAGCCAATACGATCTCGACAATCAGGATCACAGACAGAATCGGGAAAATCCTTTCTTAGGGGAAGATCATTTACTATACTACAACTGCGCCAGTAGTAAAGGGTGTGGCTGTCTGCCATTGTTATGCAAATTAGCTCTTGACCTATTTAAATACTGCGTTCTGATTGGTTGATTTGAATGAGTGGGTGGAGTCTATCATTCTAAATCAGCGGGTGTATGCTGTATGCTATTGTTCAAAATGAGAGGATGTCCGCTATTGTTCTAAATGAGCGGGTGGCTGCTATTGTTCTAAATGAGCGGGTGTCCACTATTGTTCTAAATGAGCGGGTGGCTGCTATTGTTCATGCAGCTGTCTGCTCTAAATGTCCAGCTGCAAGCTATTTATTGTCTGTTATGACATATGCATGTTAATGCATAGATTAATGTGTGTTTTAAATAGGTATTGGCATGCGTGCATTGATCGTGTGCTTGCTGATTAGGTTTAACGTATTAATTAGGTGGGCAGCGGCAACCCCCCCCCCCTCTTCATGGTTAAAAAGTTATTTTGAAACTAAGTGGCCCCAGTCATTTAATTTTCAAAAAAATCAGAGTGAAATACAGCGTTACACGGGTAATATATAGGTAAACTAAGCGATGCTGTATGTATAATATTATATATATAATAATCATATATCTATCATATTTAACGAGATATATGTCTTTAAAGTGGCAGTCATTTAATTATTAAATTTTCAATAAAATGTTGCCGATGCAATTTTATACAGGTGACGCGTGGAGAGTCACATTTCATTGTTTGATACTACAAATGTTTCAATACAGTTTGATTACCCTTTTTTGGAAACCACGCTGCTGATCGCTGTTGAATGTTTTTCATAAAATATGTCTTTCATATCACAGACTATAAAATACATTAATTATACTGTATGAGAGCGTGTAGCTTGCCGCGATGGAGTCAAGTGTTAGCACTTGATTATTTGAGTACACACGCATACATAAAAACACATTCTGGTGAACAAATGACATGAGATTGATATTTGGCAAGCTATTACAATGTCCTCGCTGGAAGTAAAAAAATTTTTAAATCAATCATAATGCATGAACCCACTCGCTGGCTATTGTTGTTTACCACTAAAGATTAACACATTTTTAATTCATGGTTTTCATATGTTAACAGTAGTAAGTGCATTGTGGGGAGTTGATTGGAGACTGAATGCCTTATCATTCATGACGTTAAATTTCAACAATTGAGAGCCACCTTATGAGCATAGTAGCATAATCATAGATGGTTGTTTACTACAAGTCAAATATAAATATATCCTTTTGGGCTACACAGCAGTGATATGCTATAACCTTTTTTTAAACTATATTTCATAACTATAATTCAGTGAAAGCTGCCCTATGCGACCACCTCATGTCACATCATTAAATTTTAATGAACGTAGAGTTCAGTAATCTTCTCCACTGGAACATTATGTCTATACACTTTGCAACTAAAGCATCAGCATATACGGAAATAGACACATTGCCTACACCATTTGGGTCTGTGTTCACTTCACCATCCTCATCTTCTAAACCTGATTGTTCAGCGTCTAAGACCTGCTTAATATTTTGGAATATGGTGAATAGTTTCTGATTGCCTATGGCTTCTTTTTCATCTTCACCTTCATCTTCACTCTCAGACTCCGCTGAGTCATCATCTTCACTCTTCATCCCTGTCATTTCTTCATCTTCATTGTCTAGATTTTCACTATCTTCACTACACACATTGCATACGCCATTTGGGTCTGTGTTCACTTCACCATCCTCATCTTCTAAACCTGATTGTTCAGCGTCTAAGACCTGCTTAATATTTTGGAATATGGTGAATAGTTCCTGATTGCCTATGGCTTCTTTTTCATCTTCACTTCCATCTTCACTCTCAGACTCTGCTGAGTCATCATCTTCACTCTTCATCCCTGTCATTTCTTCATCTTCACTGTCTAGATTTTCATTATCTTCATCGTTATGGAATCGGATCTTATGCCACTTCAGGTCATTTGACCTATCAAATGTTGGATCACATTTAAAACATGTATGTCTCAGCATATTGATTATAGGATATAAATCTAGCAAGCATTCAAGTTACAAGGTTCTTCAAAGAAATCTTCTGACTGCCTAAGGCTACCTAACTACTCTGCAGTTAAAATACACGTCCAACCTCTTTGTGATGTTTAAACTGGAGTGAGAAAAGGGATTGAATTTGAACCGTTTTATAGGATTATATGTACTGCAGCAACAAATCCACTACATGCGGCTGCAAATCTGCAACATGCGGGCGCATGCAGCCACTAATCCGCAACATGCAGCCGCAAATCCGCAACATGCAGTCGCAAATCCGCAACATGTGGCCGAAAATCCTCAAGATGCGGCTGCAAATCCACAACATATGGCCATAAATCTGCATGTATGGCCGCATGTGCATGCGGCCACACATGTATGCATGCATTTTGGTGTGCATGTATGTCCGGGCATGTACATGCACATGCTAACACATGTATAAATGTGCGACCGCCTGTATAAAATTTTGGCAGCATGTTTCAATCTTCAACCCCTACTATCTTTAGAGACCACTTCTTAAATATGGAAGATAATATTATCTATATAAGATTATACATACACATCATTAAGTACGTTTATATATCGCCAAAGTAACTCTGAACTTCACCTAAACATTAGCGGGCTCAAATCCACACATGCGACCACATATTTGGCCATTCGACCACAAATCCGTAACATGCAGCCACAAATCCGCAACATGCGGCCGCAAATCCGCAACATGCTGCCACAAATCTGTAACATGCGGCCGCAAATCTGCAACATACGGCCGCACATGTATGCATGCATTTTGATTTGTATGTGTGTCCGGGGGTGTACATACACATGTTGTGGCTGCAACATTTAAAACAAAATTTAATAACTAACTGACTGCCACTTTAAAGAATCTCATTAAATATGATAGATACATGATTATTATCTATATACTATTATACATGCAACATCGCTTAGTTTACCTATATATTACACATGTAATGCTGTATTTCACACTGAGTCTTTTGAAAATTAAATGACTGGGGCCACTTAGTTTCAAAATATCTTTTCAACCATGAGGGGGGGGGGGGGGCGGCCGCCACCACCAACCTAAATAATATGTCAAACATGATCAGCAAGAACACGATCAATGCACGTGTGTCAATGCCTATTTAAAAACACATTAATTTATTAACACACATATGTCATAACAGACAATTGCCTGTAGCCAGATATTTAGAGCAGACGCCTGCATGAACAATAGCAGCCACCCGCTCATTTAGAACAACAGCGGACACCCACTCATTTATAACAATAGCATACAGTGTACACCCGCTCATTTAGAATGATAGACTCCACCCACTCATCCAAATCAACCAATCAGAACGCAGTATTTAAATAGGTCAAGAGCTTTTTGCATAACAGTAGCAGACAGCCACCCCCTTTACTACTTGTGCCAAATCGTATTAAGTAGTTTGTTTAGATACAGCACAGGAGACACACACACACGCATGTACGTATGCACGCATGTGCACACACATAATACATTCCATACCTGTAACCCCGAGGACATTATGTTATTGTGTTTAGATTGTTGGCGAGCAGCGTCTGCCATGTATGGTCCTTATCTAATGTGATGTGCATAATATCAGTCGCAGTGCTGTTTAGGTATGATGTGAATAAGAATTAGTGCCCGCGGATGAAAGCGAATATGCCGACAGTCTGTTACTGCTGTCAATGTTGAGAGGCCTCATCATCGGATATCAGTGGTTTATGTTCTAGAGTTCTAGAGAAAATTGGCCTAGCGGTGTAATACGGATTGCCTGATTTTGATATCTAAGAGTAATCTCATCCGACATACACACAATGTATTTCATTCTCGTTATTTCACATTTTATAGCTTCTTGCAAAGCTACATTCTGTTACCAATCTTGAATATTCCAATGTCGCTGTCACACTATAGCCTATGAATAGCACTCAATGGATGATTTCAATGTATCCACCTATGCCAGCATTAGCGCCCAGTCAAATTAGTTTCAAAATATTTAACAAAATGTGTATTGGATGGTAAAGACATACAATTCATGCAACATGTCGAACTATTAAGCATTAAAGACAGACTATTTCGAATCATTCATGACGTTATGATTATGACGTCTCTTAGTTGATTATGACGTCATGTGATGGATGGATAAACTTGGAAAGGTCCATTGTAATAGACCTTATCTATTGTCAGGTTGTAAGGCATATATAGGCTACATGTGATTGAATTAAAGCTTTTTAAAGGAAAACTCAGCTCATCTTATACTATCCTTTCATATGATACGATATGCCACACAAACCATAAATATTTTCTTTTCAGCATTTTATCATGCCATAAAAATATATGCAGCTAAATGCTAATACATATCTCCGCTCTATGAAATCTACTTTACTTTTCAACCAATCTTGAAATAACCTAGGCCACCTGCCTCAACATATGCGTAATCTTATAGGCGTTATATAGACTGGCAGTGTTGTCTAAAAGCAACCACAAAAGTAAGCTGTTTGATGCTTTGAAACTGATCTGACTATGGAGCTATAGTACAGCAACAGCTTCCAGTCAAGTTAGTGTCCGTATATTCAACACGATAATGGAGGATTCTGGTTAATCCATCAATCATATGCCGTCATAATCAACTACATGTCACATGGTATGACGTTATAATCAATTACATCATGAATGACGTAGTTCATCAATGTGATTGGGTGATTGGAAGGACTAATCAACCCGGAACTGGTAATCTGCCCCCAGGTCACGTTACGACTGCTCTGGGGACACCTGTACCTAAGGCACACATGATGGCGAAAATGTCTAACACATGATTCGCCCCATCTGCGCATGCGCCGGGCCACTGCAGTACTTCCGTAATAGACAGAGCTTTCTTTCTAATGGGAATTTTGACTGAGTTGACACTTTTAGCTTGTAAATATGATCGTCTTCCTCGTGTAATGGCAATGATCACAATGGTTTGTGAGAATGTTTGGTACCGTTGGAAAGCCTACGATTTCCGCTTCCTCGGCATAATAATAACGGGTCAAGACAGAGAAAGAGCAACGTTTAATCAATGAATTACTGCACATTCCCCAAGAAAAGGCAACTTAAAAGTAACTCGCCATTAAACTCACTGGCTCCTGCTAGATTCTATGGAGAGTGGCGTGAATGTAAGAATGACTGCCGATTGCCTGTTGTTCACTAAGGAAAACTTCCCATTCATTTAATTGATAATGGGATGCAAAGCTGAGAGGATTAAAGCTGGTAGCTCTGCATTAGAAAGCAGCCACGTAGAGGTTGTCCTCAGGCTGCATCGACAATGACACCAGTTGATGGTCTGTCCCTCCACTCCCCAGTTCAGAAATGACGCGGGAAATGCACTGTGAACTTTTTGGGACTCTGACTGCTCAGAGTGGATCGACATCTACATAGGCAGCAGGATAGCCTTATTTTTATATAGGCCACCAACAAAAGGTGACCTAAAGTAACCTAAGGACAAATAACTACTGATAAATTCTCCCACCTCCAGAAATCTCTGCTGGGACTTTTTGCTGCTCAGATCATTCTGCTGGTTTAAAAATCTCACCACATTACCTGACTCTAAAGTAAACTAGATTTGACTGCATACCGGCAAGACTATCAACCTCGTCCATGCCAGAACTTTGCCTGGAACCGTCTCTGCCACCATTCGTCTGCTACTGAGGGAACTTCGGGAGAACCCCCAGATCAGTACTCATCTCCGACAGCTGGTTTTCCACTGCTTTAATGGGAGATTTCCCTCCCACGACAATGGAACTTTCTTAATCTGTAGCGGCTGATCCTGACATCTGGCATTCCACATTGCAGCACCTTGTGTCGCCTTGATTAGATGAACTATTCTCTTCTGCCCTTTTGCCTCTGTGATGGTGCTTCATGTGAGGAACCACTGAACTTTCCACTGCTCCTTAGAGCTCGGCTTAGTGTGATCTTTGGCCATCGAGGACTAAGTCATCGCGTGACATTGTACCTCAAGAATATAACTGTCGAGTTTGGTGAAAGGCCGACAACACCTGCAATAGCAAAACCTAAGCCCTTTGTTCAACGGGAATGTGGACAGTGATTGCTGAACTGTCTATCGTGCTTGACATAATGGACCATGCATGTTTCCTAAATTTTTAATCGAATTTGATTTTTCTCTACAGAAGTTAGATTTATCGACTTAAGCGCCTTTTTTTTGTTAACTTCCGGCTGTTAAGAGATAGTTTCCCTTTGTCTTGTTTTCGACTGAGAATGTTCTAAAAAGACTGCGATCCTGCACATCATTCGCCATGAAGCCAAACTAAGAGCGCCGTAATGCTTTTCCTCCTTTCGCTGAAAAGGGAATCTTGAGAAGATCACTTGGACCATCCTCAAGTAGTATATCGTTGCTGATGGAAATCTGCCGTACTCCTGGTTAGCTCCTATCGATGTTGACATGCTTGGTGCGTGTGCTTCATCTCCCCCATCTACGCTGCTTTAATCTACAGGCCGAGACAGTTCCCCTTCCACCACCCTATAGGCACTCCGGCCTTACTAACTTGCTCCCCACATCGCCTGTGTGTGCACCTTTTCGGCTTATGACTAAAAATATTGCGCACAGAGCTTAGAAAAAGCTAAACATTAGTGAAAAGAGCCACTTTCCCCGTGCCTTCTTTCTTGCTCCCCTCTCCATTCATTGAAACACTAGCACCCGAGAAAGAGAGAGGGAGAGAGAGAGAGAGAGAGAGAGAGAGAGAGAGAGAGAGAGGGGGAGACGCTTAAAATAGAGCTTGGCTCAAATGCAGGCAGGAAAGACAGAAAGCCACCTGCGGCCCTATTTCCTCCCTGCTCCCACACACGCCACCCACACTCGCCTCCCACTCTCTAGAAGGACCCACCCTTTGGCATGGGGACGCCCTTTCGACCATGCCGTCTGAGGAGAGTCGCCTCTCTGGCTGCAGAACGAGCCATCGCCAATGCCACAGAATCTTCCACTTACGCAGCCACCTCCATTTCTACTGCCATTAGTGCTACCACCACAAACAGCACTGCTCCCAGAAACCTTTCTGGCACACTCGGAACACTCCTTCTTCTTTTTCGACTGCTCCTGTCATTTTGCGGGAAATAACGTCTACATACATGCCGCCTTCCTCTGCTCCGATTAGGGACTGACCGACAGAGAGAGCTGTAGTGAGCCACGATGGCTTCCAAGAGCTCCGGCCCCCCTCCCCATCAAAGAACAGCAGCGAGCAGAACGAGGCTGGCGAGGAACCACAACGTTAAGGACTCAGTCATGGGTACAAGTAGTCAGTCATGCTGGGAATACCGGGCCAGACTCATGCGCCTACGTGGAGTTGGCTGGATGCTCCAGTCAGCAAATTATTGTGTGGGAGCCCCTTACCCACGCTAAGGGAGGGTTGTTGCAAGCCCTGAAACATGTTGAGAAATCCTAGGGATGCTCAGTGGGAGCCCAAGCCGAGATGGGTTCGCCGAGGAGGTGAAACCGGGCCTCTGCTGGATGTTGGACTGGCGCTTCCTCCCAGGTCCTAAGCGAAATCTGGAAGGACAAGACAACAAGATGATGGCTCATGCGACAACTGGCCACCCGGTCCTCGAATAGCGGGGAGGAGCGTGGGATGGTGGCCGCCCAGCCACAGTCAAGAACACTTAATTGATGACGGACTAAGCATTGTTATACGAATTGTATGTCTGAATTGCATTAAATGCTGTTGAATATTTTTAAACTAATTTGACTATAGGCAGCAACAGCACCATGTCAACATATTTTCAAAATATTCAACAGCTTGCCTGTATAGTTTTCTGGAAATTGAGATTCAGAGAGTCCATGGATCGATTGAGCCCAACACCGACAAAGAGCGTGGGTGGAGCTTAGCTAGAGATGGGTATGGCGTAGCTAAATCGATTCCTTCATTGCTATATAATAAAGAATGTGTTCGGATCGGCATTGACATGACATCACGCTCTACCGATATCGCCTGAATAACCAAAATGGTGGCGACCACAGCTAAACAGCAATGGAATGTTAAAAAGCAAATGATGCTGGTAAAGATAAAGGAATAGGACCAGAAAAAAAGGTATCGAATTATTATACCATTATCTATCAGTTATTAGTACAATACAACATTTAAGATAAGATATAAGATAAGATTTCTTTTTAATAATAGGTTTTCGATTATCGATATAGCTATTCACTTTGCCTCTGTTTAACAAGGTGTTATTATTTTGACTTATTGTTTACATTTAGAGGTATTCTACTATAAAATGTAAAGCTTAGAAGTCAGCGTGTATCGTATTGAAACTGTCCGAACTCGTGATGACAGAATCTAAGCGAGAATTTTAGCTTGAGTCGAATCGATTTTAGTCAATGGTGGTTACAATTACTAATTATAGGAGCATGCTCTAATTTGAATCTGTCAGCAATATGATAATGATTCACGATTTTACATATAAATACCTAAACTATCCATTGATGATGTGAAATCAATATATGACTGTCCAGCATTAGCATACGGCAAGATGGTGGGCACATTTTAAACGGTATTGTTGGATTTCCAAATACTCTCTATCTTCAGTCTCTCTCTCTCTCTCTCTCTCTCTCTCTCTCTCTCTCTCTCTCTCTCTCTCTCTCTCTCTCTCTCTTTCTCTCTCTGTCTCTCTCTCTCTCTCTACCTCCCTCTATCTCTCTCTCTCTCTCTCTCTCTCTTTCTCTCTCTCTCTCTCTCTCTCTCTCTCTCTCTCTCTACCTCCCTCTATCTCACTCACTTTGTTCAATTTTCTAAGCGTATTTATGGATGAGTCCTGTATGTTGTTTCTGGTTTTGCTGCAGCCATTCATATTGTTTGGATTATAAGAGGACGTATGAGCTGGCGTACATGTGTTGACATCTGTTTGCGAGTATCCTTTATTTCCTACCCACCCCCGCCCCCGCCCGAGGACACACTCTCAATGGCAATCACTCAAGGACAATCGCTCAAGGACAAACGAAACCTGAAATTGTCATTTATCCTTAGTAATAACAGATGTCAGATAAGCGTTGTATTCCATTCTTTCTTTTTTGTGCTTTGTCCATAGTGCTAAGGATGGATTTGTTAGTGCTGTTAAGCCAGGTAAGCTTTATCGCTTTACTTCTGCAAAGAAACTGTTGTGATATTAGAATTATTTGTCCAGTCATCACGAGTTAACTCTATTTACCAGATATTTAATAAATATTTCATTGATGGAAAATAAACAGATGTAAGCCTAGTGGTGCGTGGGGTACTGGACTGCTTATAGGCAATGGCGTGTTATCAACTGACAAGGATAACTCCTCCAAAGCTGAGACAAAGTGGATCCAGAGTAAGGCGATTTGGCCAATATCCCACCTATGGTTATTTGTTATCAATCTATGGAGGGGTGGGGGTGATATAAAAATACAGAGCAAAGTGTATAACATACTATTAACGGTTTTATAACTTTCGTCCACATCTAATAATGGAGTCTGTGATCTTCAGCCAGCCCAGTGATCGATATTTGGATAGACGGGACGGGACGGGTGCACCCGTCATGTCTTTCCAAGGTCATATCCATCACAAGTGGAGGGTGCAGTTGAAAGTCAGGCAAGAATCAAACAACGACTAATGGTGCTGTTTTTCACACGGAATGTTCCCAGAGCATTTAATATTTAATGTGTCCATGGTTGTGGCTGAGGTCACACGGTTCCTTATACACCATTTTTGGAGGTGACACCACTCATAGACCTCATACTGAGGGCCACCCCTAAAAATAAGTCTAGATTGGCTACCGAAGACGAATGATAAAACAGTGAGCCGCAATTGGATGTTAGTGGACGACTGGGTGTACGCATGAGCGAGAAATCGACTTTTCATCGAAACTCAAATATTATCCTCAAAGATTATATAGGCCTAATTGTGTATAAAACAGGGTTTGAGTGTTACGCTGTGCTAATCTTGTATTTACGAATTATGCTATTTCAGATTTCTGCGTATTTTGGCAGAAATTGCTTTTCTTATTTCTCTGAGGCAAATCTTCGAGATTATGCAGAGGAGGTAAACATCACACTTATTTTGAAAAACCATGTTGTGCACCAAAGTCAGATTTACCTTGGCTTTTTATCCCGATGTTATTATGCTGAGTCCTCATGGCAAATCTAAACATGTATCCAAGTTTCGTCTCACGTGGGCACAGCAATCATGACATATAAGGCAAGACATACAAATAAGAGAAAAACTTAACTTCCATCCAAAGAAGTTTGCAAGAAAGTCACAATAACTTCCGTCATGTATTTTCTTACATCCATGTCATCGTATTGACTCTGCGTGATATGGATAAACAAAGCACATGCACAAATCTTTTCCCAATATGGTGAAACAATCTTGAGGTGCAAGATAACATGTAGTGCAAAGCAGAAAACTTATCCAAAAACCTAATTTGAAAGAAAGATATTTTGTCAGAATGTTAAACCATATAGGTAAGAATTTATTCATGATTAGTCCCAATATGGTGAAGCAATATGTTAAACCAAACAGGAAAATTAAACAAAAGAAATAATTTAAAAATATGTATAATTTTGTCGAAGGACACGATTAACTTGGCCTTTAACATAATGACTTCATTCTGCAGCATTCTCTCTATGTACGATTACTGTTTTCTGCAGCTGCAGTAGTAGAAACATCCTACAGCTACAATCAGTCCTTCTTCGCTTTTGCCCACTGTATCTTGTCTTCAGCCGATATCCTAGGTTTCCTCAGGTCCATTCTTGACTTGAGTGTACCGAGTCTTGAGGTCACCTTGTGGCACAAATAGCACATTTATGCAATGACGTCATCTCTTAGCTTTGTATTTGCTGGCTCAGAGTAGGGCGAATTCCGAGGCTCCCTGTGATGGTGTGTTTGCTGACATCTTTATCACATGGTTAAACATAGACTGTCTTTGCTGGGCGACTTTTACGGACAGTGGCGATGTATTACACATATTGTATAGTGCATCATTGGAAATTATGCTATCTGGCCATCTGTGTCCAGTGATGGTGCATAGGTGTTTGCGGTCGCAGGCATCATGTTTGTCCAGAGCTGCCTTGGAGCCAGCCAGCTGTTACAGCTATACAGCAGCAAGGGATACGCAGATTGCATTGTATAAACATAGTCTTTTTATCAAGGACATCTCTGATCTAGAAATCCATAGCTTCCAGAAGGACTGGAAAGCTATGCTCCCCATGACGCAGCGCGCAGCAATGTCAGCAGTACTGCAAAGCAGTGAGCCCAGGATTTTACTTTTCCTCCATGGTTCGCCGCCACGAAGTGGATCGTCATTTTCTTTAGTGTCATGCTTTGTAGATAGGCATATGTGGGTGAACTGTGTTTTGGATACATTCATAGAGATTCACAATTTTAGTTTGCTTGTAGCTATTGGGAGAAGTTCGTCAAGCAGGATCTTTTCCTCGCCTATGAAGTCCACATCGTCGACATATTCCATCTCGAGTGGCATACCCAGTATTGCCACTGAGAGGTTTGGTCTTGCAGATTTCAGTGCAGCAGCAGCAAGGTAACAGGTGAAAAGAACCGGAGGTAGACCATCTCTCTGTGGGGAGCCGATTGATGTGTCAAACTCTACAGATTTCACTGACTTGACTCGTACTCTCATCTTGGTGTCTGCAAGCAGTAGTCTCACAAGTCGTAGCTCATCTTCATTGCAACTGGCCTGGCGTAGTACATCTAGGATCTCTGAGCGTTTAATTGTATCGAAGGCTCGTAACATGTCAATGCCCATTTTGTCGAAATCTGAGTGTTTTGATATGACTACCAATACAAGCATGCCTTGAGACCATACAATGTGTGCGCAGATGCATCCACGTTTGAAGCCACTTTTACGATCCGAAAGCGGCATAGAGTAACATTTGATAGGCTTTTACGTAATGCTGTTGAGGAGCACAATGGGCCGCAGATTGGCTGGGGTGGGCTTGGTGCAGATGGCTTCTTGGACTTGGGTAGTGCGATAAGAGTGTCTTGGCATACAGCGTCAATGGGAAGTTGGTGCATAGAAGCTGAATTGATTAGGTGCGTGATCGGTTTTGAGATAATGTCACTTGCATATTTGAATAGTACTTTGCTCATGCCATCAGGTCCGGATGCGCGTACATTTCCCATGGCTTTAAGTGTCTACTCATCTTCTGCTGTTTTAATTGGTGCTAGTAATGGCCTGGTCTCCGAGAAACACACACAACGATACTTTAACCGAGATAAAGATGTTTTAATCCTGATCACTACCAAACTTTGGAAATCCTAGTTTATTGTAACACACTTTCGTATGTAAGAAATTGAGACAAATTGAACCAGCAGTTTCCGGAAAAAAATCTGCAGACAGATAAACAAACAAACAAACAAACAAACAGAGACCCAAATGTAATATCCTCTCCCTCCACATCCGGTGGGGCGATGTTAATAAGCAAAATAGCCATTCGCTATTCTGCTAATGATGCAGATTTTTTTAAGTGTTGTCATATATGTATGCTGGTTCTGGTTGCATATGCAACTATGTTAGGCTATTGTATCACCACCAACCGCATTCTGCATCTGCCCACGCACAAGTTCAGACTTCAGATAGGTGTGTCCAAAGACATCTGCATGAATTTATTTCATTATTTTGGATATATACGATCGACTATATAAGAGGTGAAATCTCATTCAAATCGCATCAGCAGTTTGCTAGAAATAGGGAAATGGCTAAGTATATCCAGAAAAGCAAACACCCAGATCGATGGCAGACCGACAGCGGACATATAGACACACACACCGCAGGCAGGCAGACATACAGATTAACGGACAAAAAGACAAACAGACGGACAGACATACAGACATGCATGGTGAAATACAATAGCTTTTATCCCGTATGCATCACGGATAGCAATCTGTACGCATACATATTAGAGTATATGTGAAAGTTGTGGGTCGTGGGGTTTTTAGTAATCCCTATATGGACAGTACTAAAAACCCCACAACCAACGACCCTATAAAAGTTGAAATCCTATTCAAATCGAATCAGTAGTTTGCTAGAAACATCCCGAGGCAGCCCGGCAAGCAAACACACAGACAGACTGACAGACATATATACAGACATACATGGTGATATACAATAGCTTCTATCCCGTATAGATCACGGATAGCAATCTGTAGGCGTACATATTAGAGTATATGTGAAGGTTGTGGGTCGTGGAGGTTTTAGTAATCCCTGTATGGACGGTACTAAAACCCCCACAACCTGCCGCTGTGGGTCGTGGGTTTTTTTTAGTAAAATCTGCTTGTGGGTTGTGGGTTGCGGGGGCTGTGGGGTTTTTTTTAGAACTAACTGGTTTATTTCCCTGCATTCAGGTCTATGTTGTTTGTATCTTGAAATAATGGTGCGTCCGATGATCATAGACAGACATTTTGATAATGTAATTGAGTAATGGCTGTGTTTTGTCCACCCGTTCACTTTTCTAACTCCTTTCAGCTGTCTCCATTCGGGTGCCCATCATTGCGTTGTCATTACAATAGCGTTTGAAAAAACGGAGATAGAAAACAATGATTATATTCCTTTTAATGTGTCTGATAAGGATATGCCCAGTGTCCTGATGAAAGCGGCCTCGGATGAAAGCTGCCTCGGTCTTTCATGGCTGGCGTCGTATCTGCCGGATATGATGTCGGAAATAGATCAGAAGATATTGAAAATCAGATGTGGATAATAAAAGTAAATCTCAATGTTTACAATCCAGACAAGATAGAGCCCAATCGGTCATTCACATTAACCACCAACCCCCCCCCCCCCACCCCCATCGAACTAGCATGCACCCACTCACATAGCTACGCTGTTCGTGGCCGTACTTGCAATCCTTTGATCTCTTGTTATGTGAAGTAACGTTACAACTGTGGGATAATGTCCGCCAATCAGGTTTCAGCTTAATTCGCTAGATAGGCGAGACTTCATTTGGTGACCTAATTTACAATCACACCAACAAAAACGATAGCGATGGTGTTGAAATGGAAAGAGATATTTGCAAAACTTTACAGTCGTTTGGCTCTAAACGAGTTATCTGAGGAACAGAAAACATGTAACAAAAACCCCTAGTTTTGCTGACATACACGTGCAAATTTGGGTACTTCCTTATTTCTTATCGAGCAATTTTATTGGCGGCAGTTTCGTGAAGTTGGCGCAGACATCAAAAACGTGCAAGCGTGGTACTCGACACGGGTGCGGAGTGGGAGGGCGAGGATCGTGGAATACGACAATGATTAACCACCATAACCTTTACTACTCTGATGTCAATTTTCTATCTTTCACTGTGTCAATATCAAAGAAACCGGTGCACATTTCTCAAAGATTTTGGTGGACGATGTTGCTGTCTTCGATGTCTTCGTCACATTTTAAACTTTTTGGTTCACATGTTTATTGTGGCAGAGTGTGATGCCAATTCATGAATCCATTTCCTCACTCAATCATATGACGTCATAGTCAACTAAGAGACGTGTAGAATGACGTTATAATCGTTACGGTACGTCATGAATGACTCAATTTAGTTAGTCTTAAACGCTTAATAGTCCGTCAGGTTGTATGAATTGTACGTCTTTACTATTTAATAAACATACTGTTGAACATTTGGAAACTAATTTGACTGGGCGCTGATGCTGCCGTTGGTTGTAACAGCACCCAGTCAGATTAGGGTCAAAATATTCAACAGCTTACCTGTAGAGTGGCTGGGGATTAATTACGGATGGGCGAGGAATAGCAAAACGGGAAAGCTCCATTGGGCCAGTAATTTCTGAGATATCGATGGATCCAGAATTTGATCCACTCTGGATTCGGTCGTCTTTGGTGGGTCTTTTTATCATGGACAAAGACTGGAAATCCTCTGCCATCGTAAGATCCTTTATGACTCTTATGATTAAAATACGAAGCAAAATCTGGTTAGTCGTTGTTTAGATGTAACTCCGGACATACGCACGCATGCGCGCACACGCACGCACACGCGCACGCACACACACAAGCTCGCTCGCTCGAGCGTGCACACGCACGTACGTACGCACGTACGCACGTACGCACGCACGCACACTGGAGAGAGAGGGAGCGAGCGAGGGAGAGAGAGAGGGTGTGTGTAGGGAGGGAGAGAGGGAGGGACGGAGGGGAGGGAGGGATGGAGGGAGGGAGGGAGAGAGGGAGAGAGAGAGAGAGGCGAGAGGGGTGGGAGAGATGTATGGAGAGAGCGAGGCAGACCTGACCACTCTTCACCGTACGAGGTGAGGGTAATAGTCACTAAATACGAATAAATCTAGCTATAACAGACACATGCATTGGAGCCTCAAGATTGCGGCTTTATTAAGACTAGTGGGCCTACATTCTACAAGTCCATTAACTTCGTCGATTCTCGCATACCGCACCTCTCACGTGCAGATACAGGTCCATGTGATTCTCAATTGCCAGATAATAGTATAGCAAGGCGTGCGCATGCATAACTTGCTAGAAATTGTGTCACATCCTATTGTAATAATAATAAAAGAACCCCGTTTCAAAGAAACATGAATTTTACTTGCCAAATATTGTTTGAATCGCAATATGGTCATCAATCATGTCCAGAAATACATCTGTAATGCGTGAGTTGCAGAGTGTACAAGCAAATCTTAGCAACCGTGTGATCTGACATCAATCACATTGTAGATATCGGACTGTGCGTAGGGTGTCATGACCCTGCGCACATCTTATGTTTACGAGTATAAGACCTCAGTGAAATTACATGTTTGAACAATAGGTAAGCTAAGAGACTATGTCACCGTGTATGATTGAATGCATGAGCATCTGAATGCATGAGCATCAACTATAGCATCTTATTATTTAGATATATATTATCAGCACTGGATGACTGGCAATGGATACGTCGGTTAATGCGCTGGTACAATCCGCAGAAACTGAATCGAGTACGACCTTTGATGATTAGCACCAGTTTGGAATGTTGGAGTCAATTAAGGAAATAAGTATGACAAACGGACTTAGTTAATTACGTAGCGATCTGTGGTTCCCACGGATTCTCGTGGCCAGATAAGCGGAGGCAGCTGTGAATCGAGTATGACTTTTGATGATTAGCACCAGTTTGAAATGTTGGAGTCAATTAAGGAATTAGATATGACAAACGGGCTTAGTTAATTACGTAGCGGTCTGTGTTCCCACGAATTCTCGTGGCCAGATAAGTGGAGGCAGCTGGGTGCAATGGTAACCAGTGTACCGATTAACTCTAGCATTCTACAAATTGTCGACTAATAGGTAATGGACAGGACATGGACATAGTGGCTTCCTGTAGGCACTAAAGGGAACAACCGAAAGTTACTATCGAAAACGTAGCAATTAGAGGCAAGCTAATTCACCAATAGGCCTTGCTATCAAATAAGCATACGTCATTTGTGGCAAGTCATTCGTCAGAAATGACGTGCTAATCCAACAGGAATCGCAAACGCGCTATGTAAAAGGCCTCCTCCCCAGTCAGGAGGGTGGGAGTTTTGATTGGTCAAAATGATGTCATAATCCAATAAGGATCAGAGCAACCTCCGGCGGTACGAAACCAAGATGGAGGGAGAATAGAAACGAAAATGGTATATAAACGGGACTTTAACTTTAGTTCGGGGTCCGGTCCGCCTCGCACCTTGTGAAACGCTCTTGCTGAATGGCTTTAAGTAGGCAAGAGTTAATTTGAATAGTATAGCAAACCAGAGCAGCTGGGAGTAATGCTAGTTCATTGTGAAAGATTAGGAAACATTAAATTAAATCTGTCGTAAATACGTAAACTGGTAACAGTAAAAGTTACCGACTTTGTAGAATTACTGTATAGTTAAAATAGGGAATAAAACGATCACCTTGTGATATCAATACAAGGCAAAAGTTTGGCGCATAGTTTGTTGTTGACTCTGGAGACTACGGAAGATCACCGTAGCTTACCTGCAAGTTGTAGTAGTCAGTCAGATCAGGCCCGGATATCAAATATAAGTATCGTTAAAGTTCATCGATAAACGAGGCCAGCTGATATCTATTTCTTTCGTTCTCAGTAAGGTGGGTTGTCGCAGCAACCTTACATACAAACCTTACGCTAAACGGAAGAGATTTCATAGTCAAGTATATCTCATAAAAACGTATACGTAGCATAGATACAGGATAGACATCAGAAATCTTCAGTGGCTTCACCAGCCAGGATCCGGAGTCAACCGTGAGTAACTAGTATATGGCCTAACCAGAGACGCCGCTCTCCAATTCAGCCATCGTATTAAACGACGTAGCGGACCGTGTAAAGACATTCCTAGACGCGGCTAAGTTGGCCGACAGCACCAGAATCACCCAGCATCACGAGTATCGCACGGGTGCTGCCGTGAAGATAACTACAGAGATAGTCTGCCCCGAGCAACCCCGTCTTCCAAGAATCATTATCAGTTTTCATTATCAGTAAAAACGCAGAAAGGCAACACCAGCCAAGCGAGGCGTTGACCCTACCCTGCCACACATGGAGGTACCGCTGCAACCCCAGCTTAGACCAGAGACCATAGCCGCCATGCAGACGATGGGCGTAGCAATGGCGGGAGCCATTGTTGAAAGCAGTAACCATCGGGAAACCGAGCGGGTGTACCGGAGGGAGATCCGGGACACGATCTACCGCATACAGCCCTGTGATGGAGTAGTGCCGGAGGAGGTGAGAACCTTCCTCGATGAGACCCGGCGAGCATGGGTCGCTAATGAGGGACGGCTAGAGGGCATACCAGCCTACGTCATCACCCGAGTGGCACGAGGGCAGTTGTGCAGAGCCATAGATGGGTTCCTAGTCGGCAAGATCAGGGAAGACATCACATTTGATGAGTTCCATGATTATATCACGGTAAACTTCATATCAGCCAACGAAGGCGAACCTATAAAGTACGATTTAGAGGGGGTGAGGCAACGGCGGAACGAAACCGTCATCACCTTCAGCAGGCGGTTTAGAGAGATGAGCGCTAGAGCATACCCTGTCGAGAACACCGACAACCGTCGGACCGTGATGGGAATTTACCTCGAGGGACTATCCGACCACCATCTCAGCAAGAGAATTGTCTGAAAGAAGGCCACCACCCTGGCCCGCGCTATTGAGATTGCGGAGGAGGAAGCCACCTGTGACGACCTGCTCCGAGCAATGAAAATAGAGGAGCGCCAGGAGGAGAGCATGGAGGTGAATATGTTAGGACCAGACGAGGAAAAAGAGGTCTGGAGCGTGGTGGGAACATTAAAAAAACAGATTGCTCAACAGAGCAAGATGATTGAGCGACTCTGTGGTTTGGTCGGTGACATGCAGCTACAGCACCAGAAGCCGGTGGCTGGGGCCGCCCAGCCAACGAAGAAGACAGCCCCGCAGGCAAAGCAACACGCCCCACCCTCGCCCCGACCAGTCAGAACGGGACGAGACTTGCAGCACATTACCTGCTATAATTTTGGCCGGGTCGGCCATTACAAAAGTGACTGTCATCAAGCGGTACAGCCGAGGGAGAATGTCGGCAGACAGGCTGCCCAGCGACCCCGACAACCGCGACGGGCGCCGCCGATGACCTGTTCCCAGTGCGGGAGAGAGGGACACACGGCCCAGAATTGTTTTGGGGCATATATGAAACGGAAGACGACTCCTGCCATAACGGTAATATGTATCGGGTGTGGCAAAGACGGCCACTACGTGAGAGACTGCCCACAGTACGAACATCCGCCGCAGAACGGTCCTGCATGGACCCAACAAAAGGGTCCAACCGGCCGCCGGGCGATCAAACGTCCCCGCACCGACGATATGGACATCGACCTAGTCGACCGAAGACAGCAGGAGAGAACTGTCACGCCGAGGGACTGTTCACGGAATGTCTGAAAGGACATAAACAATCGTTTAAGAAGTAATGACGAATATGAGGACCGCGATGGATTCGTGTTGACCGGTGAAGGGACGGATGAGCATGGCCGTTATTCATACGGTATCGGACAGGACTCATCCTCCTGTCAAAACAGTTACGCCGAGGTAGTTAGTGGACGGAGGAGTCCGTCAAACGACGACGGAGGAGACCGTTGGTGAGTTCACCGACTGAGCGGTTTCTAATCCGTATGAAAATGGATAAAAACGGTCTAACGGATCAGGGTGAGTACTTGCATGCCTTAGTGGATACTGGTGCTAGTACATCCTTGATTCGCAAGGATATATGGCGTAGCATGTTGAATGTTAGGCCATTGAAAAGAGCGAAGATGCTCTTGGCAGTAAATGGTTCCCCAATAGAACTTTTGGGGGAGACCCAGGTAAAATTCAGTAACGCCCGTCCTATTCCGAGTACGGTAGTAGCGAGAATGCGGCATGAATGTTTGCTTGGTGCAGATGCTTTGCACTTGGGAAATGCGAAGATTGATTATCAGGCCAAAGTAGTAGTATGGTTTGGCCAGGTATATCCCTTTAGATACCCATATAGGGAGCAAATAGATTATGTGTATGAGAGTTGCAAGGAAACGACCGGATATAAAGCTATCGACAAAGTGCTTGAGGACTTTGCAGATAACTTTGATACGGCTCGTCCAAACACTTTAGGATTGGTCCCCAAAGTGAAGTGTACGGTACCAACAGGAGATGCGTTTCCTATAAGGCAGAAAGCCTACCGTCTACCGCTTGCCAAGCAATATGTAGTCAAGAATCAAGTGGCTGAAATGCTGGCAGCGGGCGTCATAAGACCGTCGTCATCGCCCTGGGCGTCGCCCATTACGTTAGTCCCTAAGAATGGCGGGGACATGAGATTTGGTGTTGACTACAGGAAGTTGAATTCTGTATGTCGTAAAGACAGTTATCCATTGCCGAATATAACGGATATTTTTTACTCGATGCGCGGCGCAACGATATTTTCGACTATGGACTTGAAGTCTGGCTATTGGCAGATACCAATGGACAGCCAAGACATAGAGAAAACAGCGTTCGTTTGCAGTGAAGGTTTATTCGATTTTGTTCGGATGCCTTTTGGTTTTTGCACCTCAGGTGCCGTATTTCAGAGGGCAATGAACGATATTTTCCGAGAATTCGTGGGAAAATATTTGCATGTTTTCGTTGATGATGTAGTCGTATATTCAAGAAACCCGGCTGAACATGCACAGCATTTGCGTACAGTTATGCGTAGGATTCAAGAGTATAATTTGCAGGTTAAGAAAAAGAAATGCGAATTTGCCCGTAAGTCTGTGGACTTGTTGGGGTATCGTGTTTCGGCACAAGGGGTGGCTCCTCAGGTTCAGAAGGTCAAGGTCATAAGAGAGATGTCACCGCCACGCGATGTGGGTGAGGTGAGAAGTTTCCTTGGAGCTACAGGTTATTACCGCTCTTGTGTGCAAGGCTATGCCGAAATTGCTAAGCCTTTGATAGAATTGACTAAGAAATATAAACGTTTTGAATGGGGTAAGGAGGAACAGCAAGCATTTAAGAAATTACAAAACTTGCTGTGTAGTGAGACGGTTCTCACCTATCAGAATTTAAATGCTCCGTATAAGCTTTATACTGATGCGTCTAGCTATGCGATAGGTGCGATATTGGTACAGGTAGATGATAAGGGTATAGAAAGGGTGATACAGTATGTAAGCTCTACCATGAAGGACAGTCAGCTGAACTGGCCTGTAATAGAGAAGGACGCTTATGCTGTGATATACGCATTGAAGAAGCTTAGGCCTTATCTATTTGGCACGCAGTTCACCGTGTACACTGACCACAAACCCCTAAAGAGTTTGTTTGTGGGAGAGGTCAAAAACACGAAAGTGCAACGCTTGGCGGTGCTGATTGCCCATTACGGATGTAAGATTGAATACATCCAAGGCTCGAAGAATATTCGAGCGGACATGTTGTCCAGGTTACGTCGTCCGGTGGAGATCGCCACCTTAGACACAGGCGATTTTGTCATACCGGATGTAGACGAGGGTGCGTTACCGCATGTCTCTCTGGAGGTATTTGACATTCCCTACGACGATTTGTGCGCCGAACAGACCAAGGAATACCCGGAGTTGTTTAAGAACACCCCGGAGGAGTATATGGTCAAGAATGGTATATTATATTCATTAATTACGCCTTCAGTGTTGGACGCTGAGTACCCCAGAATCATGTTACCTACCCTGTTCCGTGAGAAAGTGCTCCGGATGGCTCATGAACGAGCCGGTCACCAAGGTCTGCAGAAGACCATCGGTATGGTAAGAGATTCGTTTGTATGGACGTCTTTGAGGAAAGACGTGGTACGTATGCTAGAGACGTGTACGATGTGCCAGGTTAACCGACCTGTCACGACTCGACCGAGGTACAATGAGATGCCCATGGCCAATTATCCGAGTCAGATAATCGGCATGGATTTGATAGGTCCACTGTTAGAGTCAAGTAAAGGTAATGTGTATATCATGACGATAGTCGATCACTGTTCTGAGTGGGCAGAAGCGTATCCGATTCCGGCTAAGACGTCTCAGAATGTTGAGGACAAGCTCTTCAATGAATACGTCGCTCGTCATGGTGTCCCTGAGATCGTGATAACCGATCAGGGCAAAGAATTTTGTTCTAAATCTCTGGAGGAGAGATTCCGTGAACATGGGATCGATCATAGAAGGTCGAGTCCCTACCACCCACAAACTAATGGGCGTACCGAGAAGTTTAATCGCACCCTTAAGGACTTAATCCAGAAAGGGGTAAACAATGCTACCCCCACGTGGGAGGACGAATTGGGTGCGGCTTTAACCGCTTACCGCAGTACTCGTCATGCCACGACAGGATATACGCCATTTTATGTGACGTACGGTCGACGGGCAAGACTGCCATTTGCTATTCCAATACATGCATCGCAGGATTTAGGTGAGAGACTGACCTGTCTCAACAATGCCTTACTGCGTGCTCGTATGGAAACGGCTAGGTCTCGTGAGGTCCACCGTGAGCAGATTGACAAGCGTGCACACGCTGGTGTATATAAGGTGGGTGATTCGGTGGTCGTAAAGGCGGAGGAACGCATGAAGTTGACCTCTCACAGTGAGCCCGAATATGAGATCTTTAAGATCAATGGGCCAGTGGCTTATGTCCGGAATCAAAGGTCTGGGAAGGTGCGCGTACTGAATATATCTAAGTTAAGTGTAGTCGACTCAGAAATGTGCTGGGACAAGGTACGGCCACGCCCTGTTCGTAACCCTGCGAAGGGTATGAAAGATAGCCATCATCCAAGGATGATGATGCTCCCAAGATGCTCCCAAGATCCGAAGAAGGGCCAAAACCCGACCCTAAGGCAACCCTTGGTCAGAGAGCTCGTAGGAAGATGATGAGCCAAGGGTGAGCAAGAGGGATAGGATGGTTGATAATAACATCAGTCAACCGGGTCCGAGTGAGACTCGAAACCATGAGTCACCGATGGAAACTCACGTGACTCCTCCAAACTGTAGTGATGGACACCTTGGAGGAGGTACCCGAGGATGTGCTGGAACCAATGGAAATGCAGCCAGCGCCTCGTCACTTTCTGCGCAAGCGCAGTCATGCACCTGATGTCGAGCTCAACAACAAGCGTTTGGCTGTGCCCTATACGATGACCTCATAGATCGTATAGATGCTGTTATAATGCGACATAGTCGCAGATAGCTATCATTTTTTTTTTTTTTTTTTTTTGGCTAGTACTTTGTAGCAGTAAACATCGCAGTGGGTGTAGCATCATGTATTCCTTTCAGTTAGTGGTGGTGTTAGTTGCGTTGGTAAATAAAGCAGCCAGTATCTCTAGTGTATGTAAGGATTCTAGCATGTATCGATTACTGAACGGTGTCATGATCACCAAACCTGAAACCATATCTGTTATAAGGGCAGAATGGACAGTGGTAGTGTCGATTGACCATCCGTATTTGCCGAAGGAGTTTCTGGGACGGTTGGCCCAAATGATTGACCTTGTTGCGGATTTCAGTAACAGGACCTCTTTCATAAACAAGGAGGATATGTTCGGCCTGCAACACAGGATATACGGAGCGCAAAGAATCGCTCTAAGAACTCAACAAACGATGGTACATAGAACCCAGACCCGACAGAAACGGGGATTGTTTAATTTCATAGGGGACATTGCCTCGTCCCTGTTCGGAACTGCTACGTCCGGTGATATAGATGCTATCCGAGATGTAGTAAAAAAAGGCGATGAATAACGTGGATAGGATAGTGCATTTCGCGAACGAGTTAGCATCTCATGCGAAATTGGTGTTCCATGACATTAACATGAACACGGACAACATCAACGAGCTCGAGGACAGTCTGGTCGAGGTGGCCGGCAACATGAGCAAAGTATTACGTATACAGGAAAGACGACAAAACGAAATATACGCCCTGGTGCGCCTCGGGCATATAGTAGACTCAGCTGAATATGTGGTCTATGACTACCAAAAGACGGCCGAGCAATTCCATAGACGGACCGCGTCTCTGGAGTTAGGAAGACTGACCGAAGAACTATTCAGTCCCGCTGACCTGACATCGGTATCAAAACATGTCGGAGTGGGGAACCAGCTGATACGTCCGTACCAGTGGTACTACCGGAATGTGGTGGTTTACCCGTTATGGAGGGACGACAATATGTTGCACTACATAGCGACGTTACCGTTAATCGACGAGGGTAGGTACATAGAGTATGGTCTGCATGCGTGGCCCGAACCGTTGGCCACCATGGGGTATTACATGCAAGTAGAGGTGGGCCGGACTAGCATCGGTCTTGATACGAAGACTGGATGGTACTTCACTGCATCTGGGTGTCGCGGTACCGGTCCTAGGGTGTGTTAAGGTCAGCTAATGGTCGATAAGACCCACGTGCCCTGCATAGTGAGCCTGTTAACGAACACCACCGATAGTACGTGTAGCATTCATCTGTCGGAATCCAACGTAACCGCTAGTAAATTGTTTACCCATAAGAAAATAGGCGTTGTATTGCAAACGTTCGGCGAAACAATAGATATACACTGCGACGGACGACTGACCGACTGGTGTGTCGTGAGTAATAGAGTGTATGCTTTAATGTCTGGTGAATGTGGTTATAGCGGGAAGGGCTGGCGATTCGAGCCTGTTGCGTCTTACAGTCGGACGTACACTCGGGTTAGCCTGGCCATTGAGATGCCCCATTTGGATGTGACCAGAGTTCTTAACCAATCCATGATTGTGAATCAATTGAAAATGCAACCATGGAACCATTTACAAAAATCCAAGTACGTGCCGCTAGCACCGCTATCCGCGATCGACCCAGTGATGGTCGATGGCATTGGAGTACGCTCTTTCATATCATATGCGACGGGCTCCTTCGTTGTGATAATTGTTGTAGTATTTATTTTGTATAAATGTGGTGTCTTACAACGCATGTGGATTTGTGTTAAATGCAAGCCACCTGCGGCCCATAGTAGTGCGCCACGTCAGATTCATCCTCCGCCCATTTGTGGGGAACTGCAGCCCTGCCGGCAATGGTGGAGATGTTGGCTGGGTCATCGCCTAACGCTATTTCCAGGACTGAGATCGACCCGACGGCTGACCACTGGATTGACGTGGAGCGGTATGATGACATTGGTGAACCTCCTAACGTGGATCTTAGTGACCGATTGGAATCATCCCAATGACATTTTCGTTAATTTCATATGCTGTGTATGGGACACGCAGGGTAGAAGATTGACTTTATACTATTCTAGTAATAATTGCACATGATTTGTAATGGTATTTGCACTGTGGCTTCAAGATGTTATTGCTGTTATTATATTAAGCATATTACACCGTTATATTTAATGATGCTATTAATGTGTTTCCGGGGATGGCCAGTTGCGCATGATATTCCATTACCCGGACAAGTTTGTAATTTGTATAGGATTATGCTGTTTTCCTATGTTTCCGGGGACGGTCATTGCGCATGATATTCCATTACCCGGACATGTTTAATTACTGTTGTTGAAGTACGTAATGACGTAGTTATGATTGTGACATAGTCTGGAGGTGTCTGGTATGGCAGTGTAGGGTTGTTGATAGTGCACAACGAGTTAATTGTCACTCTCTGTAGGCCTAGAGAGATGGTTAATTAACTTCGGTTGAGGGGCATGTGTAGATATTGGACTGTACGTAGGGAGTCATGACCCTGTGCACATCTTATATTTACGAGTATAAGACCTCAGTGAAATTACATGTTTGAACACCAGGTAAGCTAAAAGACTATGTCACCGTGTATGACTGAATGCATGAGCATCAACTATAGCATCTTATTATTTAGATATATATTATCAGCACTGGATGACTGGCAATGGATACGTCGGTTAATGTGCGGGTACAATCCGCAGAAACTGAATCGAGTACGACCTTTGATGATTAGCACCAGTTTGGAATGTTGGAGTCAATTAAGGAAATAAGTATGACAAACGGACTTAGTTAATTACGTAGCGGTCTGTGTTCCCACGAATTCTCGTGGCCAGATAAGTGGAGGCAGCTGGGTGCAATGGTAACTAGTGTACCGATTAACTCTAGCATTCTACAAATTGTCGACTAATAGGTAATGGATAGGACATGGACATAGTGGCTTCCTGTAGGCACTAAAGGGCACAACCGAAAGTTACTATCGAAAACGTAGCAATTAGAGGCAAGCTGATTCACCAATAGGCCTTGCTATCAAATAAGCATCCGTCATTTGTGGCAAGTCATTCGTCAGAAATGACGTGCTAATCCAACAGGAATCACAAATGCGCTATGTAAAAGGCCTCCTCCCCAGTCAGGAGGGTGGGAGTTTTGATTGGTCAAAATGATGTCATAATCCAATGATGATCAGAGCAACCTCCGGCGGTACGAAACCAAGATGGAGGGAGAATAGAAACGAAAATGGTATATAAACGGGACTTTAACTTTAGTTCGGGGTCCGGTCCGCCTCGCACCTTGTGAAACGCTCTTGCTGAATGGCTTTAAGTAGGCAAGAGTTAATTTGAATAGTATAGCAAACCAGAGCAGCTGGGAGTAATGCTAGCTCATTGTGAAAGATTAGGAAACATTAAATTAAATCTGTCGTAAATACGTAAACTGGTAACAGTAAAAGTTACCGACTTTGTAGAATTACTGTATAGTTAAAATAGCGAATAAAACGATCACCTTGTGATATCAATACAAGGCAAAAGTTTGGCGCATAGTTTGTTGTTGACTCTGGAGACTACGGAAGATCACCGTAGCTTACCTGCAAGTTGTAGTAGTCAGTCAGATCAGGCCCGGATATCAAATATAAGTATCGTTAAAGTTCATCTATAAACGAGGCGAGCTGATATCTATTTCTTTCGTTCTCGGTAAGGTGGGTTGTCGCAGCAACCTTACATACAAACCTTACCCAAAACGGAAGAGATTTCATAGTCAAGTATATCTCATAAAAACGTATACGTAACATAGATACAGGATAGACATCAGAAATCTTCAACATGTTGTGAGTTGGATTTTTGTGTCAGTTTACTAGTGGCAATGTGTTAATATGCCAGCATGACACGGATTCTGCTATAAGTTGCTGTTCCAAAGATGGCAAGGCACGTAATATTCTTTGGGGAATTGTCCAGTAATGTTTTCCCGAACTTTTCCGTTAGCTGAACATTGTGTCGCTCTAAAACAACACGGTTTTGTCGATACATTGTATGGGGTCATCGAATCATATATAACGATGTTCCCTGACTGTGTAACACCTGCTCCTGTTTTCTGTATGCTCACAGCGACTAATTCACTGATGTGCCTTCAAATGCCATTACTCCTTGTGAACACCGCTGCTTCCAAATGCATCCACGGGGAATCGAACCCACAACTGGCGGAAGCACTTAATAGGTTATAATTCTGTGTAAATACTTAGCAATTCATCGGCTATGCCATTTGTGTTGTCCATACATGGTGCTTTTTCCCGCGTTAAATAACAGAGTGGTCATCGATTATTATTATTCTTGCCGCGTACATCTTTCTCATGACAGTAATGTCATCGAGTATGATGACCATATTGTTGGCTCTATCCTACATGGCTGATGTTCTTGAATGAACAGAGTTTCCCAATTAGTCCCCTAGAATTGGGCTAATGACAGCGAAGTGCAAAGTGTATCATAATATATTGGTGATGTATTGAAAAGTACTGCAATCACAGCAATGTTTGTCTTTGGGGACCTCACCTCTTGTAATGGTAAAATGATAGAGGTTCCTATAGACCGTGTAAGTATCCCATAACGTTCGGTCCTCTCGGTGCCTTTCTGCTAATTTCAATGTGAAATTTCCTGACAACTTTCTTTTTATTCAGATATATTTCAATAGTTTGCTTGTCATTTCCCTCCTTATTGTGACAGAAGGACAAACAATCAGCATTTCAGAGACGTCGATGGTTATGTAGACATAAACAACACTTACATATATGGAGCCTGGGCGTTTGTGACCATGATCAGATAACCCGCATCATACTGGTTCCCCCAGATTTGTGCTGCAAATATATTGAGTCGGGAACCAGTTGGATTATGAGACCACCAGCTCATATCCAATCTAACAGGTCATTGAATTTCTTGCCATTAATTTTCTGTCTTGACTACTACTCGTCGAAATGAAGTCGCCAGTGATCAGAGCTAACCCTTTGAAGGGAAATATTGATGTTAGTGTAAGCCACATCTGCTATCGACTAAAGACTAATCAGCCAACTGGGGAAAAGATGGCTTTGAAAATTAAAACAAGTGATAGAAAAAGTGGCGTGAATGATTGTACGCATCAGCCCACCGCGTGAGATGCGAAATACCTTGGAGATTAGTTTGGAATCTGTAAGTAATATCATAAAGTGTGTTATCTTGGGGGCGACTGGTGAATGTTTGGTTCATAATCTATGAATACAACAGGTTGATAACAGGAGGCTGAGTAGCTTAATGCTGTATCTGAAACTGTACACGAAGTAGTCAAAGTATGGCCCAACATATGAAGCTCTCTTATGCACGTATCTGGCTAGCGGCAATGGGAAAGGAGAGGCCGTTATGTTAGAAAAAGACAAATTGCTATTGATAAGCTGAGGCCTGTTAAGTGTATCATTTTCTAGTCAGGTTTCATTGTATGGCCGGAATTTGTTATTATAGAAAGATCAATCTTTATTACATTGACAAGAATGTGAGTACCTCCTTCCATAATACAAAAAGTGCTTGACATACTTATAGGACCAAGGTGCTAGATTCGCTGCGCCCAGATTATCCTGAAGAGTAGATTCCCAAGTGATCTCATGCCAGCCGCTGGACTATAGCATTTTGAGGATTCGCAAGCCTTCTCTACAGCAACCGAAAGTTACTAGTCACAGCAGTCTAAAGCATATTCTAAATCCACGCACTAAGTCTAATCTTTTGCAATACAGCAATCTGCAATAAAATTATTAATCCCCAACTCCACCACCTCCCCACCCAGTTTATGGAGAGATATCATCCATGACCTGCTCTCCCCACCCCACGCCACCCACACTCACCACCCGGCACACAACCATATCTAAACCTTACTTAGAGAATCGTGAACTCTAGGATCGGCATCATCATCGACATCACCATCATCTTCAGCAGAAGCATCATCAGCATCATCATCATCGTCTGAAGCGGGTTAACGACAGCATTATTTGAATATCATGAATTCAGGACCATATTAGGTTTGCAGTGGCGTAGAAAGCCATAATATAATCAAAAGGTAAATTATATAAGTACTACTTACACTGTATATGATAGTAGTATTCTTCCCTTCATGCAAGTTACTAAACGATAAATTTAACCCTTCAGAACCCATATCGTAGCTATTGCAAAATCAACGGAAATGAGACCAACAATACGGTTTTATTGACATAAAATATGAATGCACAATGAATGCAATCTGTCACTCAGGTATATGACGTCATAATGGCATCACAATCAAATATGGCATGAATGGCGTAGATAAGTCCGTCAAGAACTTTTTTTAATAGTCCATCAGTTGTATGAATTGTATGTCTGTACTATTTAATAAACATTATGTTCAATATTTTGAAACTAATTTAACTGTGCGTTGTTGCTGCCATAGGCAGTAGGCAGCAACAGCACCGGGTAAATTAGTCTCTAAATATTCAACAGCTTGCGTGCATAGTTTTCTGGAAATTGAAATTCAGGGAGCTCAGGGTTCTATCGATCGCAACCCGGGCAAAGCGTGGCTTAGCTAGAGATGGGTTGGGAATAGCTCAAATTGGATTCCTCCATTGTGGAAGATTTGAAGAGTATCTAAAATAACTATCAAAGTGGAAAGCTATACTAAGCTTACATAGCATTACATGTCATATCTATCTGATATATAGAGGATCTTAATCAAGATAAATATCAAAATATTCCAAAAGACTTTAGTGAATATCGTTTTGAATATAAATTAGTGAGTTTGACGTTTTATTTATCCAACAAAATCGATAATTTGTTATTAAATTCGAATGAGCAAGGTTAGATGTCAATTTATCAAATAGGCCTGAGAGGGATTCGACGTGTCACTCAAGCATCTGATCAAAATCTGATCATAATCAAACACGTCACACATTGGCTGACGTCACAAGAAAGTTTCTTGCTTGTTTTTCTTTGATGAATTTACAATTTAATAAATACTTGAATATTTTTAAGCAAGTTCGTCTGGGAACCGGGAACCCTCAATCAAATTACTTTCAAAATATTCAACAGCTTACCTACATAGAATCCTTGAAATTTGGATTCAAGAACTTCATGCTTCAAAATTTAAAATCAATTCATTAATCCATTTCCTCTCTCAATCATATGACGTCATAACCAACTACGTGACTTATAGGCTGGCGTCATATTCATGACGTCATAACTCCATATAGTCCGTCTTTAACGCTAATAGTCCGACACGTTGTACGAATTGTATGTCTTTATCATTTAATAAACATTCTGTTGAATATTTTGAAACTAATTTGACTGGACGCTGTTGCTGCCTGAAGCAGCAACAGCACTCAGTCAAATTAGTTTCAAAATATTAAACCGGTTTCCCTGTATAAGTTTTATGGAAATTGATAGTCAAGAAGTTCAGGGATCGATCCCAACACGAGTGAGGTGTGGGTGGCGCTTAACTTGGGATGAGCGGGGCATAGCCAGAACTGGAATGGTGAATTCTAACCCGAGTAAAACCTTGGCCGAGTTTAGCTAGAAATGTCTTCCTCTATTGGTTCATATTCAATCAGGATCTTCTCAATTACGTCATACAAAAGACGCCATTGTCATTTGTTATGTTTTATAGAATAGTGTGATGTTCAGTGGCAAGTGAAATACTGTTATCTTTCTGTTACATCAGTTAAGTATTATTAAGTTCAATGTGCAATAACTCTGGATATGCCGAGTATTTTGAAAACAATTTAACTTACTGTTTGTTGTTGGTGGATTAGCCACAAACAGCCTTCAGGCAAATTGTTTATGAAATATTCAGCGTATCCAGTGTTAAATCCCATGGAAAATGTAGTCTGTCCTGCAAAAGAATCTAGCAGGCACACAGTTAATAATAAAGACGTGGTTGAATGATACACGAATATTAATATCACATAAGCACCTTATTTTCTACGAAAGAAAGCATAGACATAGTATGCAGCGTGTACACGTATGTCTTGGACAATTTTCATGAAACCGTAATGTGTTATTTATAAGCAATGGACCTTTGCAGTTTTAACAACCTTTAGCTGAGCTCCACCCACACGTCGTTGTGTTGGGATTGATCGATCCCCGAATGCCTTAGCTATCAATTTTCTGAAAACTATACAGGTAAGCTGTAGAATGTTTAATATACAAAAGCGCCCAGTCAAATTAGTTTCAAAATATTCAACAAAATATTTGGTAAATAGTAAAAACATACAATTCGTACAACAACGTATAGTCCGTCTTCAAATACGCGTTCGTTACGTACTTGTCTACGTCATTCATGACGTTATAATGACGTTATTCATTATGATGCCATTCTACACGTCACGTAGTTGATTATGACGTCATATGATGGATGAATAGAGATGAAAAGGCCAATTTCTATGATACATTATTAGTATGACATGCAATACAATATTCGATAAATTAAATCAGCAGCGGAGTATAATATGGGCATCAAAGGCCATTGCTGCCCGGATATTATGTCTAGAGGTCGGTTTTCATTTGTAAAGAGAGAAACTGTACACCAGGATATTGTCCAACCCTTGGTAATGTACTATGTTCTGCATCATAAAGTAGCAATAGTCATGATTGTGTTTACTTTTGTTCTTAGAAAACCAGAGCATTTGCAGAGGTAAATGTAGACGATCAGTTGGCTCTTAAATTATTTTAATTTTAGTCTATTAATTTTCATTTATTTGTTCACTAGTCTTTTAGCTGGTTAAGTATTGATCGTTGAGTAAATAAAAAAAAGATCTAGGCAAGTGATAATCAATATTTACCACTGGAAATGCAGAAGATGACATCTGAGAGCATCTAGATTTTACAATTTAGGATCGAATATGTTCAAATCTATTAAGATTTGCGTATAAAGTGGGCGGAGCTTAGCTAAAAATGGAAGGATGTAACTCTAAATGGACCCCTCTATTCTTAACATATAAAAAAAAAAACTAGTTATATAACCGATGGCTATGCTCTTCTCCAATGTTGATGGTTTGTCATTGGAGGTTCCCGTGTCAATGGATGAATCCATATTTTAGCCATGCCCCGCCCATCTCCAGCCAAGCTCCGCCCATGTTTTGCATGTTTTGGAATGGATGTATATACTTTGAATCAAAAATTCCCAGAATCCCAATTTCATGGTAACTACAAAAATAACCTGTTGAATATTCTGAAACAAATTTGACTCTGTGGTGTTGCTGACTCTGGCAGCAACAGCTCCGAGTTAAATTAGTTTCGAATTACATAAAGATATACAATTTTTACAACTGCCGGACTATTCCCGATTCATGGCAGAGTATTTCTGTCAAATATGAGTGTGACACAATTGATTACGACGTTATATACTTGATTGACAGATTATTATGCCATGTTTGGAGCAACAGCGGGTGGTAGGATTGTGCCTGTGATAAAATCTTCCAATTTGGCACACACCTAGTGTCTGCCATTCGAAAGATATTTAGCTATATGACCATCACCGACTTCAGCTATGATGCCAATGACAGCCATTTTCCAATATGGCCGCCATCCATTTGGATTTGCCCAGAACGTGGTAAAATGAACCTGCTGATAACATTGAAAACTTGATTCATCTTGTATTATTTCTCTATAAATAACATTTATCCAGCTCAAGATGGATCATACAAGAGGCACAGATCGTATAACTGGTTATACTAGGTTCAACAATATCACTTTTCATCATTTACGGATGAGTTCACTAAGCAACGCAGACACAATTTCTATGCCATGTGTAGGTTATTCAATATCCACATTGCAACATTTCTAATTAGTGCTATCTATGTGCAGGAGGTACCAACACAGGTACTGGTGGTGCCCATGACAGGGCCATATATCAGGATCTTGGCCAGGCAAAGCGTCCCTCGTTCCATGATCCATCGTGGTTCGGTCTAGGTCAGACCCAGCAAGTATCTGATGATCAGAATGAGGTGGATTAGCACGGCTTGATAACCCATATTGGATTCAGTATAAGTATATATCTAGTATAACCACAGGAAGTGAACTAATCTAGTTACTTATATGGAGAAGAGCTCTTTCTATATTCAAGATGTTAACTCTAAAACGATCATCAAACCATATGTATTGTCTATTTTACTGGTTTGTCTTATTGAGTCATCTATCATTACATTGGCTTAACGTCAGTTAACGCCACCCGGTCCGTCAATTCATGATAGCATAATAGTGTAGCTGTCTTCATCTGTGTCCGTCGATGTGTGTTGCTGCAGGAAAGCAGTTACAATCACTAACTTAGTGGTTCACTAGAGTCAGGCATAGACCAATGGAACCTGCGATACAGCAACTACATCAATGATGGCACATAGTAGAAAGGATGGACAACGACAGCCAAGGATGAAGTTCCATTGCTCTGCAGCGTCCTTATGCGACGGTCTGACGTGATAGGAGCAATCAAAACACGTAAATTGGCTATTAGTCCTTAGACTGGTGTGACACACCTTAGGCGCACAGCCCAGACTTTCGATGTGCACTGTAAGTTTATATATCTTACCATGCAATAAACAGGGAGTCGTTGTGGTTAATGTTACATCACTTGTGTTTTGTGATGGTGCGCAAGTGATTGCGTGGACAGGCACCAGGTTTGTCCCTGGAGGTGCACAACTGTCGCAGTTTGTTTACCAATCCCTGGGCCAAGATGGTCCGGGCTTGGTCCAGTACGGAACCAGTAAGCCCTGTTATCAGGAAATCAAAATCAACAAATATTTATTCAAGCCGCTCTGCCATGCTGGAAAGACGCACTGTATGATATCAGACCACACACCGCAGAACATAATACAGTAAGGCAGCCTTCGTCTAGGAACCTCAGAATTGCTTTAGCTGCTGCAATTGCAATTGGCAAAGAACGACAAATTCCGGGATAAAACAAGCCAATGGGCCAAGTCATACCTACACAATCGCAGAGCTAGGGTGCTGGTGGATGTACAATCTGGACAGAATGTATTGCTGAGACAAGGGGTGCCACAAGGCGGAGTATTATCACCAACTCTGTTCATACTCTTCATTAATGACATTGTAGCAGAGTTGCCAAATGGGATCCAAGCAGCCCTCTATGCAGATGACCTCGTACTCTGGTGCACCGAGGAGTACACAACGACTGCCACGTACAGAATGCAGCTTGCCTTGGACAGAATTACAGCTTGGGCCAATCGTTGGTGTATTACCATCAACAAAGAAAAATCATCAGCCATGCTATTCTCACTGTCCACCAAAACCAAGGTTGGAAATCTGACACTGGGCTGTACTCCACTCGAGTACGAGGACCAGCAGACATACCTGGGAGTCATCTATGACAGAAGATACATCCAGAACGCAGAGGCAAAGGCCAGAAGAAAGCTAAACATCATGAGGAAGCTGGCAGGAACAAAGTGGTATGCCAATGAAAGGATCCTCAAGACCATTTACCTAGGTGCCGTACGACCACACGTTGAGTATGGAGCCAGCTCATGGATGACAGCAGCTAAATCTCATCAACAGAACCTCGACAGAGTACAAAACCAGGCACTGCGCATCTTCACTGGTGGAATGAGATCAACACCAATAGAAAAAATGGAGCAGACAGCAGGCATCCCCCACTTAGCAAAAGAAGGGAATGCAAAGCACTGATCCAAGCTGCAAAGTTCAAATCGTTCAACAGGAAGACTTAAAAGATCAAGTTTTGTGAAAGAGACAAACGCACTTCAAAGGAAACACCAAGAAATGTTGCCAGCACAAATAGAAGACCCAAACCACACCCTTGATCTTCACCCTGGGAAAACAAACTAGAGATCATAGCTATTCGCACCACAGTACCTCATCTCACAACCAAAGATGAAAACAGTGATGTGAGCAAGAAGGCCCTGGCCCTAGCCATGCTGGAAGAAATGTACCCTCAGGAGACATGGATACGGATCTACACAGATGGATCAGCCAAAGATGCAATTAGGAGCGGAGGTGTCGGACTGCACATACAGTATCCAAGCGAACAACATGAGTCAGATGCAATACCGACAGGCAAACACTGCACAAACTACAGAGCTGAAGTCGAAGCACTGGTTCATGCAGCCAATACCATCAGCAGAACAGCAGACCCTATTGCACAGATTGTCTTTTTATCTGATGCCCTCTCCGTCCTTGAGGCTATCACCAAAGGTAAGCTGTCATAACTTGAAGAAGCACTACAAACCATCAAATGCTTTCGGATAGCACTGCAGTGGATCCCCTCACACTGTGGAGTCCAAGGAAATGAGGAAGCAGACAAGATGGCAAAGGTGGGTGCAGAAGAGAATCAGACAGAAAACATGGTTACCCATACAGAGATGAAGACTATCATCAAGTCACTCTATAGAACACCTCAATCAGAAGATGCCTACCATCATCTCTAGAGGCCAGAGCAAGTGGCCATTTTTCGTCTCAGAACTAGACACAACAGACTAAACCAACACATGTACAGGCGGTTCCACCTTACGACATTGCCCGTGTGTCCTTGTGGAGTAGCAGAACAGACCACAGAGCACATACTTCAATGTTGCAGTACGTATCAGCTGCTGAGAGAAGAGATCTGGCCTTTGTCAACCTCTTTTCTTGAAAAGCTGTATGGGCCTGTGGAAGAACTGCAGAAAACCACAGATATCATCTTGAGAACGGCTCTCCAAGTGTGATACCAGCGATCGAAAGGAAGAAGAAGAAACAAGCCAACTAAATAAGTATTTTACCACTAATAAAATACTAACTTTTGCCTATACCGGCTTCAATAGTTAATTTACATTTTCCACTTCAGCATGCAAATTGAAACTGTTAAAAGCATGTGCTCAGTTAATTATGGACTATGTAACGAGGTGAGATGTTAGAGGAATTTATATTAATTCTTCGTTTTAGCTTTACTGTAGCTCGCTGGGTAGTGTCCGGCCGTTCTGGTGTATTATGTCAACTCGCCGCACCGCAAGTTCACGACGAGTGATGACGCTGGTTAGCATCCGGTTTCGGGGTGGCGGACCTTGTACGAGACTGCTCTGCGGGAAACAAAAACGGGCTCCTAAGGCTGGTGGAACTCAATCGTTCTGGTGGGGCCGTGTGACCAACGTCGCGAACATTAAACACAACTGTCTCATCCCAAGAATTTGTGTCACCAGTATGCCTGTCCATAGCAATTTCGTGGTCTATGGAATTACAAGATTTGATTTGGTGACCTAAAAATTTAAGTCTGTACAACGAGTTTACCTAAACAATTATAAATATGCTAGATATTACTACAGTAAGAGCATACGAAAATACGAGGCATAGAGACAGGTAGATGAACTTTAAACATGGGGCTCCCGGAGGTACCACACAGACTCGTAGGTCCACAGTGGTATCCCCGCAAGGGAGGCTCCCGTACATGAGACTTAGCTATTTAGCTTAATATAAGTTATTATACCCCAAAGCTGAAAGGAAGACGGTTATCTCGGACGAAAAGTGATGTGCCTCACGCGGGCCCTACTCCTAGTGCTAGTTTGGGTGAGGAGTATTATCCTGGCGTGGACCGTCGTCGCTGAATCCTTGCGAGTGGCAAGTTCCTCGCGCAGGCCTCCGTCTCAGGAAGGTGTTGTCACTGCTTAAAGCGGGAGAAGAGTAGTAGGCAAAAATGGGCCCATTCTAATATTTCAACCAAAAATGCTTTAGAAAGAAAAGACCATACCTAGTGAGATTATGACTATAGGGAGTGCATACAGTTTTATGTGAAGACGGGATGGGGGATTCCCGATGGATTCCCTCGTTATCGTCTTATGTGATTCTTGGTATGCTGAATTAGTAGTTGCCGCTTTATCTATGCGGGCCTTCTGCTTTGATTAATTCCCTTTTAGTTGTTTTCAGAACAAGAATTATTTTAGGCCGCAACTGGCTGATATCTACCTAGCTATTAGACGCGGCTGTAATGGAGAACAGATGCCCTACGACATGAATACTAAAGACAGCACTCATACATGTTACGTAGCAAGATCTTGGAACTGGATAAGAATCCGGACATCCCGCCCCGCAACCACATAAAACGTTACAAGACATGGGTTACATTTCACGAAAGCATTATTAGACCATTGTTCTATCATAATGGTGGGGGTAAGAGAGACGAATACACACCGTAAATGTCCTTCCCGCAAGGGTGTGGCAGATCTAAAGATGATGCCCAGACATTCTTATGGAATTCGGTGGGGGTACGTATCTCGCCCGTCACCGGGTCCTATGGAGCTAGCCGTTTTACCTGTCATTAGGTTTATATACAAGTTGCCCAGTTTTGCACTGTGGTGCGGGAGGATTATTCAGTAAATAAAATAATAATTAATACATGTGTTTTCGCAGTGCTTTCCTACATTGGCTTACGGTGTTAACGACTAGGTATCCAAAGATGCATGGGAATGTGTGTGATACCGCACCCTGGTCATTACCGCACGTAAACATATAGTTTCCCAGAGTCGGATCAGCCCATAGTGTGGATGGGGACATCCAAACATTAAGAAGCCACAAGGTTAAGTGGAAGGTGAAGAGAGACAAAATCTTACTTATGCGTCTTACTGGAGTGCGGGGCTAGATTAGCGCACTACCGGAAGAGAAGAGTATATTACACAGTATGTAATGAAGAAAGTGTCTCTAATCATTTTGAACCGATCCTATTGAGCTGAATAGAAAAGGTTTAGTCGGTAGCATGCCGGGCTAAACAGAGTTATAGCACGGACAGCGACCTCCGTGAATAATTGTTGGTGTTGGGAGAAAGTGCTGCATATATAAGTGTTGCTGTATGGTGTTTCCTACGTGCACTGCAGTCCTATATTTTCTATGAATAAACAAAACATATGAACGGATAGCCACTGGCCATATATATATATATACATAATCTAACCAGAACAATCAATAGCAAATGATCAAGATATATTATATCAGTACAGGTTAACGAACCTACTATAGTGCGGTTAGCAACACATTGAGGAAAATGAGAATAATTATCAACAAATACAGAAATTATAAGACCTAAGACCGTTACACTTCCTTTTAGTCATCTGGACCGTTCTTACGGATACAATATAATTAACGAAATACATATAGAGAAATAATTAAACTATGAAGTATAGTTACTTGAATACTCGGTAGTCACTCTTAAGTTAGGCTACCATGTTACTGAAATTGATACGTCAATCCGTAGGCGACGTGAGATGATACGTTCTCCGGAAGCTGGAAAGTCCCCACAGGTTGGTTCCCGCAAGCTGTTTTCCGCAAACAAGACTCCCGCAAGAACACTCATGAGGGGAGTACATCACTCAGTGCTGTAGGCATAATAGAATGTATAACGAGCAGTCACCAAAAGATACGATAGTACTACATGGTGAAGAAAGTTCCCATACAACGATGGCATGGATGGAAGGTGTAAACAACCCGATCACAAGCGGGGGTTGTTAGAGGCAAAAAAGATACAAAACAAACCTTCACGGTGCTGGGTACATCAGCCAGGTCTGAAGACACACCGGGCAGAGTTTACTTGCTGCGGTCGAAAGTCGAAAGAACCTACATGATATTAGTGCGGCGTCGATTGAAATACCACTTTTAGGCGTGGACGGCAGATCCGGCTAGTTATCCATCAAAGAACATCCTGCCTCTACATCTGTAGACTCACATATTTAGGCCGTAAAGGCCTCACCGCAAATTTGTGTTTCGAAGTAGATATTGATATTCGTGAACAGTAATCAGAAAGTTCCAAATTGCTCCCGTAAGTAGGGAGTTACAAAATTGTTTAGTGCGGTGGATTGGCACTGCTAGCTACGGGAGAGAAACCGACAGAAAGCAAAGTTATATGCATAATATCTGACGATCGCAGCTAGTACAGGTCCAACCTGTTCGGCCCCTGGCCGAGGATGCTCTCGATCACTGGATCGCGTCTACTTTTATACTCCTCATGACGTCACAGGCGCAGGCTCCAACTAATTATCGTTCGAGCAACAGCCAATCAGCGTGTAGCTAATAATAGCGCAGTCGAATGTTCTAGAACATTCTAGAAGTTTTGCGTCCACATGGTTATGACGTCACGGCAATATTTTGAAGATAATCATGAAGAGCTTTCCATGGATAACTCAGCCATTTCTCAACCGATTTTGAAATGGTTTGCAGATTTGAAAAGCCCGTTGAATTCTAGTACTGAGGAATGCCAGATTTTATGGGAACAGGCAATCAATAAGGATTACAGGTACCATCTCGGTACATTAAAAGCACCATCCTATCTTGGTCGTAACTACGTGCTCCATCAAAACAGCGTCCTGGCGCGCGCATGCACATCATGCGTTTTAACGAACTTAGTCGTTTTTCGACACGCTATCTCTCCCACAGGCCTACATACGCTTATGGCTCTACCCAGGGGGCGTGTTCAGGAAACGAATCCAGGACGGGCGGCACGTACACACCTCAGCTGGTATGGCTGGTATCCGACTGGTCGATCCGAACTACATTACAAAACAGTGTCCAAACGTCTTTTCGTATGCTTCTAGAGAATAGCAAGTACGCAAAAGGATCGAGAGTCGTGTTGGTCAGCGCCAGATAAATTTGTCCAACATAAAGCAGATGATGTAACGTCTGCCATGGATAATTGAAGTAAGTGTGCATAGAATCATGTATAAAACTAGGATAATTAGTTGAAATAGCAAGTATAACAATAATAGTAAGGGCTCGTCCGTCAGTTGTTCCACTGCCAGCACTGGAAGATGGGATTTTATCGATCTTGCCTCCGAGCTTTAGCTTGAAATATTTCAAAATATGAAAGAAAATCATCAGGAATATTGGACCTGGAATATATATCGTCGTCCCAAGCGTATCCTTTAAGTAATAATCACCGAAAAACTCACATATATACACATCGTATCCATTATAGGTGACATTCAGTGGTCTAAACAATATGCTGAATGGTAGCATAGCTAAGATATTCACTATCCATATAGCGAGACAGACTGACATGACCAGACGCGGGGTTATCCTGGCGCGGGCCTTCAATGGGTATGCTAGCTGTACAAACCCTAGTACAGAAAATAGCACTGCATGATGAAGGGTAACACCATAGAATAGGTATACACATAATACAATGACACCGCACATTTATACCAGGAAATATTAAACTCGCCCAAATCACTCCAAATATACAACAAAATAAATCACACAAAGCCAAGCTAACAAATGTTGGTGATTTGTATTTGCCGGACTTCATCACCTATTTTATGATTACCAGATTGGCTGGAATGCCTATGCTTAAGGGGATACATGGTGCCAGCTTAGTGATATACCATGATAAGGACCCGTACAAGTCCAGGTAGTCAATGTAGATATCATCAGCTTGGCTATGGTATGAATTGTTTAGTCTATCAAGCTGTAAGACAGATTGCTCTGTTGTGTTATTAAGGAGTCCCATGTGCACATATGTCCCCTCCACATCCATGATGTCCATGCTGATATCTGTCTATCACGAATGTCAATGCCACCACAACCGGGTTCTCAAAGATACCACGTCACATTTATTTGTGTTCCAGTTTCATAAGGATATATGCAGAAAGATTGTTTTCATACTTAGGCTCCTAATGCTCTAGTATTGGTTTGCGTTGCCAAATTCTGCACTACTACGATGCCAGGCAATATTTGGATGCTTGTCTAATTTCTCACGTCCATCTTAAATCTCCAGTGGTGTTATACAAACGCAAAATATCCTTGCATAATGTTCGCATACAACAGTATCATACTTAACCAAGTCGAAATATTATTATTTTACGGCTAAACACCAAACTATATAGAGATAACCATCGGAAATGGCCACTTAGGGCATTACTTGCATCATCTGCGCATCTGAAACACAATTACTCTACAAAAATCTTAGCATCACATTCATTTAAAAAAGAACAGCTTCCTTTATTACTCTGAATTAGTGCGCTGTCTATTTAAGACAATGTATCATGTATCTGAATCGATGCAAAGTGCAAGCAATCATACAATCTGAAGATCAAAAGGGTCTTATCCCCTTATACAAACAAGGGGTAGAACACACAAAGCAGTGAAGAAAAGATCGACTGTTTTCCCTAGATACAAGCATATATCACCATTCGCACACGGACGTACTATGCCGTGCAAACTTCAAAGAGCATCATAATATGAATAAAATGCATCACCAGATACAGAGACTGCAGTATAACTGATGAAATATTACCGGAGACGTGGAAGGGAAACTGTTGTGTATATTACAATTATTGTGCAGCTATCGTTGTCACTAACATCACCGCACTCGCTCAAACTGACTGCATGACTCACCTATAAATATTCTCGTTGCTCAATAATGACATGTTTAATGTTCTGTCTAGAACAATAACATATCAAAATTGTAACTATGCATATGTTTCTAGAGGTATTTTGCTTTATAACATTGATACTGTTGTAAAATATGCTGTTAAATAGAAGCCTATTTGTATTAAGCTCAATTTTATTTTCAGTGTCGCATATTCCATGGCATCGTTCTTACCCGTCTACATTTCTAAGATGGCTATTCTGTTGCAGCTCTCACCATTACACGAAAAGCAATTTTCCAACCATCTTCCCATCGATGTTGTAAATATGGGGACCCAAGTACTAGTTATCCTTGGACGACATCGAATAGTATTTGCAATGATCTTTGGCGCGTCAATCACGACCCTGATTATATTACGTCCTCTCAGATATGAATTCTTATTACATCGTTATTATACCATCATTTATTTTATATGTCAAACTTATGAGCTTAGGACTCCTTCAGCATAGCGATTGGTAATTCACCTTTCCAGAGTATCCATCTATCATCTAACATCATATGACGTGATAATCAGCTAAGTGGAGTGTAGGATGACGTCATAATCAGTACAACATAAATGATTCTATTTGGCTCGTCTTTAACTCGTAATAGTCCGACACGTTGGACGAATTGTATGTCTCTACTATTTATAAACATGCTTTTGAATATTTGAAACTAATTTGACTGGACGCTGTTGCTGCCATAGGCAGCAACAGCGCCCAGTCAAATTAGTTCCAAAATATTCAATAGCTTACATATAGAGTTTTCTGGAAATTGATAGTCAGCGAGTTTAGAGATCGATCCATCCCAACGCGAGCGAGGTGTGTGTGGAGCTTAGCTAGAGATGGGCGTGACGTAACTAAAAATGGAAGGGTCCATTATTGGCTTCAGGACCGTCGTTGTCGTATTTCACAGGGCATATTAATTTTCAGATATGTCAGACAAGCGTTTGTATCTAAGCATGTTATGTTTGAACATGCTCACTATACTGTGGTAATAATGAATATATATATATATATATATATATATATATATATATATATATATATATATATATATATATATATATATATATAT